>JAPDEI010000042.1:0-357365 GCA_027569055.1 Aspergillus baeticus
AGTAGAGTTGAAGTAGAGTTGAAGTAGAGTTGAAGTAGAGTTGAAGTAGAGTTGAAGTAGAGTTGAAGTAGAGTTGAAGTAGAGTTGAAGTAGAGTTGAAGTAGAGTTGAAGTAGAGTTGAAGTAGAATTGAAGTCGAAGGGGAAGAAATTTGAGGCAGAATTGAGAGGTGGAGGGACAAACACAAACACAAGCCTGCATAGAAACGCTCCTGAATAGACTTCGCCGTGGGAAAACACACGCTATGCCACTTTCGGCCCAGCACTTCATCACAAGGCTAAGGAACCAGTTATAGTAGAAAATTGCGTACCATATGCATTGGATTTGGGGGGTGTAGCTACTTACGTTCCATCCTATTATAAATGATTGCGCACACAGGTAGTTTGGTGGGTGGCCTTCGGGGGATCTCCACATTCACCAACACCGGTTGTTGCTGCAAACTCAGGTATCAAGCACTCAATGTCATCGACCACTCGTATCAGAGTATCCTTGCTCTTTGATTATCTTTGTTTGCTTGTCCCTGCTAGTGTTGAGTGACACAGCGGTGCTGGATAGAGGGAGATTGGCGCTGTTATGTGTGTGTTTGGGCCGTACGAATGGCGGCGGGAATGGGGAGTCGGAAATGGTAGTTGCTAGGATGCCTAGGAATCAGAAAAGAGTAAGTGGTGAGTCTGGTAGCCTTCGTCGATATACTCAAGTTCCATCGTGGCACTTGATTCTCTCTTCGAATCCTGCCACAGTTTCAAAGTGTGTTGTCATCATCGCCTCATCAAGTCGATAATTCCACTTAATCAGGGGCACAGTCCGAACTGGCACGGCACGGCACGTGTGCTGCCATGTCTGGCCGTCTAGTGGTCTCGGTACGCAGCTTTCTTGAAACTTCCAAGTGATGAACGTTGATTGAGAATGGAACCGGGCACTGTTAGCGTCGATGAGTGCACATGGGGCTATTCAGATGATCAATTTAGCTCATATGAAGAGAGATACTAAGGAGCCAGCCTCGCAAATGCTTGCTGAATTACATCGAGACATAAAAGAAAAAGGACTTCTAACAACCTCATCTACCAAGTATCCAGACACTCCAGTGCGTTTCAACGGTGATGTTCTTCTTCCAACCCTTCTATGTCTAACCTTTCGTTCACCCAGAGGACTCGTAGTCGTCGGATGGCGTGAACTCGTTAGGGTGTATTTGTGCGGTTCTGTGGTAGGAAATGTACGAGGCATTGCTGGGTGATAAATAGGCGATATGAAATCCGGAGCACAATCTGTTAGCAGAGAATCGTTAGCCTCCGTTCTTGGTTAAAGGTCAACATTCCTACTAGTCATATAGGTTGCGGCAGCGTGGTGGCATTCAATTAAGGGTCTGTGGGAAACGTAGGAGCCGGGGTTGCCATTGTGGTGGTGCACGAAAAGCATAGTATGTGAGACTCAATTCATGGAGAATAGAATCCTAGTCTGCGCTTCAGGTAACAAGGCTGGATTCTTGCCCCTGATGTGGTGTTGACGTTGCGGTATCCTGACTAGAAGCGCCAACGGGCCCCGCAGTGGGTGCTAATGCTTTTGCGGCCTTTTGACTTTGGTTAACAAACGTTGTCGTAACAACATTGTGCAACGGCCAACAGAAGAGGCAGGGCATGTTGTACTTACCATGAGGTTCTTGATAAACAACAAGGCGCCTGGAACAGACTTCCAACTGCCGTATGAAGTTACCATCCCATGGGTGGCTCTGTCTTCTAGAGTCCGCATCTTGATGGGCCGGCCGGCCGCACGTTTGAAAGCACGCGAACAGTATGTTAGAGTACGATACAGCTTCACGAGCACGTCGTCAAATTGCTTGAAAAGTAGGTCGATCTTGGCTTGATGGAAATCCGCTCGCACAATGTTCGGGTCCCCGGCAATGATAGGACTGGTAGCAACATATCCGCGGATTTGGTCCAAAATCTCGCGGGGAACCCTCGGCCCAATTGCATGAGTGGTGGCCTGGAGCCTTTGTAGGTCGAAAAGGATCTTGACCTTGATGAGGACAACGGTGGATAAGGTAATTGGGTTTTCGCAGAAGCCAATAATCTCACCGAAGGGGTCTTGATCACTGAGTCTGTCAATCCAGGGGGTGTAGCTCTCTACATCATGAAATTCATAACCGACTGGTTGCGGAACTTGGGTCTGCACGAGGAAGTTGTAGCACTGCTGGTCTCGATCCAACAGCATCATGAGGGGCGGGACCAGGTGGTCAAACTGCGCTCTGGTGAACGGAGGTGGGAAGTTGAAGAAACGCATGATCTGCATGTAGTTGGATAATCCTGCCTCAACGCCTTTCCGCGTACCGGAATTTGCGAGTGTTGCTGCCAAAGTGAACCAACCATGACCATCCTTCTGGGGCAGAACGGTACCACCGACGATCTGTGATAATGTGTCACCAAATGTCTCTCTTGCAACCCTCTCCCTATTGGAATAGTCGAGGGCTCGCTTGTGGGCTTCACAGAACTCCCTGTGTGTGTGTTGGTGAGACATCGCGTGGTCGGAGCAGCAGTACAAGACGACGTTGCAGTCATTGCAGGGCTTCAGCTCATCCAGTTTTCCACAGCAAGCGCAGCCTTCGGAGAGGGGATAGGTGGTATTCATCTTGCAGGAAGAAGGAGTTTGCGATGGAAAACAGGTTGAAAGAAAGGTTGAAGAGGTTGAAGGCAGAAGGAGAAACACAAGACGGCATAATAACATTGTTAAATAGCAGATGTCTTAACGCTATGCCTACTTTAGTTTAGCGTTATTGTGGGGAGTATTGTTGAAGAAATTCAACCAGATGGTTGATTCATTCACTCTTTTCAAGTAGATTGTGAATTGGTCCTTTAGATCACTGCTGAACTTTGTTGCCTATTGTGCTTTTTCACACTGTTGTTCGATACAGACCTCATGATCTGGCTATCATCCCCATAAAGGCTGTCCTGCACTATCAAGGTATTTCCTCCTGGACTACACTTTTAAAACTCTACATATAATGACACATGGAGTGTCGCCTTTCCCAGCATTTCAGCCCTATCCTGCCTTTACCCGCACTGCCCTGGTAACGGTGTATAAGCTACAATGGCAGATGACTGCGATAGGACCGTAGGGCAGGAGGGGGTGTATAGACCAAGCTAGTTTGGCTCCCGGCTACTTGCCTTTTGCAATACAGTCCAGATATATTTCTTGTACATGAAAGCTGAGGCAGCGCTTCCGCCTCGACTTTCGCGCAGACTCTATTATTTGAGATACAGAGATTACATTTATAGGTACTTGACTATCAAATATTATTTATAAGATGCGTTTTTTCTATGAACAAGTAGTAAATTTTTCACTCTGGATCGGCTCGACCAGCAGTTCCTTTCTAATTAGGATTGGTTGGTGGATAGCAAAGGGAGGCCGGTGTGCATCCACTACGGAGTATGCACAGCTTGATTTGACAAATGGTCCCACCATCGCGCAGAACCATGGATTGCCGGCGCCAGTTACTAACGATATGCTCCATCTCCATATATTTCGATTATCCTTTGTCACTTTGGCTATTTCGGGTCCTTCCATGCCAGTATCGCAACCGCAGGCTGCGCTCCGCCGATAAGACACGCCAGTAGCCCAAAGAAGGCGCTTAGAAACAACCCAATAACTGCAACGGTAAGCGTATTCCGCTCATTTGTGTCTTTCTATCCACGAGAAACACTTATTCCTTGGTGGTGGGTTCTCGAAGAGTTGATATAGTATTTCTAGGCGCTGGTTCTAGTACTTGTATCGAAAGTTCGCTGCCGCGCCGTCCCTGATCCAGCCAGCGTTAATTTTTGCGTCGGGGTCGAAGCCCTTATTGTCCACTGGTTGGTCTAGCAGTTTCTCGGTCTTGTTTGAGGATATTGGGAAGAGAATGAACTCAATGCTGTGTGACATTTGCTGCCTTGAAAGCTGCCATGTGGGGAGCCAGCTCCCACCCGTTGCTAATTAAAGATACTACCCCAAGCTCGTTGTCTTATGGTTATCAGCCGCCACCAGAGTCTAATCTTGTCCGATCACGGTTCAAACGGCACGAGGAGATATTAGCATTTGTAGATCAAGGTGCGTCAAATGATTACTTGAAGCGCAGGCGGCGTAATCTGTTTGGATACCTCCGAGGGAAAACGGAGATCGTGCGCAAACCAGTGCGCAAACAAGAAACTGTCTAGGAAGCTTTACATCGCGGTGTTCCGTACGACCGTGGATCGCCGAGATAAAATCGTTGCTAACGCAAGACAATCCAATAAATGAGAAAGATTGCCCGCTTTGGCCGGAAACATGATAAGATCCCTTACCAACTGTGATATTTATATTCACTGGGGCGCCTTTTATATTGGTAGTCTGTGGTAGTTGCAGGTTACAAGATCTCAAAATCTTATACGTCCTAACCCACGGGCTTTCTCCCTTGAAAGCAATCGCACAGTTTCAAAGCTGCATCATGTGAAATTGCGCAATAAAACTCGACGATCGTGCAACCATCCGCTAAGTATTCTGTCAAACCCCCGGGGAGGGGGTTCCCCAAAAGCCGCCAGTTGTCGCATGGTGGGCTTATTTTTGGCGGTACTTTCCCATCACCAGAAGATCCAATAGGGACCAATTACGTACGCCTAGGTCACAGAACTTACAAGGCCTGCTGAAAACAGAGCGCAAGCCGCTTGGGACACATCTTTTCATTGTCCACGCGGAAGACGAGCCCATTCTCGCCCCTCCAACTTATAAGTCCTTGCGCCAATGACGCGCGAGTATCGCCGAAGACTGAAAGTTGGGTCTCTCCACTATCACGATTTATGATGCATTTTCTTTGTTTCTTTCAGATTTTAAGGTTGCGGGCCTCGAGGTCAGAACCCTATTTTCGCTGGTGGCGTCGACCCCACTCGAGCTTCTGTGCCGGGGCATCATTCAAGTCTGCTTCAACGAGGGCCTGTTACGGCACTGCTGACAGTCTTGAATCGCATTTATCTATCAATCGCTAGCCGGGCCCTCCCGCGAGAGGCGCTCAATAGACTGGCCCTATCACAGCAACCTTAACCAGTTTTGGATAGCATTAGTCTTTCGAGCATCCTCAACTGTGTCAGTCACATCACCATTCGCTGGCAACCCTCCGACATTGCCGCAGCAGTTGATCGATGAATGTACCTCCATGGGGATGTTCATCTCGACCTTTCCATCAATAAGAAGGAGGGAGTGCAGTCGGGCCTGTGTTGTGAGGAACACCTTCCTATATCCCAAACGCAAATTTAGCATCTTATTCCGCAGCCTTCAAGCAGTCCTCGCCTGCACAACGTTGTGGTAAAGACTCATTACAATGATGGCAGATGGCCTGTCCACAGATATCATTGTGGGTACGGCAGTATTGCTAGTAATAATCTGCCTGGCTTTGATAGTGCGCTGCTATGTACGGGCTGGCGTTGTCAAAAGCTTGGGATGGGATGATGTCGTGATGATTGTCGCCCTGGTAAACAATTTCTCTGACTCTTTGCCCGATGCTCAGTCCTCAACCTGATATACTATTCTTCCGTAATAGGAAATTCAAATTGCATTCTCCTCGTGTCTGCTCGAAGTCACGCTTTCAGGCTACGGCAAGAAGAGGTGATGTTGACCTCGGAGCAACGAGCCACGACGATAAAAGTAACAGAGATATCCATTCATTCATTCATTCTTTCTTATCTGATATAGCTACTATTACTATTTCGAAGCTGAGTCCTTCCTTCCTGCAGTATTTCTGGTGCAGTTGCGGAGGCTAGTGGCGCAACTGCGCTGCCTTATTTAAACGTGACACTGCTTTACCTCAGCGCCTCTGGTTCTTCTGCAGGAAGACCAGCGCCAGTCCCTGAGCACAAAGAAGCACCATGTCGGGCCAAATCCGGAAATAGAAATCCCAAACCTGCTGACGAGGAACATAACATATGTACAGTATCGGTGCCGGATCTGGAGGAGCCGACGGTCCGATGCGGGAGCTGGACTTTGGAGTGGAGTGTCCTCCAGGCGGCCGCCGCTAGTTCAAAAAGAGAAATCGCAAGGGCGCGCGCCACGTGATTAAGAGCACTGCGATATCGGTCGGCTTCGACTCTCCAACTTATCCCCTCCAACTGTCCATCTCACGATTCCGCCTTGGGGGTATCACAGGACTCACAGGACTCACATTATCTGCCTGTAATGTCCATCGACCATAGCCAACACTTTGTCAATGCAGAGTTACTCGACACGACGGCATTTGGCGGAGACTACGGCGGAGCCTTGCGGGGTAGCGAGCCCATTGACTCGCTGCAATTCGACTTCGACGCGATTTTCTCACGTCTCGAGCCGCTGACGGATTGCGACAACGCATTTCTCGATAGCGGGCTGCAACTCGTCGAAGATGGACCGTGTGCCTCGAATCCCGAGCCCTCTGCGGGGTCTGTGAAAATGAGTCGCGCCGCAGTGCAGAGTTTGAAGCAGTGGTTTGATCAACACGCCGAGACTCCGTACCCAAGCAAGCATGAGAAGGCGACTCTGGCTCAGAGAACTGGGTTAAGTCTTACTCAGGTGTCTACCTGGTTTGCAAATGCGCGGAGACGGCAGAAGTATCGCTCGGCTCGAGGTAATGGCGGACTCACCTTGCAGCGACGCGATTCACTGGAGATATTCAACACAAGGATGGACAGCGAAATGTTCAATCCCCTCGAAAGATGGAGGAATTCACCACCGGAAGCCGAACCTGCATCTCTGGACGCTATCATGAGTGCCGTGGTCAAAAGTAGAAGGAGCGACTCCTTACATGAGCCCGGCATTTCCCCCAAATCTACACCAAATGATTCTCAATCAATCGCATCCTCTAACCGATCGGGGTCCGCCATCTCTAGTTCTCCTTCATCAGCACAAAGTTTTGCATCACATAGTTCCAACGGATCTTTCAGTCGATTTTATGCGACCGAGCCGCGACGCCGGCGACGGCGAGGCAAAGCAACAGCAGTTCGGGCGAAAAGCGGGCAAGAGAGGCCTTTTCAGTGCACGTTCTGTACAGACACCTTTCGAACCAAGTACGATTGGACACGCCATGAAAAGACACTGCATCTGTCGTTGGAAAGCTACATCTGCTGCCCATCCGGACCAACTTACATCGACCCAGGCCCTATTACGCGCTGCGTGTTTTGTGACCAACCTAATCCTCTGGATAGCCATCTTGCGTTGCATTGTTACGACGCATGCCAGGCAAAGCCCGCAGTGCTTCGAACTTTCTACAGAAAAGATCATCTTGTGCAGCATCTGCGCCTTGTTCACGGAGTCAGTCGGTTCATACCGCCAATGGAAAGCTGGAAGTCCAACATTGATCGAGTGAACTCTCGATGCGGAATCTGCTCCGCCACATTTGAATTATGGTCCGAGAGAACTGAACACCTAGCACAACACTTTCGCGAAGGAGCATCAATGAAGCAATGGCAAGGACACCGCGGCTTGGATCCAGCGGTCGCGCTCGCCGTTGAGAATGCTATGCCTCCATATCTGATCGGCATGGAGGCCGCGACGATGGACCCATTCAGTGCAACTCGCTCCTTTAATGCTCACTGGAGTTTCGGAGGCAGCGCAGACCAACCGGACCCACTCACGGGCATGGCACAGCCGACCCCTGCTGAGTATTTCACTGCGCAGCTTACGGCCCGGATTCGCATGGCACAGGCCGCGAATGAGGTTATTACAGATGAGCGGATACACTCGGAAGCTCGACAGATCCTCTACGGCGAGGACGACCCATGGAATCAAACCCCAGCGGACAACGCGGAGTGGCTGAGGCTATTCAAGCTGGGTCTGGGGCTCTTTCCTGAAGATCCACCAAGTGATGAATGGTTCCCCGCTCCCTCTTTTCGTGAAGAAGCGGACTTCCTCCTTCCTTGGTCCGCTGACATGTGGAAGCCTTGGGCTGACCCGCATGAAAATCAGGCGACAGGAGACTCTGCAGAAGCGTGGATCGCTTGGCCGTGGCAGAGTCCAGAAGCACTTGCCGATTTCAGAAGATTCTGCACCCAGATGTTTGCGCCTGGTGGCCAAGAGGGCACAGGAGATTTAGACTGCCGGGTCTTGTCTCCTAGGCCTCTCACGGCCTACGAGGCGCTAGACTCCCAGAGCGCACTGTAGCTGTTTTTACAAAGCGATTACGGGCATTGTAGAGATTATTACTACTAGATTTGCTTGCACAATTGCGGCATTCCAGCCTGCGATATCCACGCATGTCAGACTTAGGGGCCAAGCCGACCCTTTCCGACTGGTTCATTCGGCAATAGTAATGCGGTGACGTCGAACCATGCACGGGCGCTACCTGTGGCAAAGGGCTTAGCAGTCAGATGCCTACCGTTTACGGAATAGCGCCAGATTAGGTTCAAGCTGACCCTCCGGTTATTCGTCTTCAAGAAGTATAGTGTGCATGTTCACTCGTTGGGTCCGCTGATGCTCGTCTGAACGGACTGCGAGGGTGTACCGCCCTCCTATAAATATACCGGGTACCTGCGGTCGTCACTTCTGTTTTTTCTCACTGCCTCAATCTTTTTAAGACATAATCATACTCCTCGCATCCCAAGAAATATGGCAGGCCTCCACCTTGCGTCCGTCGACTACATCATCGTTGGTGGTGGCACATCTGGTCTCGTTCTCGCCGCTCGTCTTTCAGAGAACCCCGACGTTCAAATCCTCGTGCTAGAAGCAGGGCCCGATGGAACATCGGACCCGCGAGTATTGGATCCTACTGCATGGCCTACCCTTCCTGGAACGGATCTCGACTGGCAAACGAAGACTATTCCTCAGGTACTATCCCCGTACTTTCTACATCGTATCCTCGGTTGGGCCGCTAATGGCTAAGTAGTCGGGCCTGAACAACCGAGAGACAACCCATCCCGCAGGGAAACTCCTTGGTGGCTCATCTGCGATCAACGGTCTATTCTGGATACCTCCCTCACCCGCTGGAATCGATGCCTGGGAGCAACTTGGCAACCCCAATTGGACGTGGGATTCGCTTAAGCCGTATCTTCAAAAATCCTATTCGCTGCCAGCCACCGAGGGAGAGGGTGAAGGAGGACCCATTAAAATATCCTCCACTGGCCTTTTCGACGATAACGACACCAATCCACTTACACAAGCATGGAACAATGCCCACCAGGAAAAAGGATATGCACCAGTGAAACAATTTATAAGTGAAGCTGGGGTAGGGTCAGTGGGTACTAGACCGTTCACAGCCACGGTTGACCCCGAAACCGGGATAAGGAGCAGTTCGGATTCCACCTACGGTCGTCTTGCAAAGGAGAGAAAGAATGTCCGAATTGTGACCGAGGCCACGGTTAGGAAAATTTCATTTGTCACTGAAGAAAATGGAAGTATACGGTCGACTGGTGCTGAAGTTTCTATTCAGGGGTCGATTTGTACAGTTCAAGCAACCAAAGAGGTCATCCTAGCGGCTGGGGCACTTCATACACCGAAGATACTGGAGCTCTCGGGCGTTGGTGACAGAGCTAGATTGGAGAATCTGGGAATCGATGTTGTCCTTGAGCAACCGCATGTTGGCGAAGGTCTTCAAAACCATGTCTTGGCTATGCTTCCATTTGAATTGAAGGAGAATTCAGAGCTCGCCACTGTGAAGCCGGGTATCCTGGCGGTTTCGTTTACGCGGGTTGAGCCGACGGAGCTTGAGGAGTCTCTAGACAAGCATTCAGCGTCGACCGGCTACGAAGATGTCACAAAATCGCTCCTCCGACGGGCGAATGAAGCATCCGAATTTAGTATCCTCGGCGTGTTCCCTGGTAACGCAGGTGCATTGATATCTATCCTGTGCTTCCCGTTGTCTCGAGGTAGCGTTCACATTTCATCAACTAACTCAGATCACCTGCCAACAATTGACGGGGGCTATCTTTCACACGAGCTTGATATCGAAATTCTCGCACGTCATGTCGAATCTTCACAGAAACTACTGGCTTCCCCCCACTTCGAACCCTTCGTTCACCCACCTGAAGTAGCCAGCCTTGAAGCGATCAAAGCGCAGCTTCGCGAGTCGGTTGCAAGCCCCGCTCACCATGCCTGCGGTACAGCGGCGATGCTTCCCCGCGAAGCGGGCGGCGTCGTTGGCCAAGATCTCAAGGTATACGGAACGACGAACCTGAGAATCGTCGATGCGAGTGTTTTCCCCTTGATAACGCCTGCGAACCCGATCTCCGCTGTTTACGCCGTCGCGGAGCGCGCAGCGGATATAGTTCTCGGAAAGATTGCATAGTCGCCATTCACCCATGGATTAAGTGATAGATGAATGCAGGTTTGGTAATGGTGAACGCTAGATTGCACTGGAAGCAGTGTCTTCACTTCTCTACTCAATCGAGATCCTGGATTGTTCGGTTATATATCTCGTGTTCTCCACTCGGAAACTACAGATTGTTTTTATCTTCTTTATATCAACCCACTCCGTATTATATATGCAATATGTCTTCCTGCGATTAACGTATTTTAAATTCTATGTCCTTTTCCCCACCTAAATCCATGATTACATATTGGACTAGTTCAACCCACCTGCTTGAAAACAACACCCCGCGTACCGATGGCACCTTTAATCAAGCTCGCTATCATTACTGTGATGCTTGGCGATTTGCTCTGCACACGCCTCGCGCGCAGATGATCATGATATATCGAAAGAAGGTGATCCTAAAAGTCGGAACACCCACAGCAGCCAGTCCCCTAAATAAGCAAGATTCCGAGCCTGAGCTGCCTGCGGCTACAACACTTGAAGTACCCAGATGAAGACGCCTTATTCATCGTGTCCGTCCCGGCTGCTTTGGACTGACGATGGTCTCTAACAGACCATTACCTTGCCGACATGCGCGGAACTTCATACGTGGCCCTTGGTCAAACGTCGCCTACATGTATGTGACCCTGCCGTACGACTAGATATGTTTCCCTCAAAAACTGACCGACATAATCCTGGCAAGTTGCCGCATCCATTACAATTCTCGATTTCCCGGGCGATTCATACCCAGCTGATTTTCATGGGCCGTCTTTGCGCGCTTATCACCACCTTCCTAGAGACGGACGTTGTCGTGTCGGTTGGTATGGTATTCTCCTCCATCGACGGGGGTTGTCAGTACTTGCGCTATTGAGTATGATGGCGATTTGCCCTGCTGGGTCCAATGGGCCCTGTAGGAAGTCTGGGGGTACTCGACTGTTCTAAGGAGAGAACACTTATTATGCCTAGTGAGCACTATCTACAAGGCCCGTCCACGCGAAAGCAAAAAGGCCAAAAGGTCAATTTGTTAGTCTGTGCTAAAAAGTATAAAAGCTCCCATCTGCTGCTTTTGCTTTCTTAAACAGATATGGAAGATTAATTATTCTTTATACCGACCTATTACTCATTAGTTCCGCAATCGCAAGATGCTTACGGTTATCTTGTTCAGCGCACGGAGCAGCCGCCCCCCAAGGAGCCGTTCGCCACAGCGGACCTCACCGGACCTCACATACTGAGTAAAAGTCCCTCTGCAACCAACAAGGCCGGCTGGCCCAATGGCAAGGCGCTTGACTACGAATCAAGAGATTGCAGGTTCGATCCCTGCGTCGGTCAGAATTTTTTTTGGCTCTGTGGAGCCAAACGTAAGGTATGCCTTTGGACCGATATCCGGCCTATGGCTCCGGTGGGGGCTGGCGATTGCTCTCGGCGAATGCTGGCACCGTTGTCGAACACGGCGTTATTTTTTCTCTCTGTTCTTGCTCAAGATACCAGAATCTCAACATTGGGACATGTTTGCATGTAGTCATCATTGCGCTGTCAACGCACAAGAGCACACCTCCTGAAACTCAGGTGCACTCGTCGCTTCAGAAGTGCCCAGGGCTGATCTACGTTCGACGCCTCCACAACGACCTAAGAAGAAGCTTAACCCCATTACCAAAGCATCCACTGAACATTTCACCTCGATCAGAGCCCCATTACACTCCGTTCCCAGTATGGAAAGTACTTCACTAGAGCAAAAGGTATATCAAGGCAGAGTACCGAGACTATCTATTCAATAGGGACTTAGCTATAGATGAATACATCTTCCCTGAGGAAGTCGGCCGCAGCTGCTATGAGGGATACGAACCCATGACCCGTAGATATGATTTTCCTGGAATGTACACGACAGACGGCAGTGTTGCCAAGAAGATCGCTTCTATCTTCAAGAAAGAGCATGACCCAGTCACTGGAAGTTTCATGAAAGGGAGAGGTCCACAACTTTACTGACGCTTCCCGACGCTCCGCGCTGCCGGTATATCTTTGTGGGGTGCGTTCTAACACTACCGCGGAAACTTGCAGGGACCGAGAACGTCTAGCGACTCAGCAAGCTGGGACTGCGTGCCGACTGGGTCATACCCACCTGACAAGTTCGTTGTTTCTGTTTCCTATCCATATACTTATATCAAATACAATCCATGTAACAGTTTGGATTGGCTGGTCTGGCCGGCTCCCAAGTTCCTGCATATCCAGTTTTGAAACAGCAGCCGGGCGTTATGGTCAATAAACCAAGTTAGCGAACTTCTCGTGAACAGTGTGTGTAACGTGTTGCGGCATCCGTGGAGCGCAGCGTATATTGTTACCGCGCCAGCCTAGGCTGTGCTTGAACCGATGGACGTCCTGGTCCCCCGCTTGACGGCCGAGTCTACCTCTGCTTTATAGCTCCATTCTCTTGACCGGAGGAGCAAAGCAAAGAGGCCAGCGGTCCCTTTAGGCCGTGCCATCCGATTGGTTCATGAGAGGCTGGGATTTCGGATGAGAAAACCCTGGAGGGGGGAAACATCATCTCCAACCACGGCCGAGACCGCATATACCCCCGATAAATTATCACGCCAAACAAGTAGGATCCAAATTCTCGCGGCGGTTACTACAAAAACCCGGGTACTAGTATACAAATCGGCATTTCAATGCTTTTTAACAAGAAGTTGGCTTTGAAAACCCTGATGTGTCGGAACGACGAAATCTATCATGATTGTTACGCAAACGCTAAGCGAAGAAAGACAGAATTGGAACAGAGCCATGTTGTACTCGACGGGTGAGTGCGCTGCACTAACTCGGGGATGAGTGGTTAAGTGTTGATTTTACTTGACTACAAGCCACAACGGTCACCTGAATGGCAGACCGCGGCGCCGACGTAGCACAGCCTGGAACGCGAGGCCATGTCTTGCAATCAAATACATTTTCTTCCAGAAGAACAGCTTCTGTGAGACTTATACCGTTGTTCTGCCCGACTGTTGTCCCATAAACGGTGATACTGCCTATCTCGGTGCTGCGCATAGAGCATCCCTGCGTATCTGGGATATGGGCTAGGAATCTGAGGTTTGTTGTCTGGGGATTCTGGGATGCTGGGATGCCTAGCAATCACGAACTGAGGCCATAATCCACTCCGGCTTCCTCCATGGATTGCGGAAATGTCGCCAGCCATGGTAGCATTAGTGTGTTGCCCAAGTCCTATCCATCCTGATACTAGATTGTTCATCGATGATTTATTCCTAGTAATCACCTGTAATGTAGTAATATTGATTCTCGTGACAATGAGTACCGCGTTTAGTTGATATAATGGAGAGATTTTTTTGAGGCAACGGAGCGTGTTATTTCGAATTTTATATATTCGGAAAGGTGTAGTTCGGGAACGATACCGCTATGTTTAGACGGGTCTGGCTGCCGGTTGCGGGGATCATTGGATGGTTGCCCGACGTATGGGCCTCGGTGTATGACGGAACCTTTGGACAAGTGGTTGTTGATGTTGGAAAAAATATCCTCGAACATACTCCCCGACCCGACAACGTGATCAGCGACCGCAAATCTCAGATGTTATCACCGGGAGATTAGAGAGGCGAAGTTGGTCAGCACCCACGTTCGACAATAAGGCCTTCGACGATTTTGCGCAGAACGACCATAGGCTAGTTTCTCAACGCAGTGTATGTCTAGGCCTATAAGTAAACTTCTTATATTTATGTGTTTTGCTTTACTTGACTACAAGACGTGGAGAACCAGACCTGGGATCCTACCAATAAATTATATATAATAGCACTATAAATAGTGGTATTGGTGAGATTCCAAGGGGCAATATCAGGGCAGATCCATGGATATTCCATACTTTAGGTGTACCTTACTTGAGGCCTGAGCAAACGGAGAGGCTACGAAAATGGGGTTGATTTGGCCGTTGCATTTAACGACATTTTCCATTGAGATTAAAGCTATTAGTGCAGGTTAATGACTTTTTTTTTTTTTTTTTTGGCAAGCCTACAAGCTAGGTTTAAGAGAGTATATGTTCAAGCCAGTAACCAATCACTAGGGGAGTAAATAGTATGCCCTTGGCACTCAAGCGCCGAGGAAGATGATCTATTTCACATGATTTGGCAAGCAGTACTCGCTCTTCCCCACAGCGAGGGTCACCACAGATGCAATACTCGCACCTCCCAAGATATCGAAGATGGCGACGTCCGCCCGCATCTCACGCGAAAACCAATTGCGTAACTCGACGGCCGTGAGCGAGTCTACCCCATACTGGTGAATTGGTTTGTCCAGATCCAACTCGCCCGCCGAAAGAGACAGCATCTGCGCCAGTTTTGCCTTCATGCCCTGGGCAATAACACCAGAGACTTCTTCCAGGGACTTCCCGCTCGCAAAGACTTCGGCGACGTTGGTCTTCTCACCCCTTGAGGCACTCGAACCACCTAAACCGGCGATGTTGATGTGACTGATCATGGGCCGTTCCAACCAGTCGGTCCTCCCCGTTCCTTTTTGTCGTACAATAGGCGTGATACCAACCACAGTCTGGCTTTGCTCGATAGGAATGACTTCCATAGAGTGGGTGCAGTAAATGTCCAGGAGAGCGTGGAGATCGGTCTCGCTGAGTGGTCTGAGGACATTATTGGATAAAAAGTACTCGCGGGCCCTTTCATGCTCATGTAGGTAACCGGCTGAAAGGAAAAGGCCCAAGTCTAATGAGACCGCCTTCTCCCCTATCCCGTTGCGATATCGAGCTAGTCCGTCTAAGAACGTGTTGCCGGCTGCATATCCTGAATCTCCTCTTGCTCCCATGATGCCAGACACTGATGAAAGGAGAACAAAAAAGTCTAACCCTTGAGGGAGCAGGTCATGTAGATTCCAGGACCCCTGCGCCTTCGGAGCTGTGTTTGTCAACCACGAGTCGTATGTCAAGCCCCCGAAGTGCGAGCTCTGCCGGAGGTTAGCCGTTCTGTACATGGAAGAGTATTGAGTGGCTTAGAATGGTGACTCACACTAAGAGCCATTGATGCTTGAACACATCCCTTGATTGGCGGCATCCTCTGACTACAGAATTCCAATGTGGTTACCAACGCTTCACGGTCCGTTATATCGCACGCGGGTGTCAAGACCGTGGCGCCTTTTTCTTGTAGGTCTTTTGTAGTCACCTCTGCGTACACGTTCTGATTCCCAGATCGTGAAAGAAGTATCAAATTGCGAGCGCCCCGGTCAACCAACCAGTAGGCAATGCTCCGACCAAGGCCACCTAAGCCACCAGCAATTAAGTAGGTTGAATGACTGTCAAACGAGCAGGTCGGCTTCGTGTCCACCATGGTCTAAAAAAAGGTCAACAATTGCGCACCAGACATGTAGTGGCTTACCTACCGTGACTTGATCGGTTGGCCTTAATGACAACACCGTTTTACCAATGTTCTTTCCACTCTGCATATGCCTGAATGCCTGCTCGATTTCGGATATCCCGTATATTTCGACAGATTTTGGCAACGACAGCTTACCAGCATCAATCAGCGAAAGAATCTCTTGCAGCGCGGTGACCAATAGCTGAGCCCGGTCTTCCACCATTGCCGAGAGATCTAAGCCGTGGAAGCTGACATTGTTCTTGAATTGCGCCATGGAAAGCTTGGAGTTCGTAAGAATATCATTCTTCCCAATCTCCACGAACCGGCCGTACGGTGCCACGCACTCCCACGATGCAACAAGCTGATCGGAAGATAGTGAGTTCAGTACAACATCCACCCCTCTGCCCCCGGTCAGGCGCCGGATACCCTTCGCGAACAGCGTATTTCGACTTGAAAAAATGCGTTCCTCCGGTATATTGTATTCCTCCATCAGAAAACGCTTCTTCGTTGGACTCGACACCGTGGTGAAAACGGTAGCACCAAGATAGTGGGCGACCTGGATTGCCGCCTGTCCTGTCCCACCGGCGCCTGAGTGGATCAGCACACATTCACCGGGCTGCAGCCTTGCAGTGTGATTTAGTGCCAGCCACGCCGTCCCATATACTATCGGTATGGCGGCCATTTCCTCAAATGACAACCCATTGTCTGGGGCTTTCATCACAGCCAAATCTTCTCGAACCCGCACATAGTTCGCAAAATTGCTTGGATAGTACGCGACAACCCGGTCTCCCCGCTGGAATTTCACACACGCATGCCCAACGCGAACCACCTCACCGGCAAACTCGAACCCCAGAGATCGGCTATTCAACCGTCCCAAGGCAATGAGAACATCCAGGAAGTTCAGCCCCACGGCCCTGACACGAATTTCAATTTGATTGGGCCCTAGCGGTTGTTTTAGGGAACTGTCTTCCGCAAAATGTAGGGTATTTAGCAGGCCGGGGCTACCGATTTGCAAGGACAAAGCGGGTTCGGCCCCGAAGTCCCTGACCAGTTCTTGCTGTGCACTCTTCCTCAGTGCCACTTCGCGGTTGATCGGGCTGGCGTTCACCAGGCGGCCCACGTGTAGCAGGCCTCCGATTTCAGTGAATTCACTATCAGCCTTCCGATCAGAGTCCTGCATCCGAGACAATAATACCTTCCGAATTTGCTCAGCTTGATGGTCCACACATGCTGATTGTTCGAGAGAGAGAATGCATAGCCGACTTTCTTGATCCTCTTCGCCCACTACCCGGAAAAGCCCATCGCACAGTCGGAACTTTGGGCAGGGTTGAGCACCCCCTCCACCATTGACCCAGACCAGACTTTTCGTATTTGAAATTAGGTCATGCAGGCGCCGGAACTCGTCACAGTCCATCCTATACAAAAGTGGGTCCTCGACCTCTAGCAGTGAGACTTGGATCGCCTCAGGGGACAATGTGGTGCCGACATCTGCATTCATCGGTATCTGTCTTACTCGATCATTTCCCGTATTGAACAGGCCCTCGCTTATCGCGGAAGCCAGCTGATTTTGTGTCTGGCTTAGGGGGTCGAGTATAATTTCGACTGCCTGATGATTCCAGGTCTGAGAATTGTTGACCGCTGTTGAGACAATTACACTGGTTTCGTGGAGACAACCGTCATCAAAGTCGTGCACGATAATATCGCATCCTGAAAACCCAGTATTGCGCAGCAACTCCCCCCATCTCACCTCATCAATACATGGACCGGTCGTGCGATAGGACTCGGAGCCTTTGCAGATTAATACATGGGATAAACAGAAGGGCGAAAGCTTACCTCTCCACCACCCTTCAAACAGACCAAACGTAATATCAGTAGCCAGAGCCCCAGGCTTGGTTATTTCGATAAACAATAGTCTGCCACCTCTAGGAGAGAATTAGTACTCTGAAAAGCGGGAGAAAGCAGATAGCATACGGTTTCAGCAGTTTTCGTGCATTTTTCAGGCTGACACTTAGGTCTACTGTAGCGTGGAAGACCTGGATTATAGTTCAGCAATGGAATCAAGAGCCTGTTTCATACCATCAAGACGGCCTTACCAGGTACGCAACGACCAAATCATATGTGGCGCACTCGAAACCCTGCATCTCGGGGTCTTTCTCAATGTCTAAAGCCATAAACCTCATATGTTCAAAACCGGCAAACTGGCTCTGCGCCTGCGGAAAGAAGGAACTCGAGATATCCGTAAAGTCCCATTTGCTATAACGAGGAACCCTCATCCTGTCTTCAGAGTCTGTGTTGAGCGTTTTCAAGCATAAATCTGTCAACGCGCCACTTCCTGCACCCAGCTCGAGAACCTTCATTTGCGGGTTCTTGTGGCCCAGCGCATCAATAAACCTTGCGATCTGGCCTATTTTAGGGGTAGAATATAGCTGGAGAAGAATTTTAGCCACCAGCTCATTATATCGTAGGAAAGGAGGAAACTCACGATCTCAAAATAGCACTCTGGAAGTAGGTTTCCCTCGAAACATGCCCTAATCGGGTCCGCCTCACGGGCAATAAACTTAGTCAGGTTCTTTGCGACAGTGCTAGCCAACCGAGCCCACTTGGTACTGCTATCCAGTTCGTCGTGAAGATCACAAAGAAGTTTATCGTCTTCCATGTACGCCTTCCAGTCCAGAGAATGGGTGCTCGACTGACGAGTATGTATGGCATCCTGTTGTTTTTCCAACCAGTCAATGTACCTATCCATATGCGAATGGCTCATTGTCTTTGCTTGCTCAATCACACTTTTCGGGACCCGACTTATGTAGATAGACACCAATAATTCGATCTTTTCCCGAAGCTCGATAGTGTCCGTACCTGCCACTCCTATTTCTGGAAAGAACGTGTTTACATCCTTCGGCCCAAATAGGTCCACATCAGGCTTCCACTCGACATGATGGCAAAGATCTGCTGTGGCCCACACATCCTCGTCGTCGGGTACCACAGCGTTGTCAACTTCGGCGAGTCCAAGCCCGTCAAGAGTGAGCAAGGGATGTTTGACATCCTTGTCAAACACAGCCATTGCGTACTGGGATCCTGTGACACTTCTTCCTTCCGAGCAAGCGTACACCTCCAGCGTATCTGCAGCTGAGTAGCTCAGGCTTCCACTGTTGGATATCCACAATTCCTCAATACTCTTAGGGACCGCCACGACCTTTCGCTGGGCCCCAGGCTGTATTGTCATGGCGGTCATGGTATGGACGATAGCATCTAAGGTCGTTGGATGGATGGTGTGCGGCTGTATAACGTTTGAACCATCTGAGCTTGGTCCTTGGAACGTCCGAATAGTAGACACCAACTCTTTACGATTAGAATCGTTTGTTCTCAGACCACTTATGGCAGCGAATGCGGGCCCGTAGTTGTATCCATTGGGAATGAGGCTGTTATAAAACTCGACTGGATCGATAGAATTCGTGCACCGCTGAGCTATTTCATAATAATTTTTGGTTAGGTGGGCTTGCCATTTAGCATCCTCATCGTCATTGGAAGAACTCAAGCCAGCCTCGCTGGGTTCATAAGTTGCTTGGATGGAGCCAGTGCAGCATTCAGTCCATACTTCCCTGTCCAAGGAGCAAAGCCGAAAGTCATACCAGCCTGTGCAATCTGATTTACCAACTTTGGCTCGCTTCATGTGTAAACTTGTCTCGATACGCTGCTGCGCATGGGTGCCAATGCGAATTGGTGAGTGAAACTTGCAGTCCTTGACGGAAAACCCCGACACTCGCCTATTCGAGCCCGCAAGCTGTTTAATGGCTTCAACAGCCATCACTACCATTCCAGCAGCTGGGTAGAGAATTTCGCCATTGACCTTGTGATCTTCAACCCACGGCAGATTTTCGACGCTAATGATATTTCGCCAGTGAGCGTCCATCGGATTAGACTCGACATCTTTGACCCCAAGTAGGTCTAAACGGCCATTGTCCCGGAATCTGAAGTTCTTGCTGTGCCGGCTCTCATGCCAATAAGACGTATCATGGTTAAAGGGGTATTCTGGAAGATCTGTCAAGACACGGTGGCTCTGCCTGGTGCTCGACCCATTGACCAGGGATACGTTGATAGGATAGCCCTGGCAATGCAATTGACCCACGCAATCCAACAGGTTTCGCACATCGGAATGATTCCGTCGTAGCGAGGCAATGTACTTGATATCCTTGTCCATGTTGGCGGCCTTGAGAATATCCCGACATGGCGACTGAAGTGCGGCATGTGGGCCGATCTCTAGCAGGTGATCAACTCTGACTGTCCGCCTGTGACTACCATCGAGTTTCTTGGTCTGTCTAGGTTCTTGCCGGCACAGACATTTCAGCGCGTGGGAGAATAAAACCGGAGAAACCATATTGCTAACCCAGTATACTGGGTTAGCCAAGTCCTCTCTATGGATGACATTCCCAGTGACGGAAGAGACCATGATGGGATATCTCTTCATGCGAGGGGATGGAGGCTCGAGCCCCCCCAGAAGAGCTTCATACCGAGAGGCGACCTCTTCCATCTGGAATGAATGATAGGCGACATTGACTGCCAGCCTCCTTGAAAATATCCCATCTTCTGTCAAAAGCCGATCGAGGTTCTCGATTTGGTCCCTCTCCCCGGAAATGGTAATGCTTTTGGGGCTGTTTACGCAACCAACGACCAAGCGCAAGGGCTCAAAAGCTGTACTGACTGTCTTTAGGTATGGCTCAATATCGGTTTGAGAGAGGCCAACTGCAAGCATGGCTCCCTTGGTCTGACCACTTTTGCTCACATGTCCCGCAAGACATCCTCTAAAGTACGCGACTTTCAGTGCGGAGTGCTTTGAAAGAGCCCCTGCGGAGTAACTAACTCATCAATAAGCAAGTGGGGACGTCTGATATATTTTTTAAGAGTTATACGTACGCTGCTGCAATTTCACCGGATGAATGGCCAACAACGGCCGCTGGAACGACATTCCAACTACTCAGTAGATCGATCAAAGCGAGTTGAAGCGCCGTGCATAAGGGCTGGCCGAATGAAGGGTCATCAACGTTGGAGTCAGGCATTGGTTTGCGTACCTCGTCTGCCCGATTGGATCCATCAGCAACAGTGTTCCTGGATTGGGATGGGGAGTCAGATCATATACGATACATACCGAGCAGTTCCCATGAACATCCAAGTTCTTTCAGGTAGTTTCCTGCTTCCGCTAAGCTGTGCCTGAAGACTTCGTATCGTTCAATAAGCTCGCGCCCCATCCCTGGCCATTGAGCCCCTTGCTACTGTTTGTTAGCAAAATGATAACGAACGCGCATTGGACAACGAGCTTACACCTGTAAAGACATAGGCTAGGTTCGTTGGCCTCTTGGACCTGACGGCTGGGTGGAAATTATCGGCTATGCTTTGCACCCCCCCAGAGTGATCTGCAACTGCAAATGTTCTCCAGGTAAGGTGGCTCCGTCGGGCCGCGAGAGTATACGCCACATCATCCAAAAACTCCTTTGGCTTGGATTTGAGGGCCGTAGTTCCTGAGAGATACGTTTTCCACGCATCCTGCATTCTCTTGATTCCTCCTTCATCTGCAGATGACCAGACTAGCAGTTGGGGATATTTGTCAGGCCTGGATTGGCAATCGTCGGTTGTCCCGTTGACTATTGTGGAGTTTCCATCCCGCAGCGTAGGAGGGACAACGGCTGTCTGGTGGTATTCACCTTCAATACCACGAAGGCGAAGACAATTATACGCATCGTCTAAGACAATGTGGCAGTTGGCGCCCCCGAACCCGAATGAGCTCACCGATGCCCGGCGCAGGCCATTCGTTGGCCAAGGTATGAGGGATTTGGGAAACTGTTCGGTCATGTCATGTCATGTCAGATGAGCTGGCGACTCTTTTCAGAAGGAAGTAAAAATTAACCTTGAGATTGTAAAATTCTGCATCTATCTGCGGGTTCAGATTTTGCAGATGTTCGCTGTTGGGTGGAATTATGCCTTTTTCAAGCGCCAAAATCACCTTTATCACTCCGGCGACGCCGCTCGCTCCCTCTAGATGGCCGAGGTTTGATTTAACGGATCCTCTGTCGTAAGTTAGCTAATAGTTAAGTGGGTTCGTCTAGCACGGTAACCTACACGTATAGAGGCTCGTCCTTTGAGCGGTATTTGCGAAAGGTAGTCCCTATGGCTCTTGTCTCGATTGGGTCTCCAACAGGGGTCCCTGAAAGTTGGGTCAATTAGATAAGTTGTATGGTAGCGTTGCAAGTAAATGTATAACAAACCTGTGCCATGCGCTTCAAAGTACCTGGTCAACCCCATATCGAGACCTGCCTTCGCATACGTATCGAGAATCAGACGTGTCTGGGCGTCCTTGCTGGGCTGAAGGATTCCAGGTGTCTTTCCATCCTGGTTGCAACTAGACGACCTAATAACAGCTCGAACCGTATCTCCGTTCTTGATCGCGTCCTCTAGCGGTTTAATCACTATCGCGCCTACCCCCTCTCCTCTGGCATATCCATTCGCCCGGTCATCAAAGCTGTAGCTCCGGCTGTCGGGAGATAGGAGACCGAGGTTGTCTAAGCCCATGGTCATCTCGGGGGCAATTATAATGTTGCTCCCGACCGCGACGCCCTATCATACACCGTCAACGAAACGTTACTACGAAGTCAGAGATCATGCATGACTCACCATTTTTGCGTCGCCACCCCATATGGACTGACAAACCATGTCCATCGCAACTAAGCTGCTCGAGCAGGCCGTGTCAAGCGTGAAACTTGGGCCGCGCAGGTCGAAGAACCAGCTGACCCGATTTGAAATCATGTTTCGTGCATTTCCGTTGAGACCCTGCGCGCTCGCCTCCAGAGGGTCTTTGACCTGCAACAGATGATAATCATTGCAGAACGATCCTGCAATAACACTTGTCCGTGACCCGGCAACGTCCGTAAGGGAAATGCCTGAGTTCTCAAATGCTCGATAGACCGTCTCCAAGGCAAGTCGCTGTTGCGGGTCCATAGCCTGCGCTTCAGCGACGGTCATGCCGAAAAAGGGTGCGTCAAAGGCTCCCAAGTCTGCCTTCATGAAGTGGCCACCCCGGGCAGAGATTGCATCCACCCGAGAACGGTCCCGATGGTAGTGAGCATCAATATTCATCCTGTTAGAGGGAAATTCGGTTGATGTAGACCGACCAGATTCCAGGATGTCCCAGAATCCCTCGGGTGAGGTCGCATCTTGTGGGAATTTAAACGAGAGTCCAACAATGGCTAATGGCGTGAGAATATCTTCCTGCTCTTTAGAAGACATGATTATCGGTGGTTCCTTCGTGGCCTAGAGGGAGAACGGTGATGTTTCTTTTGTGGCCAAGATGCGGACAAGGAAGACAACTACATATGAAAGACCCAACATATCTATAATCCCCTGGCAGCCAATACCATGTTTCCAAAGCTTGGTTCCGTGGAACCTACATAGGTCTATTGCGTGTGGGTACCTGGACAGTAGCGTAGATGACGAATTATACATCCTATCTGTCCGAGGCAGTACCACCGAGGCTACAAAGCCGATCCATCCCTGTTCAGTCAAACATGTTACATGTGTGCAGCTGGCAAGCAAAAGACTGGATTACAAATGATTGGTACTTGGTCGGAAGTAATACGACCCTGACTCCAGAACCAATCCCACCTTGGCGGATGGATGTCGTCATATGACATCCGAACCCTATCTCACCAGGGTCACTTTCTAGGATGAGCTTGTAAATGATTTTCTGATCTCATGAGACTTTAAAGTACTATATATGCTCACATAGAATAAATCTTGATCAAAGTACGGATCGTCATCATCCCCAGCTTAACGACAACATGCGCATTCTCTGGTTTGTACATCTCGTGCATCAAGGCGCCTCTTGTAGACGGCATGCTGACATTGTGTAGTCTACACGGTGCTGGTACGAACTCTCGGGTAAGCGCCCATAATCCGGCGAGGAAACCCCTATGATGCACATTGCTGACCCTATTTGTTTTCGTTCAGATATTCGAGGCGCAGACAGGTATGGTAAACCATCCCGAAGAATCACAGGCACGTTTAATGTCATGCAATGTGTGAAGCCGCTATTCGATATGAACTCGGAGACAATCACACGTATGATTTCGTGGATGGTGGAGTTCCCTGCGATGTGCACCCAGGTAGGTGATGTTTCGTTTCGGCCTCTTGCGCCCAATCAGACAGACTTAAGTTGACCTCGCGCGCAGAGGTGAAAAATATCGCACTGGAAGACGAGCCCATGTATGCTTTCATGGATCCCGCGGATCCAGCAACTGGAGTGACAGCGTACCAGAATCTGTTGGACTATCTCGAAGAGGAAGGTCCATATGATGGAGTCATGGCGTTTAGCCAAGCTGCAACATTGATTCTCACGTACCTCGCCCACGTTGCGCAACAAAATGCCCTTGGCCATAACACTGCCACGCCATTTAAGTTCGCGATCTTTATCTCAATTACCCATGACCCAGTTGATTATGAGGCATTTCAGCGTGGTAATATTGTTGAGATTTGCCCAGAGATGGCCAAAGGCGTGGTGGGTATCCCTACCGTCCACATCTGGGGCGCATTAGATGATGACCCAGAGAGCGCTTCAAGAGCGGCTCAGGTCTGTAGGGATGATATTAAATGGATCTATGTCCACGAGAGAGGCCATGAGGTTCCTGGTGCCGCTTCAGGTCGTGAAGTGACTCGCATAGTGAACAATATCCGTCGGGCTCTGGAAACGGCCAATGACCAGGAGGGCGGTCAGGAAGTCTAAACTGGTGGTTGTGTTGAGATTTAGTTCGAAGACGAAGAGGACGTGAAGAAAATTTAATGTAGCATTAATTAAATGAAAGCATCATCGAAGACTCCCCGCGTCAAGCTGGACCGTCTTGGCACTCCTGCGATATTTTTTGGACCAAGTTTGGTTGCTTGGCCCGCAATAATGCTTGAGGTTGTAGGCTTCCTATCCAACAATATAGACCAATTACATCATGAGTTTGGTCGTTTGATCTGATAGTATTCGATTATCCCGTCGAAGTGTGAGATAGTTGAGGTTGGGTGAACCGCCTGGTATGTACAGTACCCGCTGGCCGCTTCCGCCATTGCCTGTCCCTATCGTCCACCGACGCCTTTCACTCTCTATACCTCTTCACAAACCTCAATTCGACTGGGAGCTAATTATATGAATATGACAGGGGTGCTTCCAGATGTCTCACCAGATGTCGCAGAAAGCCAACATTCCCATACACCACATTTGGGCGGGGGACGCCTATGGCTTGTCGCAAGCGGGCAAGTAAAGACCAAGCGCCCAACCTCCCCAGTCGCGATATCTAATGGTCTCTATAAGCTTCAGAATTGGTCTAGGCATTTTTTTGTCGGCTGCCGAGATTACCATTATGAGCACATCCTTGGTTACCGTCACCAACGAACTGATGAACTATGAGCAGGCCAGCTGGTTGATAACGGCATGTCTGCTGGCATTTACGGGGTTCCTTACACTCTGGGCAAAGTGTACTGATGTATTTGGCCTCAAAGGATCGCTACTAAGCTCTCTACTGATTTTCATCGCCTTCTCCGGCGGATGTGGTGCTGTCCGCACAATGAACCAACTGTTAGTTAACCCGGTGTTAAGCCATTCAACTTGGTAACCATTCACCATATTGATTCCGCATAGGATCATCTGTCGCGCTTTTCAGGGAATTGGTGGGTCCGGGGTTTTCTCCCTCTCACTCTTTAGTATAATACACATTGCGCCGCCAGGAAAGTTCGACGCTGCCAGTGCCGCCGCGTCGGCTATCCTCTCAGTAGGGATGGTCCTCGGGGCAATTTTCGGAGGTGCTATATGCAGTGCGGGTGCCTGGCGCTGGATCTTTCTGTACAAGTAAGCGCGCCTCCACCTAGTTTGTTACTCATGAATCTGATGAGATGAAAGTGTTCCAGCAGGCGCGGTTGCATGGCTTCTTATCTTCTCTGCCATGCCGCATAACCTCGCCCACACAGATAAGACCGACCAGAGTGCAGGCATTTGGAATTATCTAACTCAGAGGACGAAGCTCTTTTTGACGACTACAGACCCTGTCGGATGCTTCCTCCTTCTAGGATTTTCAATCCTGTTTGTGACTGCCCTGGAAGAGGCTAATGTTACATATGCATGGTCCTCTGCACTTATCATTGCGTTCTTGGTGGTGTCCTGGGTACTCGGAATTACGTTCGTGATTTGGGAATGGTACATTGGGAGCCGCCGGAGGGGCGCTGTCGAGCCTATGTTTCCTTGGACGATGGTACAAGACCGGGTATGGATGGGCATCTTACTGTTAGTTCGACGCGTTCCCCTACTTCCTATCTATGCAGACTGGGGTAAAAGTGCTAACCATGTGCCCTACTAGCGGGGTATTTGTATCTGGCCCTGCCACCACCATTCTATACATTCAGATCCCGCAGCGTCTCCAGATAACCAATGATAGCAGTGCAATTAGCGCCGGTTTAAGACTTCTTGCATTTGCCGCGGGCTCTCCTATCGGCTCATTTATCTGTTCCTTGCTTGCCGGGAAATTCCGCCTGCCGTTTGTTTATATCATAACAATAGGTGCGGTTCTCCAGGCCACGGGATCCTTCCTGTTATCCTCCGTCCCTACGACGCTCCATGTCTGGGAAGGTCAGTATGGATATATGATGCTTACAGGGATCGGGGTGGGAATATCAATGACATCATTTTATATTGCCGTTCCTATAGTCGTGAGGAAAGAGGATCAATGTGAGTAATACAATGCCCTTCTTCAATGACCATTACTTCGAACGCGTCTCCTGACTAGAAATATCCAGCTATCGCTGTCGGTTTGGCTCTCCAGACTAGAATGCTGGGGGCATCGCTTGGCATCGCCATTGTCAACAGTATCTTGATAAATTACGTCAAGGCACATGTCGGCCCTCTCGCAGCTGCAGCCAATCCCAATATGCTTTCGGGGCTTCCCCCCGGTGACATACAACGGATTAGGGAGGTATACGGAGCAGGATACAACCTGCAAATGAAGGCTGTTGGGGCATTCAGCACAGCTCAATTTGCGGCTGTGGCGCTGATGTGGAGGAGGGATCAGGCCCGTTTGGTCAAATAGAACGAAGATTTATTATACAATATTTGTATGGGTATTGTTACTTTTACTATTGTCAGCAAGTGTCAACAGTATCTTCTTTCTAGGTAGTGTTCATATAAGATACTCGGTAAACATAATACACTAGAGGAAGAAGATGTACAGCAAATATATACATGCTTTTGGTCCGAGAGGTAGCTGATGGTAGAGGGCAATAAATTAGTTTCTACAATTTGAACTTATAATCTCATTACTTAATTCTAAGGATAGTAGGTTTTGATATTTGGGGAAGTCAACGGCAAGAGCTTTCAGCCCCAGGGTTTCATATCACGATTGCCATTGTTCGCCAAGCGCGTCGCCTCATGGTATGTACCAGTATTGCTAGCCTTGTGGAGCCCAAAATGGCTGGATACAGAGCTGCTGGCGTGACTCCAGTTTTTCAGCCCAAATTTCCACACATACTATCATGTCTTTCCCAAGCATATATTTGTTTCTGCGCCGCATTCCATCGGTTTCCTTCCATATTTTACCAATCATCGTGGTCATTGCCCGCTGTTAGGATGATTTACCTCCACAGATGAATTCCAAGGTGCCTTGCCATTTAGTTCATCCTGTGTGGCCGTCACGTCAAGGTCGAGTAGGCACGTGGGGAATGTCCCTAAACTCCTCGAGGCGACGCGTTCTTTCTCGCCCCTGGGCCGCGAGTGGGTATTTGGCGCCTAAACAAGGGCGGTCATGGGACAAAATCCTGGTTCGAACTGTCCGCTTGCCTCTCGTAAAGTGCCAAGGAGCTTACCAGAAATGATCTATAGACTATAAGTAGAGGCTCTATGAGCCCCCGCATCTGTTGCGTCCTTTCCCGCTCTCGGAACCATGGCTTTCAGACTCTGTGACCATCTATTATGATCCTACTTTGCTAGCATAGCTTCATACCCTCCCCTGGCTCTCCCAAACATATTATAGATCAGGACTAAATATTGGGATTTCTAGTCGAACTATCGTCATCGCCGACGCCCCGTACATCCAGCGGGTCGGTGTGCAGTAGTCATAGCGATGAGCCCCATCACACCCCTAGGTTTGACTGGTGTAGTTGAGGCCTAGAGCAGGATACTTTTGTTTATAATACCGGCTCAGAGTTGTATGAGCGTGCCACAGCTCCCAATAACAGTCCTTGTTCCCATGCCGTGCTGCTTTTTGGAGAAACGACAGCGCAAGCTCGGCCCGTTTACCTTGAGTAATAGCATGATCAGCCTCGGATTTCTTTAGTTGAGTAAGTGTGGTCCTCACAGTTTTCGTCCTCACTAGTATAATCAACCTTCGCTCTTTCGACTGCCAAGGAATATGATTTCTCGTCGAGCCGCTTCCACCACACACTCGCCCCAATTAGAAAGGCACATTCACCTCGACTAGCGCCTTCGCTGTCGAGGAGTGCCTCCGTGTGTTCGATAGACAGTTTACCTAGAAGCCTGTCGTTGCTGCCGTTGTTCTGCGCCCTCTTATCCTTCACCAGTAATATAGCTCGGTCTTTCGCCTGCTCAATCATACCGTTATTTGTCTGGCCCATGTTCTGGTCAAGTGGTGACAAGGTCCCATTTTTGTTCTGAACCAAGCGCAACCATGTCTCCTGGAGCATTCCCGCGACCTCCCGGGCACTGGGCCGTGATAAGGGGTCTCGATCCCAGCATCTCCTGAGTACGTCGGCCAAAAACTGAGGGATATAAGAAGGAAACTTTCCTGGGCTTTCGTTGCGTTGTAGGAGGGCGCGAATGCTGTTCCTGTTGGGCTCGCGGTTCCCACGTGAACCACCTGCAGAGTCCACCGGTGTCGGGATGTCAAACGGAAAGCTTGTGCACATTATCTGCCATGCAACAGTCCCGAGGCTAGGGGATTTGTTAACTCTGCACAATATTAAAAGACCAAGTTTGACCTAACCTCCAGATATCCGTGAACAACGTGTGCTCCCCAATGGCATGAAACTCGGGGGCTTCATATCGGCAGTCAAATCTGAAACCGCTCGTCCTTTCATAGAGCTAGTCGGAACCAATTGATTATATAAATCTTTGGGTCCAAGAATGTCAGAGTACTTACAGTGCGCATATGATCTAGGCCCGTGAGAATTGGCGTCCAATGGCCATTTCCCTCTTCCTTGATGGCGATATAATGGTCGTATATTGCCTTTAGTATAACATCTGACTGATGGTACCAAGCGACCGTCTGAGCAATTTTCATCGCCAGTTCCACCCGTGAAACCAGCTCATTTGGTCCACCTCTCTCTGTTTGGTTGTAGAGTGAGTTGATTGTGGGCCACTGACTACAATTCTGCATGAAAACGTAGAGTTGGCCCTTGACATCGGCCAACCCCTTCAAGCGCTGGACGTATGCTCGGTCTTGTAGACGGGGATATATCCGCAGTGACTCCAGACTAAGGTTACTACTCTCGAATTTGTAGCAAACAAACTCGCCAATCATGTCACTGGTGCCAAAGCCCATGTTCTCTTGTGCGTCTGTAAAATGAATAATGGATGGATTTGCAAGGCTGAAAGTCGCCCGTGGCTTGGAACTTGCTAGCGGAGTCAAAGGTGTTCTTGACAGCAGTTCGATTAGGAACCCGTCTTTCACACGTGCAACATCTGAAAGTATCGCAAGGTATCGTTTGGTCCATTGGACCTCTTTGGCATCTCCAAAGAACGTACTATCCGCAGTGTCGTTGATATACTCGGTGATGTCTTTCAACCGATCCTCCGCGTCGTGGATAATCTCCTCCGAGGCCACGTTGGCCGACTTTGATTCCAACAAAGTCTCAAGCAACTTCGCTTCAGTCGTGAGCTTTTCGCATCTCTTTTGCGCTCTGTTGTCGTGGATTTCCTTGATCTTATTCAACAGGCGACCGATCTCGACTGTTGCGGTGAAAACCGCCAGACCAAGCTCCGCCTGCATCCTGTATTTGATTGGTTTTGCTCAGATCGCAATGAAACAACGCGGCTTGATATTTCAGTAAGAGGGATAGAATGCCATTGATTTCATAATAAACAAGGGCGGACCCTCAGCTTTAAGCACAAAATGAAAATTTTCGGATCCTGTCTGACCTTTCCCGCTCCATCGATATCTGATGCTGGTCCACGGGCGGCATCATCGGCCAACTGCATTGTGATGGGCTTGAACCTATCAACAAATGAGGGCAGCAGATGCATCTTGGGTTGCATTTGAGCTGGTCAGACGACTTGTTGTTACAGCCAATAGCTGCCGGAGAGACGCTCAGCCTTATGGTGGAGTGGGACGTTCGGCGATTATTGCATAGAATTTGCCCGAGGCTGGTAAGCATTGGGCTATCGCCAGCCTCATCAGCTGCCAAATTCGGAATCCCGTGCATATGTTAGGCATCAATGAAATGATCAAAGCAAACAAATGTCTGCGACGAGGAGAGACCCAAAATAGCCCGACATGCACTTTAACTGATACAAGCGCCCTCTTCATCGCTGTACTGTACCATACTTGCTCTCTCGGAACCTTTGCGTATTCATACAACAACCGTCAGTTGCCATGGCCGGCCAAATAGTGATCACATTGTCGCTCAATCAATGGGAAAAGACCCTATTAGCCGACTTTCAGCACTCGTTCCTAAATCATCTAGCAACCCGAGCCCGTCCTTCAGAGGCGAATGAGACCGATATATTCAATCGTTGGGGATGGGCATGCAAGGTGAGCGATGATTTGGAGGGAGCACTCGAAAATACTCCCCAAATTCTTCGTTCTCCAGCTCCAATCACTTGGCAACGCATTTGCCAATGGCTATCTCATTCTGATGACGGGGTTTTGTGTCCATCCCGCCTGGCTCAGCTTCTTAGAGACAATGAAAGTCTTTCAACCCATTTCACCACTTTGATCGCGTCTTGCGACCCAGACACTGATGTGAAAATCATTCCAAATGACTCCGATGCGCCAATGTGGACCCTCGTTAATGAAGTGATTCACTGCCTTCCGGTGCCATGGCGCGGGCTACGAGATAATGAGTCGGTTTCTGACAAAATGGGCAATTACATCCTCGTCAACGATCTGAGTCTAGAAAAGGCCACTCTCCTTCTTGATGGTGGAAATTTTGACCCAACTCCTATGTCAATGGGTCTTAGATCGGTGCTGGAGCAGCTCCAGAGAGATCGGATTGATGGCAGTGTCAATTGTGGTGATTCTTCTGTGAGTCAGTTCTCACCAGCACCAAGGCTCAACAACGAGATGCTTGCCCCTGGGATTCAAAGTAGCTCTGATATCATGATGCTGCTTAGAGGGGTACAGAGTAAGCTCAAGCTTGACATTGACCCTCCAGAAACTCCGCCTCTTCGGGCTGTGTTGCCCACACCAGACGATTCACTCGTAGGTAATGCAGAGTCGTTGGCGACTGCGAGCAACACCAATCAAGGAGAACCTCGCAATCATCCATATGAAGGGTCAGCCATCAGTCAATATAGGATGTACAATATCTGGAGCTTGGTTAGGATGGCAAGTATGACTTGCAGACGAACGTTACGACAGTCTGCGGTGGGTAGTCCTACCACACCAGCCTCTTTGTTCCAAGTAAGTGTCTCCGCCCCCTTCAATAATAAGCAACTGGCATAACCCTTTATTACAGTTTCCGACGTTTCTCGACGATCCGGGAAGGTGGCTCGAGTATATCCCGCTTCAGGAATTGGGCGGTTCTAGCGGTATCTCCATCGGCCATGAGCTACAATGGAGACCTCAACACCAGACGCTGCTCGACCATCACCTGTTTACAGAGGAGGAGGTATTCAGACACTGTGTGGATGCAAGGTTTGAATTTCCTGGTTACAAAAACGAGGGCTCCGTCGTCTTCATACCGTCTGACCTGCTCACATCACTCGTATTGCATGATTTGACAAGATTGGAGGACCTTTGGGTAACGGGCATTCTGCCATTTTATTCAGACTCAGAACCGCTAATCAGGCATGTTAGAACGATTGTGCGGTGACAGTTGATCCTCTATCAGGCCAATGGTACCTACTTGAGACTATACCTGGAATTCTATTTCGGCAAATTGCCTACAGCGTCGGGACATATGCTGCGCGTGCATACTTCAGAAATTTAGTTGACCATTTTCGCCTGCAGCGCCCTCTCCGGCTCGATTCTGTGTTTTCAGATACCTTTGATGCCTCTGACCTGGTACGACTCAAACAGTACAGCGGCCTCGTTGACGTGATTGACATAAGTGAAATTACCTCATACGAAGGCCTCGCCCTCGGAGGCCAGAGCCGTGGTGTCTTCCCTGCTGAATGGTGCTGCCCGCAAAAAATCAACATGTCATCGCAAAGGAAATTTACTGTGGCGCTGAAGCGAGTATGGCCGCCGCACTCAACGTTGAGGCCTGAAGCGAAATTGCTACGAGAGGTTGTCTACGGAGGACCCCGGTCGAAGTCTGTGGAGTTCGCTAACTCGTGACAGCTGGATTTTACCCTAGGTCTCTCTACCAGGCGACCGACGGGCCGGAGCATTCTTTATGGGGTTACCGAAGCCCCTAAGGATCATCCGTTGGCTAGGCTCACACCCAATGAGAGTCCCGTCCAAGAGAGAAACATATTCCTCGTGTTTGAATTTGCTCGGAAACGCCTGTTTCAATACCTTTCAGAGAGTATAACAGGGGCTGATGGGGACTGGGACTTAATCGCCCACCTCTTCGAAGATCTTCTATACAGCATTGGGACTATCCATGAGGAGGGAATTGTCCACCGGTAATGTCTCTGATCACTGACGGCTCTACATAAAAAGCTGACAAGTCTTAGTGATATCCACTGCGACAATATAATGATACGCGAAGAGACATTCACACGTAGTCCAACCGTTGTATCTGGTGACCAGTTGGTGATCATCGATCTCGGGGAGAGCCGGACACTGGATACGATGGAGGAAAGCATCAATATATACGGTTACCGAGAATTCTGGGCCCCTGAGGTAAAATCGGGGAGGACTATGAGTATGGCATCCGACATATATGCTATTGGTATGGTGATGAGAAGGGTCCTGCAAAAACGGTGTGAGATTACCCACACTCACTACGTGCCAAAAGTACTCTTGAATGCAGCGAATAGCTGTCTTCAAAAGAACCCTTCCGCCAGGCCAACGGCGCAGCAAATTTCTCAGGAAATGGGCAAGATCAATTGGCAACATTTTGTGTTGTTGGATTCCGGCCTGGGGGTGGTCGCTTTCAGAGAGGACGAGTTTACTTTGATGCTCCCAAGTGTTGGGAACAGTCCAGAAGATACGGATAACGATGAGTGCGTGACTGTCAACAGTGATTAAGTCATTGATAGTATTATCATTTAGTGGTAATTATGTCAAATCAAGTTCACCAATCATGCCTTTGGACTTTATCCATACTCTTTGCGTGGCCGCAGGTGTTTCAAGTTTGGAAGGTCCCTGTCTGTGGTTGTCGATGCCCGCCGATATGTACTCCTGATATCCAGCTGTCACCTGGCGTCACGTATACTGTAATAAACCGCCCGAATATAACTTGTGAAAGGAGATGGTAGCAGGCCATATTATTTGTAACCAATCAAAGAAACAACCCCGCAAAAACATACAACAGGAGGGATTCGCATGCGGTCATCCACCATACTACTAACCTACCGGCGTGTAGCTTAAGTCGGCTGAACGGACTGGAAGCCCTGTTCTCCACACCCTGTGGTCGTATGTATCAGCAGGGCATGCCCTATAGGGAACAGTAGAGCGTAGGAGCTTGACACGATCTGTATCTAGCGCTATGTGCTGATGACATGTCACTGAAGTTTCACATGGATATGATTCTACTGCAATTTCCGCGACATATACTACTTATATTGTCGCAATACGGCAATTTGACAGCATTTATATAACATCACGGGCTTTGGACTTCACACTTAAGGAGATGCAGCATCTTCTGAATGGAACACGTACAAGTTGGAACACAGCAGCATGATTTAACATACTTAGTAAAGGACCTTTCGCAGCACAAATAAAGATACATTGCCCGATTGATCTAGTACATATTTAAATCCCTCATTGAACAGCCCCACGGGTAGTGAAGGCTGGGGGTGGCTCCATCATACCATCTCTACTGCCAATGCTTATTCGGGTCTCGGTACACTGTAAACGCCCTTCCCAACGGTGACGTTGCTGCTGGGGTCGCGGATAGATGGAAAAGACCTTGGCTTCATGGGTTTGCTTCTTGTCGATGCGTGAGCGCCTACCGTTTCTTGCGTTACTTGGAATGTTCGCTCCTAGTCCAGGTTATACGTTATATTTAGCCAAGCGTTGTTATAGATATAAAACTGCTGGGCAAACTGACGTCTTCTTGCAGAGTATCTCGCGGAGGACATAATGGCACCCAGTTGGAAGATGGATGAACCCCCCTTCCTAATGTCCAAGCGACAACAGGTGGGATGGCGGGGTAAGGGCTATGTACCCACCCCCCGCGTTTAACTGATGCACTAGAGATATTTTATTCAATACACTGGAAGGTGAAATCTCGAATATTTATATTGGTATGCGGTATAGTTTGGGGACTCTCCCGAATAAAGAACAACTTTCTTCTCAAGATGACAATTTCATTCCTGTATTAAAGTAAAAGAGACCACCACGATATGCCTTCCTCAACCTTGTTGGCATTGACCCCAACCCGAGGTAACTCAATAATATCTTCTTCGCTTGGCTCCTCCGAGAGGATTTAAGTCATTCGAGGCTTCCACACCTGTCTCAGGAATTGGTGCAAAGTCAGCAGACACTCCTCATAAACCTGGGGAACTCGTCTACTAGCTCATCTAGCTGCTCAACCAGGTCTCCCTCCACTTTGAGGATATCATCAATTACTTCTGCGGGAAATGAACAGTCGTGGCAGCATGTATGGGTGAGATCTAACTCACAGAATGTAACATAACGGAGGATGCTGCGCCCTATTGGGTTATAGAAGATCTTCCCGCCCCCAGCAAAAGCGCATTGTCTATGTTACTCAACGTAATTGATAGCCTCCCATCGTTGATTTCGGTATATCTCTCGTTGATAGTATCGTGCCAGACTCTTCCTAACAACCCTCCAAAAGCAATACATCCTCTCAAACTGCACGAACAGCGGCAATCGTCACGGGTGTCGTCGAGAAGCAGTCTGTGGAGGAGCTGGGTGTGCCTGTCGCTGATGCAGGAGAGACCCATGGGCCGAACTATGGCCCCGCCCAGTGAGTAGACCAACCGATGTATTTTAAGACATGCATTCTGCCCGTAATACAGATCCAGTCCTCTTGAAATCCACCATGTCACTTTTTTCAAGATACAGGAAGAGGTCTTTACGGCCAGTGCAGCCCTCCAAAGACCACATCCAGGGAACACAACTGGCATAACTGTCATTGAAGATCTCGTTCACTTTCGTGAAGCCGCCGTCCCAAAGCATGTTCCAGATATCCATACTAGCAGAGATTGTCCGATAAACTGAAAGGGATTTTTAAATTCTAGGCCACTAATATCCACACCCTGACCCAAAAGTAGTGTGGATGCTCTGGCAGCGTTTAGGCTTAATAATGTTCCCGCCGCCATATCCAATTCAGCACAGATTTCGGCAGAAAGTTAACTTTCTGCTAATGAAGTCAGACGTTTCCGCCGTTCCACGAGTGCCTCGATAATACGGCTTCGAATCCAGTGATTGCGTTGAGTTGTCGCTACCGCGAGTACCCAGAGATCTGTCTCAAATCGTTCGCAACGGAGTATCATTTCAACGCTCGCCAAGCATTGCATGTTGCAGGCGCTCACGAGAGTACTGAGGGTTGGGGAATATCCTCTTTCCAGCAGAATTCCTAAGCCAGCGGGCCATCCTGCATAAAAGATCAATAAGGTTGAGGATATGTTGGTTGAGGTATCCAAATATATGCGAAGTTCATCCACTGACCGAGCCACAAGAGGCGACAGCTCCGCCGGGATTTCTATATCTATCCCAGACCTTAGGAAACTGGTTGAGAATGAAGAATAGGTTGAACATACCGTAAATTCCAGCCCTTGCCATTATTGCCGACGTAGTGTATTGTAGTTGATGTAATAGCCGTCCTCTACCATCTCAGGGGGGCAGGCATGGAGTATGGCGCCAAATGAAAGACTCTCCCGCGGAAGAGCGTTACGTGTCATGAAATAACCAAGTCTTAGTAGCTTCAGGCCAAGTTGCACGATATGAGTCAGGCGGGACGGTTTCAAGGGTTCATTCTACACCGTATCATAAAAATCCGAAGAGTACTGGGAAAAGATCACATCAACCGGGGATCGACCGGAATAGTCGATCGCGCTAGTCAGTATGTGTGTTGCCAAAGATCGTCCACGAGGGCTAGCCAGTCTGCCCATACATCATCATTCCAGGCGCGGCTCCAGTCCAGCCAGATGGCAACTTCCTAGCATTCAGATTGGTATCCCACTCCGCACGGGCGGCAGATAAGTCACAAAGCCCACGTACGTGTAATAACGTAGTTCCATCCTCCAAGGTATCCGTCGGTGAAGCTACTCCAGCATGAAATAATTCAAATAGTGCTCGATGTGTTTTCGCACAATACCTTATCTAGTAACCCAGTCCGATCTTTGATTTGATAGCGAATCAGCGAGTATGTCGGCGAGTCGTCGGGCACAACAGCACGAAATTGCAAATTTGGACTGATCGAAAAAAACCCGCACCTTTCGTCATAGTCATTGCTATAGTAATTGAGAATCTTATAAACATATTGCAAACCGTATGTCGAAAGTTATGGGATATTATATTTCTTTTCTGGTTCGTGATGGGGCGCCAGGCTTTATGCGAGGAAGATGGCCGCGAGCTGTTGGTTTCCGCAGGATCGCATCAGGATTGGAAAAACTTGCATTTGTTTTGATTGCCGGCAACTCGTCATGGTACTGCTATCATTATTGTTGTGATCATGATTCTGTAAAAGCGATCTGAGTAGAGCAGGATCCGTTATCGGCCGGCCGTTGATAGCTTTCATATGGGACTCCTGAGTGGCAACACTTGTCAGACATGCGGCGTGAGAAGACATTCGTACCATTTAGTCAATTCGCTGTGATATGGTAGTCAAGGCCATCTCAAGACGAGAGTCTCTCTGCTCCAACCTCCCAAGTCCGCCCATGATTGTACCTGTATTTGCATCATTTAACAATAGGTTTGACAGAATCCAACTCAATAATTGATGTCCGGTATTCAAAGACTTGCTGAAAAAAAGGTTAATACAGAAGGGCAATCAACATTAAAGTCACTTACACCTGTAGAATTTGCTATGAGATATCAACGTTGGACTGCAACCAGCTCACAGTATCCATCAACTTCACCAAAGTATCTCGGCGAAAGGGGTACAGCAAGCGATCCGCGTGAGCCTTCAATTTCGAAACCTTCTCCTGGTCAGGTGGGCAAGATCTATGGCACTTTTCGAGAACTTTCTTCAGTCTTTGGATGCCAATCTGACACTGTTCGATACTCTGGGTCACTAGATTAGTCGGCTGGGGCCCCGACACTACTGCGACCGAGGACTCTGTAACCGCTGTGCGCAGGACAACCATCAGGCCATTGAGACTCTCGATTCGCGAAATCACCTCCTCAATATCTTCATGGAATGATTTATAGGGTCCATAGTACGCAAGGAATCCTTGGCAGATCGTGAGGCCGAGGGAGGCGACACCAACAGCGCTCCCCGCGACCGAAAACGGATCGGTCATTGCGTAATCATACACGATCGCCAACTTCTCTGAGAGCGATCAAGGATTCGGAAATGGGATAGCTCGCCGGGGAAAAGCGCGGGGTTATGAGCGCTAACGACAAGGTGTTTGTAAGGCTGCGAGGCACAGCCATGCTTGGCTCGCCGGAACCTCGTCGTTGGACCGCTTCCATTCGTGTATTTCGGCAGGGATCTTGCATCGCCGACGCGGAAATCGATGATTTGCTCTGGACTATCGTCATGTCTGGTTTACGACTGCCCGCCCTCATTTGATGTTGCGATGCCACGTTGATTGATGTTCTCGTAGGGGTCACTCCTCAGACACTATCATCACACGGAATCAGCGCCTTGGAAACGGCTATATCATACACCGGAAGATCCGCAAATACCAAAATGAGAAGCGTCATGGATTGGATGGGAATTCCAGCAGCCTGAAAACAAGGCGACAATGGCAGGAACATTGTGCGTGCGCTTCAAGGAAGGGGCAATGGGTTATTCCCGAAACAAAAAAAAAAAGTAACGAAATCCACGAAGTACCTACACCCCGATCTATACATAAGACAAACAAACCCCCGCCGATACATCATGATGTCCGTCTCATGTCGTATACCGAAACCCACTATTCTGTTTATCCGTCAAATCAAGCCAATCCTGCCCGCCCACGATATCCTCGCTGGCCTCGCGCTTCTTATTCGCCCTGTGACAGATAATCCCATACGTCAATATCATCGCAATCGCGACAATGTAACACACGATCATAGCGATCGTGCCGCCGGTATATGCCGGTGCTTGATCCTCGCGGAACGTCTGCGGGCCGATGATGTTGCCGATTGCCCACGCAACGAAAAACCAAGCGTATAGGACGGTTCTGGGATTATTAGTTTGGGGTTTTCACATTGGGTTGGTAACAATGAGAGAGAAAAAAAAGGTGGGAGGGAAGGTGGCGTACTTCTTTGTATGTCCGGCGATGTTGGCCTGGTAGACGGAGACTAGAGTCACGTAGGGGGCCCAGTACGTGCTGCAAGGAGAGTCAGCTACTGTCAGACTGCTGCCAACCGGCAAACATGCACATCACTTACTAAAGAATATACAACCCAACAAGCTGCCCGGCAAGATTGCTCCTGGGAAGCGCATAACAAAGCACGGCGCCAAGCAGCGGGAGCAAAATCGACCCTGCGACAAGCAGCGTGCGGTACCGCCTCGTGGTTGCGGCAAGGAAGGACAATAGAATCCCCGAAATCGTACTCATCGCACCCGGCGGCATGGCAAGCAGACTCGTCTCGAGTGGATCAAATCCAAGCCCCGAGATAATCAGCGTATTGAACGTCGTGAGTCCGCCATTGGGCACCTGCAGCGCCATAATCGCAAACCATATAAGCCACGTCTTGATATCGAGGAAGGCTTCGCGGATCTGCTCCATTTTGATCCCCTTGGCTTCGACGCCCGTGTTGTCGGATGCTTTGCGCTGAATGATGATGTACTTTTCACGCTGGGTGAGCCACTTCGCGTCGAGGGGGTTGTTCGGTAGGAAAGTGTAGACAACCCCGGCCCAGACGATGGTTATTCCGCCGAGCAGAAGGAAGATAATTTTCCAGGTGGGAAAGCTTCCCTTATGATACCCGCAGACCCAGGCTACGAAGCCATTTAGGATCGGGGCGATGACATTGAGGATGATACTGTTTCGCTTCGGCTGTTCTTCGGGGCGGTACCACATGGAGACGACAAGGGTGACAGCGGGGATGAGGAGGGCTTCGAAGCCACCCAGGAGGAACCGGCAGACAAAGAGTCCGCTGAAACTTGTACAGGCTGCCATGCACATCTCCAGTATGCCCCAACAGAGCACATTGAAAGAGAAGTAGGCGATTGAGGGGAGGCGCTGGAGACAGTAGGCAGAGGGGCCCATGAACGCAAGACCACCAAAGAAGGGGGCTGACCCGATCCAGGAATACTCGCTGCCGCTGAGGTTGAGGTCGCCCTTGATATTGTAGATGGCGGCCGCGGATATGGCGGTTTTGTCGAGGCCGGAGAGTGTTGCGCATACAAAGAGCTGGACGTCTCCTTAGCTTTTCATCATTATGTATAGAGTTCTGGGTTTACTCACGACAGGGATGAGCCTCCAGTCAACCCTCCTCATAAGCTTCTTCTCCTCCTGCGCCGACCACCCATCGCGCATCTCATCCGCATATTCGGCGATGATCTGCGCAGCAATGTCAACCTCCGTGTCCCCGGCTTTGACAGCCTTGACGGCCGCTTCAGCGGTCATGTGGGCGATTTTGGGTTCTTCGACGATTTCCCTGTCGCCAGCCATTGTCATCTTGCTTCTGCAGACAGAAATTCATCTCCGTTTGCCATGGGCTGACCGCATTTTATGAACGATACTCATTATCGCAGATTTCTCATATCGCCGATAACGCATCTCCGCCTTGTCATAATCTAATCCATCCCTTGAAGGTCGGTTATCTGCTGTGGATACCGGTTGGCCGCTTCCCCGCGCGGCCAACGGAGGACTCCAACGCTGGGGCTTGCGATAACGATGAGGATAGCGGAATAACCGAGATTGCGGAACAAATGTCTGGAAGTGTCGCACCATGTAACTTATATAACTAGAGACATTACAGGAACGGTACTTGGATGATCAGGAAAACACAGTCCAGCAACATGGCGATCGAAGCTACGAGTCAGGCCTGTGGCCCTCGTTACCCGAAGTATCTCCGTACGTTTTAGCATCAAAGACTTCCACAAAAAAAAAAAAAAAAAGAGACAGAGAGAGACACAAAGAAAGAAGAAAAGAGCTAACAGAAAGCAGCACACTATGACCCCCTCGAAAAAGTCGTCCCCGTTGGCGCATTCGAACACAAAGATCCCGGCCACCGCGCAGACCCTTCGTTTCCCAACCTTCTCAAAGGTGCCACAAAAGCGGTTGAACTGAGTCCGCATTGCGGAACGGAGCTGCAAGGGGTACAAATTGTATGTCATTGCGGGAAAAAAAAAAAAAAGAAGAAGAACCCTTGACTTACGCAGATTCCAACCGGGTGCAGTCCAATCTATCAAGCGAGGGACTCGACGAGCTGGCCCTGATGGTCGCGCAGCGAGGGTGCCTCGTCTTCCGGGATCAGAAGTTCACGGACTTGGGATTTGAGCGGCAGAGGGAGATTGCTTCGTATGGGATACTGGACCCTCCATCAAACTGCCGGAAATTGGGCTCACACTCGCAGACACTTTGGACCCCTTCACAAGCATGGCTGGATGCCCCATCCCAAGGAGGGGCCGGAGGAGTTTGTCATTGTTTATGATTCGAAGGAGTGAGTAATATTGAACTATGTATTGAGAAAACCAAAAGACGAATAGCAAGGGCTAATATTGAGCAGTGACCTCCGCATCCGCAAGTCGTGGGCCCGCAAGAGTCCGATTCAGTTCCACGTGGACCAGGTACATACGTCTTGAATCAATATCTAACACTGGAACGACGACTCACATGAAATATGCAGTCCCCTGAAGCCCAACCCCCTGGAGCAACCTTCTTCTGCATGCTCGAGTCGCCACCCGGCGCAGGCGGCGACACAATCATTTCCAGCGTACGCGAGCGAAGCAGACCCGACCCCCCTCCTCCTTCTCTGTCACAACAACTTTGCTAACAGAAAATACCCACCTAGATGACCCGCGCCTTCACCCGGCTCTCCCCAAGTTTCCGCAAGCGCCTCGAAGGCCTCCAGGCCGTCCACACAACCGCAAACCCGATCGCGCGCGAAATCCGCGACAACGGTGCGGCAGCCGTGCTGCGGCGCCCGATCACGCGCTCCGTCCACCCGGTGGTCACGGTACACCCGGTCACGGGCGAAAAGGCGCTCTTCGTCAACAGCTCGTACACGCAGAGCATTGTCGGCTGGGACGAGGAGGAGAGCGACTATCTGCTCAAGTTCCTGTTCGATCATATCAATCGCGGCCACGATTTTACCTGTCGGGTCAGATACGAGCCTGGGACTGTCGTGATCTGGGACCAGAGGGTTACGCAGCATAGCCAGACGCTTGATTATAGGGCGGGTGACCGCAGGCATGCGTTTCGGTTGACGCCGTTGGCGAATGTCCCCATCCCGAGTAAAGTGGAGGAGGATGATGGGGAGTGTGCGAGGGATGAGGGGAGGATGTTGTTGAATTTATGCTAGTTTCTCATTCCACTCCCATCTACTCGTTATCATTATTGTATGCAAAACATAACATGGAAAATGATGTCTACTCTGCCAAACTCCCGAGTAAAGTCTCAACCTTGAGAACCCCCAAATTCGTCAGCCCTTTCACACCGGCGGCTCCGTTCGCAGAAATCCGATTCACCCACCGCCACCGTCGAATCCAACCCTGCAGCTCGTCGTACTCATCGCTAAAATCTGCAGCGCTCGGGGAGGATACAATGTGCAAGAGGTGCACCATGAATGCGCCGGCGATGGCGAAGTTAGGTCGGCTCCCTAGACGGCTATTGTCAGTGTTTGAGCCGCAAAGAGACAAGACAATCGGGTGGAGGAGAAAAAAAGCATACAACTATGCCAGAACGAATTCCACTGCGCCCCTGTCAGACTCTCAATAAACTCGACAAATTCCTTGACACAGAGAAGTGCGCCCTTTATCACCGCGTTTGCACTATCAGTGTGCTCCGCTATCAACGTCGGCACGGCATCGAGGGGTCGTAACAGTGCTCGGAAGAGGGACATGTGCGTGACGATATATGAGAGATACAGCGAGCCGGAGCCGTCCAAATCCTGCGGACTACTACCCGAGTTCTGTATTGAAGTCAAGTACGGCCGCCGCTTGAAAGAATCTGGCAGTCGATCGCGCCAGTCTTTGAGTCTTGCCCGAGTTGAACGTGCCGCGTCGAGTGAATATTCGAGGTCCGTGGAGGTTCGCGCGACGGCTCTGACGGTGTAGTATGTCTGCTGGATATCGGCGAGGATCCCTGTCAACGAGGTCAAGTAGAACAAATACGACCTCATCTCCGGACACGAATGAGTCGCTGTAAGGTCGAGTATATCATCGGTATCGGAGATGGGCAACATGGGCACATCATATTCGTCCTCGCGAATATGCGAGGGCATCCCACGCGTAAACGCGATCCATTTCTCGGTCAACCAGAGTGCCCACCATAAACGACGACGCAGACGCCTTTCCCATACCGGAAGAGACGTCCAGCTCGACGGATCGCGATGAAGACCGATTGTGTTTGCGACTGCCACTGCAGTTGACATGAGTGACCAGGTGAAGGCTGTATCGGAGAGATAGAGGTTTGTCGGGAGACGTTGTTGAAGGATAAGGCATGCCTGCAGTGTGCTCATAGATGGCGCGTGCAGATCCTGCGTTATCCCCAGCCAGCAAAGTCTATACAAATCGCGCGCTGATGGTGGGTGGAGGAGGAGTGTGTAGAGCGCTTCGTCGTACATGATGAATGGGAGAGTCGTCGCGCATATCGCCGTGAGGAGGGCGAGGGGCATATTGCTGAGTGTGTCCGGCGTAGCGGGAACTTGGTGGCGGGAGAGGACGGGGTAGTAGGGATCGATGTAGCGCGCATATAGGTGCACGAGGTGCCAGGCGGCCGTTGGGCTGAGCATAGTCCATAGTTCTGTCCATGCTGTGGCTGCCATGCGGGCGTCGACTTTGGGCTCGGCCTTGTGGATGAGCGCGTGGTCGGTTATGCCGAAGATACTGTGTGTGGCTGGGTTGTAGCAGGAGACGGGGTTCATCAGGCGATACCGGAGACCGCTCACCCTGGGCGATGAGTGAAGCTTTTCGCTGTACTGCTCGCGGCTAAGGAGGTGGACGTCAGATACGCCTGTGGGACCGATGTAGAATGTGAACGCGCCAGGGACGAATTCGAGAGAACCCTCGATACACGGGCTATCCGGACCGTCCATCCTGGATTGGGACGTGGTACTGGCAGTTGACGACGGGCTCTCAGTCAGGGCGTCCACTGTGCCTTCCGTTTCGAACTGCATGGGAAGCGTTTCCACTGGTGTATAGAGATAGTCATTGCGATCTTCCGGCAGCAGCTCAGCACATTGTTGAAAAGCAACCTGCAATCCGGCGAGCGCAGGCCGTTTCCTGGGTCCGGGGCCTTCGTTGAACGTGCATGGTTTGTCAATGCGATTGCAACGCCGACATGGGGGGCCCGTTGGCATATCACAGGTTACCTTGCGGCGTCGACATGCATCGCAGGGACGCGACTTGCGCGATTTGTATGGGCGGCCTTTCTGGGTTGTCGATGACTCCATGACATTTATTTCTGCCTTGGGGAGATTTATCGAGGGAAATTACGCGGGGCAGGGAAAGTCTACTCCAACTTGATTGCAGTCTAAGATAAGACAGGTCCTTATCAAACTTCTTGTATCTAGTTTATCGCCCCGAAACGGTACAGTTGGAGACAACCCGTGGACCTAGAACGAAGCCCTTATCAAGTGGCTGGATCCAGTGATTGGCTACTCTAGTTTCGCCTCCAACTCCATAAGTTCTTTCCAGTAGGGATTATCCAAAACTTTCTCCACCGCCGAGTCAACCATGGGAAGCAAGGGGAGGCGAGGGTGCTCGCCGTAACCAAAGCGGCGGTGCAGCACTTTTTTCATGCCGGCAATCTATGTCATACTTCATTCAGTTACCTGATCTCTCGGTTATGCATAGTTTCAGGTTACTCACTCCGATTTTTAGTGCAATTCCGTCCGCCAGCGAGATGGCATTCTGAAGCTTCTGCGCTTCTGCCCATTCCTTTCTTTGGCACAGCTCCCAAAGCTTGACGCATATTTTCTATTCGCGTCAGTCCTTAGTCTATCACTTACTCGACCTTCTTAACGTACCGGAGCAATATTGGGCAACCCGCTAATCGCACCCGCTGCTCCCACAGAGACGGACGGTAGCAAGAAATCAATGAACCCATCGATAGCGCGGAAGGGGAAACTAAATCGTCGAGGATATTGTGTCTGAAATTTCAGTGCGCTGACGGCGGCCATTATTCTTGTCAGTTTGCCGACATTTGCACAGCTGTGTAGATTGCCAAGTCAGTATGTATGTAGAGAAACACAACTTCAAGCTACGGGCATGAAGGGCAACGGACGTAAGTTTCACTCCACACACATTACTCGAACTCTTGACAATATCAATAATCAAATCGCTGTCCATGTCTATTCCGCTGGAGACGGCTGGGAAGTTGTAGATTATCCTGCAGAAGTCAGCCATGCTTCCCAGACGATGAAACAACAAAACTCGAAGAAGGAAAACGACTCACACAGGCACAGGCGAGGCCTCGGCAATCTGCACGAAGAAATCCCTTATACATCTCGTGTCTGATAGTAGAGCGCCTGCATAATAGCCAGGAGGGATAACCATCACATAGTCTGCTCCAGCTGCGGCGGCCTCCCTGCACAACTCGATGGACTCCCGAGTACTCGGAGCGCCGGCGCCTGCGACGACTGGGACGTCGACAAGGTTGATCTCATCGAGGGCGCTGCGGGCAGTTGCCACAAGTTGAGCTCTTTCTTCGTGGCCCTGGGTGCTGTCAGCTGATGCAGGGGAAGGGGAAGGGGCTGAGGCTGCGGCTACGCGGGTCTTACAAGGTGAACTGCTTCTCCCATCGTCCCGGAGACGACAGGGACTGTGCCGGCAGCGGCGGTAACTTGTTCTGTTAGACACTGTGCGTGCAGGTTGGAGGTGTGGACGAGTACATTTCACATGTTTGCTGAATGATTCTAGATCTGCAAGGCAGGTCAGTACGTCTTGATCGGCTCGAAGGACTGCCGACAAGCTTACCGAGGTCTTCATTCTCATTGAAGAAGCACGGAAGTGGTGTGTAGATTCCTGTAGGGAGGGGTCTCATTTTTTGCTCTAATTGATTTGGAAGGATGAAATATACAGCTGGCAGTTTGGTGAAATTCCCACACGAGTAGTAAATAAAGTGCGTATCGCTTATCTGGACATGGCGGCGGCCAACTCGCACACCGATAGGGAGCGGCTATCTTGACACTTGGAGACAGAAGCCCCCCGCTTATCAACAAGGTCGGCGGTCATCTGGCAGATACCTAGTTTCTCGAAACCTAGTTGTAAATAGCTCAGATGACTCGACCCGTCAAGGGACACCCATGCGCCGTGCAGCAGATTCTTCTTGAGGAAGGGCGTCGTCGGGGATGCAGAAGATCACCTGGTTTATCTTAGGGATAATACTGCCAAGAGAAATCTTAGACAATCAGGCATCAAGGTCAAGGCTGCATCCGTAGTACGACTTCCTCGCAGCCAACACTTGGTGGACAGGTCAAATATATACATCTCGGGCCGGCACAGTGATAATACACACCACACTCGCCCACACCAGCTGACCTCTTTAATACCATTTGATTGGAGAATGAAAAGGGTGTTCATTATGAGAGCTTGAGAATTAGAATGGGAAGCAAGCCGCATGGGTGATGGATACTACCGCTTGTGATGGTTCTCGAGGTTGTAGAATGTTCGACAAGCCGGCAGATTGTGAGTGGTCGATTTTCTAAGCGAACCCTTGCAAAAAGCAAAAAACGACAACGCTTCGAGCCCTCGAATCGCATCTTTTTTCCCCTTCGTACCTTGCCGCGGATCAGAATAATATACGAGACTCGACTGATCAACTGGAGAAGGTCAAACCATCGAGAGCAAAACAACGGGATCCACGAATCATGTTCCCTCTGGTCTCGTGAGGTATGCACCATTTCAATAGCCCTTGGGAGCTATTGTGGGCCCTTGAGATGGATCAAGCGCGATCGACAAACGCTTCCGAGAAATTGACCAATTACCATCCCGACTATCTTTATTTTGGGCGCGAGGGGGAGGTATGCTAAGGTTACCTGTAGAGGGCGTGGAGAGACAGGGGGTAGTGCGGTGCGGCGCGAGTCCACGGCCGGAGTGCTAGGAGGAGAATGTTTAATAAGAAGGGGAGATCCAACTTTCAGTGCAGTTCCAGTACTCCAAAGGAAACGAGGAAGTTGTCTCGCGAGAGAAAAAAAAGAGGAGGAAATCAACATGGCACGCCTATCCATCGCCCTCATCGCTACCCTGAGCGCGCAAGCCCTCGCCCTGACCATCTCGCGCCGCACCCCCATATCCTCCATCACCGCCGCCGAGTGGGACGGCTTCAACGCGACTGTCTCCGGACGCCTTCGAAATGGCGAGCCCATGCTCGCCCCCTGCTACACGCACTACAATGGCGAACCCCAAAAGCCCGACCAGGCCCAATGCGCGAACCTTCAGAAGAACGGCGGCGATCTCACCTTCGCGACTGGGCAATTCGGTTACTACATGCAGTCGCAATGGGGCGCTTGCCAGACGACGGGGGATAGCTGTACGTTCGGCGCGATCAGGCCGGATCTTCTTACGCCTATCTTGGATAAGTGTGAGCAGGGCAGTGTGCCGACGAAGTATGTGGAGGTGCGGAGTGTTGAGGATGTGCAGAAGACAATGGTATTCGCGGGGGAGAATAACCTCAGGCTGGTGATTAAGAATACGGGGCATGACTATCAGGGCAGGAGTTCAGCACCGGATTCGTTGGCTTTATGGTATGTATCCTTATTGTCGACCGTAGCGAGTGGCCAAGTCTAATCTTCTCAGGATGCACAATCTCCAACCACCAATCGAGCTCAACAAGGACTTCATCCCCGACGGCTGCTCCGAGTCCAGCGGCGACTCGATCAGCTTCGGGGCAGGCGCACAGTTCGAGAGCATCTACCAGTTTGTCGAAGCGCGCGGATATCGGATTGTCGGCGGTAGTGCTGTGACTGTGGGCGCGGCAGGAGGATGGATCACCGGTGGCGGACACAGTATTCTCTCCAATGAACTAGGTGCGTCCCACCTGGAAACCATCGATATCGCTCCATGCATTATTCAACTGACTAACTGCAACGCCAGGCCTCGGCGTCGACAACGTCCAACAACTAAAAGCCGTCCTGCCCAGCGGGAAACACGTCACGGCGAACCGATGCCAAAACCAAGACCTGTTCTTCGCGCTCCGAGGCGGCGGCGGCGGCACCTTTGGCGTAATCACCGAGATGACATCGCGCGTGTACCCGAAGAAGGAGACGCAGTTCGTGCAGATGCTCTTCACGAACCTGCTGCCCGTGCAACAGCGCCGGTTGATGGATATCCTCGTCGAGAACGCCGAGAGGTGGGCTGAAGATGGCTGGGGCGGGTACATCAACAGCTTCAGTCTGGGGACGCAGATTTTTATCGCGACGCCGCTGCTCACGCACGACGAAGCCGTCGAGTCAATGAAACCGCTCGCGAAATTCGCGACAGTCTTCAACCTGGGCATCGTCAAGGTCAGCACAACCGAAAACTTCCGCGAAGGCCTCGAGGGTTTCGTGCAAACCGAAGAACTCGGAATCAGCCCGGGGTCCGCCTGGGCCTTATCCAGCCGCATCGTGAAACGCGAATCCTTTGCCGCAGACAAACGCGAACAACTCTCCAACATCATGTCCGACTTCCTCAACGTGCAGCAGAACCCACTCGAGGGGTCTCTCCAGATCCTTTCCATCTGCCTGACAATGCCAACCATCTACTCGAGGAACATGCCGGAATCCGACCTCCCCGGCGGACCAGGCCACGCCGCAATCGCGCCCCACTGGCGCGACGCCATCTGGCAGGTGCTGCATTTCCGCAGCTACGACGGCTCCACCGATAACCCGGGGGTTGTCACGAAGATCGCGCAGCGTGCGCATGATGTTATGGAACCCTTGCGGGCGTTCACGCCTGGTTCGGGAGCGTATATTAACGAGGCAGATCCGTGGGAGCCGGATCATATTAATTCGTTCTGGGGACAGGAGAATTATGCCCGCTTGCTAAAAATCAAGAGGCAGGTTGACCCCGATAACCTGCTGATGGTACATAACGGTGTCGGCTGGGATGAGAATGATGGGCGGTTTAGCTGCTATCCGGATGTGCACGCATAGGAGCTCTCTGGGTGGCGCCTCGGCCCATCAGGGTTATATTGGATATTAACTTCTAGTACATATTTTGGTTACAAACCGTTTATCATATACTTTATTTATCATTGCAAGCACAGCAATGCCTTCGCTCCGAAATCTCTCTCCACAGTCCCCTCTCTGACTAGCATTTCCTTCAGCCAACGCCTCGCACCATCGACGTCGCGCGCCCCAAATTTGACCATAACGCAACCCCGTATTGAAGCAGCTGTCCACAGCTTGACGGAAGCCGATGTACAGAGATCGTTGCCCTGTGTGCGGAGCCCAATACGCGGGTGCTGCTCGTACTCGGTCAGAAAGAAGCCACCCAGGCCACGAAACAGCGGGCCTCGAAGAATCACACTCCCAAAAACGCCGAGGCCGTCCATCTCATCGCGGAAGTTCGAAGAAAATGGTGACGACGGCGACAAAGCCTCTTTCAGCAGGAGATTATCCCTCAGACGGAGCAGCTTCTTCTTCGCTTTTACACTCCCCCCGCATTCCTGCACGTCCCAAACCTCATTCCGACTCGTATACTCGGAGAACTCCCACTCCTCCCCCCTCGCCTTACGCCCCGCACACACCCAATCGAGCACAAGCAGACTCGCCCCCGGCGCGAGAGCAAACACCTGACGCTGGTCATACACGCTATCCCGAAACGGCTGCACGGGATCGGGCAGGAGCAGTAGCGCCGCGCCATCCTCCACTTGCGCCGTGAGGCTCTGTCTCGAGCGCATACTATTCTTATTACACGACGGCGTCTTGTACACCTTCGTGCTCCCCTGCGTCAGAAGGCCCAGGCGCGCCTTGGGCTGGAGCGCCACGGTGAGATCAACGCTGTCACCGGCGACGAGGCCACCGCCGTAGCTCATTGTGAAGGCGAGCGCGGCGCGGTGCGTGGGCTTGCATGGTGGGGAGACTAGTTTCAGTGGGTAGGTGGAGCGGAGTGTTGAGATTGAAGAGGAGCCTGCGAAGGACTGTACTTCGATATGGCCTGTGCCCAGCTGGGGGTGGCGGTTGGGGTCGTCGGCCATGGAGGTTGTTGTGAGCTATGCTGTGATGCAATGCAATGTGATGCGCTGAGAGTGACCGCCGCGTATGTCTCGAGTGGGCGAGAGCATTTGTGCAGGTTCACTGGATTTGACCGTTTCTTTATGCTCGTGGGTCGGGAGGGTTTTATTATTGGACCATAACCGGAGGGCAGTTGGTACAGAAAGGTACCAGTCAGTACCCGGCAAGAGAGCATTAATATTAGGTAATTCGCCGGAATGCGTAGCAAACCTGCTTTTGAAACCCTAGTCCCAGATTGCTTGGCCAGCTAACTCTTGCGATGATTCGCCGGCGTGGTGAGCAGCCGTTGACGTCACCGAGTCAACCCCTCATTCCCTCGAACTGGTGGGTCTGTGCGCAAGAACTTCGCCGAACTTCAACGCGGTTTTTGCATGTTTTGGACTGGATTTTTTTATCTATCCTGTTCAAGGTAAAAGTGCGGATAATCCTAGGTGCGAAGGATCTAATATCGTTGGACAATGCAGCTCATCGCGCGAGAGGTATGGGGGTACTTTCGTAGTATGATTGGAACATGCTGGCTTATGTACAAGGATTAGCTGGATAAGCTCCTCATCTCCCAAACGGGATCCCTCGCACAAAAGCGGCTTGCAAGGGGAGTGAGGTTGAATTATGCTGAAGCGACGGTGAGTGCTCCGTCTGCATGAGTGGAATACGCAGAACTAAGAACCCAGTGTAGGCGCTTCTTACGCATGTCCTGCAAGAGGTACGTTCTTGACCATCGTACCCTAGAATATCTCTCCCATCATGCGGATACTCACCATGAACCCCAGATGATGCGCGATGGCAAACACACCGTGTCAGAGCTCATGTCGATCGGCAAACACATCCTCGGCCGCCGCCACGTTCTCCCTGGGGTTGTTGCGATCCTCAAAGTGTTGCAGGTTGAAGGGACGTTTACGACGGGAACGCATCTCGTCACGGTTGACCAGCCGATCTGTAGCGAGGACGGCGATGTTAAGCGCGCGCTGTATGGCAGTTTTCTGCCCATCCCTGAGGAGAGCGCGTTCCCCTCGTCTGCCGAATCAGACTACGAGCCGCTGAAAATGCTCGGAGCCATCTTGCCGGCACCTGGAAAGATCGAGCTCAATCCGGGGAGAAAGCGTGTGCGGCTCAGGGTTACTAATAAGGGGGACCGACCCATTCAGGTAGGCCATTATCTAGCAGAAAAAGATATAAAATGTATGGCTCGCCCCTTGATCGATTCTGATCGATTATTCCTAGGTCGGCTCCCACTTCCACTTCATCGAATCAAACCCGGAGCTTGATTTCGACCGCATAAAGGCCTACGGTTATCACCTGGACATTCCCTCCGGGATGTCCTCGCGCTTCGAGCCCGGCGACACTAAGACCGTGACGCTAACGCAGATCAGCGGCCTGAAGACGATTAAGGGCGGGAGCAGCATCGCAACGGGGACGATCGACCTCTCACATACGAACAGGGTGCTAGAGCGTCTGAAGGAGGAAGGTTTTCGACACACGCCCGAGAGTGAAAGCGAACATGCCGAGATTGGAAGCGCTGAGATCGAGCCATACTCGATGGACAGGATGTCGTATGCTTCGATGTACGGCCCGACGCTCGGCGACTGCGTTCGGCTCGGCTCGACGGATCTCTGGGTGAAGATCGAAAGGGATTATACGGCGCACGGCGACGAATGTACATTCGGTGGAGGGAAGACACTGCGCGATGGGATCGGGCAGGCTGCGGGTCGTGCGGATAGTGAATGCGCGGATCTCGTGCTCGTGAACGCGGTTGTGATTGACTGGAGCGGGATCTACAAGGCAGATGTTGGCATCAAAGACGGGCTGATTGTGGGGATTGGCAAGGCTGGAAACCCGGACGTGATGGACAACGTGAATCCGTCGCTGGTCATCGGGTCGAATACAGATGTCATTGCCGCCGAGGGCAAGATTGTTACTGCTGGTGGGATCGATACTCATGTTCACTATATCTGTCCGCAACAGGCGGTCGAGGCGATTACTTCTGGAGTCACGACCATGTTTGGTGGAGGGACTGGACCGAGGTGAGATAGACCATATGCTTATTATTTGCGATATCGACCTCTGACACTATGTACCAGCACCGCGACCGTTGCGGCCAACTGTACCCCGAGCAAGACCTACATCCGCCAGATGATGCAGGCGCTCGACCACCTGCCGGTCAATTATGGAGTGATCGGCAAAGGCAGTGACACCGGGGCACCCGGTCTCCGCGACCAATGCAATGCCGGCGTGGCCGGACTGAAGCTGCACGAAGACTGGGGTTGTACCCCGTCGGCGATCGATAACTGCCTGCGGTACGTGGAACGACCCCAATAAGAAAACCACAGTGCGATACTGACCTCATAATAGCGTCTGTGACGAATTCGACATCCAATGCCAAATCCACAGCGACTCGCTCAACGAGTCCGGCTTCGTCGAGCGCACAGCAGCAGCGTTCAAGGGACGCACTGTGCACGCATACCACATCGAGGGCGCAGGCGGCGGCCACTCACCGGATATGATCTCGCTCGTCGAGCACTCCAATGTGCTGCCCAGTAGTACGAATCCGACAAAGCCGTACACGTGCAACACGGTGGATGAGCATCTGGACATGGTCATGTCCTGCCACCACTTGTCCAAGGATATCCCCGAAGATATCGCTTTCGCGGACAGCAGGATTCGTGCGGAGACGATCGCCGCGGAGGATGTTCTGCATGATACGGGGGCTATCAGCATGATGTCGTCGGATTCGCAGGCGATGGGGCGCTGCGGCGAGGTCATCACCCGTGCCTGGAACCTCGCGCATAAGAATAAGATTGAACGCGGGAGGTTACCAGAAGATGAGGGCAGTGGGGCAGATAACCATCGGGTGAAGAGGTATGTGAGTAAGTACACGATCAACCCTGCGCTCGCGCAAGGGATCAGCCATGTTGTAGGAAGCGTCGAGGTCGGGAAATTCGCGGATTTGGTGATATGGGAGCCTGTGAGTTTCGGGACGAAGCCGTTTATGGTCCTTAAGAAGGGCTTCGTCGCTACGGCTCAAATGGTACGCCTACAATTGCACGACTGTCTAAATACTCTGGCTAACGATGTACCTGTAGGGTGATCCAAATGCTTCGTAAGAGCTGCCTCTACCCTCGCTCCCATTTTGCCAGCAACAGACTGACCATCACAGGATCTCAACCGTCCAACCCATCATCGCTCGGCCCATGTTCTCTGTAAGTAGAGACCTTTTTCCCCTTTGCATAAAACTCGAAAATTAACCAACAATACCCAAGCCCCTCGTCCCGTCAAGTAGCGTGATGTTCGTCTCCAAGGCGGGTCTCGAAAACGGCTCCGTGGAGTCCTACAATCTGAAGAAACAAATCGAGATCGTCAAGAACACGCGCACAGTCACGAAGCTCGATATGAAGTTCAACAATGCGACACCGAAGATGGAAGTTGACCCAGAGGCTTTTGTGCGTTAACCCCCCCCCCCCCCCCTTTTTCTTTTTATGCTTATCTTAATTGTTGTTGCGTACGTGTCCTGCTGACGAAGTAACAGACCGTTGTAGCTGATGGAGTCGTTTGCAAGGCGGAGGCTGCTACGGAGGTTCCTCTTGCGCACCAGTGCTTTATATACTAGGGGCATACATATCTGAGTTCAGTGGCAAGCGAGGACCGCGGATTTGCTGCTGGCTTGGTTATACGTATTCGACACTGTTCTTCTCAAATTGAATGGACTAGAATCACATACAAACGGAAAATAATGGCCACCAATCAGCAGAAAATGGAACGTAGTAGTGAATTGTAGTAGAATTGTGTTATGCTGATGGGGTGGGGCGTCTTGGGACGAGGTAACTATACCAGTACACATCTTCAGGGTGAAGCCTAGCGTCAGTCGCCCATGTAATAAAACTTGGACGCCTGCTATATCTATATTTTGAGCCTCTATTCCTTCCTGGAGGTCGGGTGGGTCAAGTGGCAGCCCGATTGGGTGTTTGAGGACCCGGCTCCGTCTGGGGCAAACGGGATGACGACACGACTTCTGGTATATATCTACCCTATATTTGCCTCTCGTAGAATGTTCAACCCTTTCTTCTATAATGCTTAGATTATATTGAATTTGAAGTATCTTTGTTTACCCTTTAGACCAATCTCGAGGGCCAACACTGGCAACCACATCACAGAATCTGCCAGAATAAGAACAAACCGCCTGAACGCGTCGCCGGCTACTACCTTTTATATCCTATTCCGTGAAACTGCGTATAATCGTAGTGTGATCTCGCAATCCCACTAGCCCTTCCTGATACAAAAAACAGGCATGTGCTTGGGCTTCCCGCGACGCCACCATCCGATGATGGGCCCCCCGGTCATGGTCGCACGCCCCGTGCCCTTCGCAGGAGGTGGATTCACAGGCGGCTGGGGTGCTCCCTTGGGCGCTGTCCCTATCGGCGGACGAATGGGGATGCCTGGGAGGATGCATATGGGTGGTGGAGGATTCGGGCCTATGCGCTATGGATATGGATATGGTGGTGGAGGGGGGATGTATCGGGGGCGCAGGTGCTAGGCTGTTCAAAGAACTGAGTGCGGATGAGGTGTGGGTTCAGAAGGTTGTGGGCCGGTGGATAGAAAGGTGGATGAACTACTTTGCGGGGAAGTATATATGTCTATAAAGTAACGAGATGGATTACAAATAATCATACTATTGAATATACTGAGATGGCAACCTCGCTCTTTACTCGTTCACATAGCGATTAATATTTGCAAGCGGGAATGTTTGCTTCATTGGCAGCACATGCGGACCAGGTATTGATTGATACAACTCAGGCGCACCAGTTGTGTGCCTGACATACGTCTGGCGGGACATAAAATTGACATAATCAGTACCTACATGTCATGTAGATGAAGCTAACGTGGAAATGATAGGCAAGTGCCGTACTGATCTGTCACGTATTGCACTCTCACACCACTCACGTGAACCCCGCAACAGTATACGTCTGTCAACAGGGAGTGCGTTGGTGATAGTAAGGACTAATTGGGCGGTTGAATAGAATTTGGAAATAAAACTAAATCCCATTTTGCTACATGGGGTCCGCAATATAGACTCCCCCGGTGATGATGATATCCTTGAGAGAACATGAGGGGAGGAATTGACCAAGTTGGCTAAGATTATTATCCCATAATTCAATTCATTGCATCCCTCTAACTACCATTGGGACAAAAGGCGATGCTAGTGGAGCTAGAATACTGTCTTCAGATCGGATTCGCCTCACCCCGCCTACCCCTCGCAGCCCTGTCTCTTCCATTCTTTGTTCAAACTACCGACCGCTAAGGGGAAAATCCAACGCACATTCAAGAGCGGGGACGTATTTTCCCTCCGCCGGGTAACGTAACCGTCTTAGACTCCAACCAGGTATTCTTCGGCGCCGCCGGGTTGTAGTGGATATTAAAGCCCTTCGACTGGATATTCTTGTTCCGCGTGTCCGCGTTCGTAAAGGTTTCCAGACTAACATCCTGAGTCAACGTCCAAGTGGAGGTGCTGTCGACCGAAATACTCAAATTAGCTGATCCAGTGCCGTTGAGGTAAGCGGACCCCGTCCAGGCGGAGTGGTTGGTCAGGTCCCACGCAATAGAACTGCCATTGTAGACGATAATATCTCCTTGAAGTGCGGATTCCACGACAGTAACCGACACTTCGGCACCCTGGACTGTAGGCTTCTCCTCTACGCCGACGAAATGGTTGAACGCCGCGGTAATCTGCGAGGTGTTTGCGACGAGGAGAACACCTGAGCTTGTATTAAGCTCTGTTGCCACCAGCGAGGCCGTTGCAATGACGTTTCCAAACCACAGCGCAGGCATGTCCTCCCTCAGGGTTGTAAGCCGGGAGTTGGTAAATGAGATGGACGCTCCATTCCGTCGCTCCGAGGATGAAAACAAAATGGTCCCGGCCAGTAGCCCAGCGGTCAGGTCGACATTCTCCAAGACTGCCTTTTGTAACCCGTCGCTGAACAGTGCGGGCGCTTGCTCTGAATGGCCCACGACGTTTTTAGCGTGAATCTCGCCGAGGGCATAAAACGTGGCGCTTCCGACGCCGGCCGTGTAGGAAACCGAGTCAGTGACATAGATGTACCCAGCAGGACCGTCGCCGGAGAATGTCGAGCAACGGTTCCCGCCAGCGTAGGAGCGCACGTTTGAAGCATGAATGGTGCCGTTCCCAGCCGCGTACAGAGCGTGCGCGACGGGCCCGGAACTGTAGAAGTCTGTATTGCTGACATACACCGTCGTGTTGTCTCCATACGCGAAAATGCCGGCTGCCCCATTGTGCGAAGTAAAGTTCGAGTGGGATATGTGCGCGGTGGACCCGTTAGCAACGTTGACCGCCGCATTGACGCCATAGAAACTCGCTTGGTTGAGCCAGGTCGAGTATCCGTGCTTGACGACATCCACGCGGGACAGATTGACATTGCTGCCTTCAGTGATCACAACAACGCTGGTGTCGTTTGCATCCACAGAAAGAGTCCGGTGGTCGAGCTCAGCGTCTGTGTCATGGTAGGCGTAGGGGCCGGTGATGTCGTAGATCAGCTCCGTGGGCCCGCCGTCATCGGTGAGATAATCCGCCAGAATCGCATTGTCCTCTACATCTGCAGACAGGTTGGCATAGTCGCCAGGGTCGGAGATGATCACCGAGCCCAGGACGAAAGGGCTTAGAGAGAGGAGAGCAAGGGACTTGAAGACCATGTTGCTGACGAGGTTACTGAGGTGAGGAGAGCTGGTGGGCTTGCAATGGGCCGCGCGATGTGTTCACATCCTTTCCAGGCATCTTATATAATTTTCTCCGGCAACTTAGCCTGCTCCAAATCGTACACATTTGGATGATCCGGGGGAAGAGTCGTCGTGCCACTCCCGCGACTCCGCAATCCAGCTGGGTTCGCATGGCGGTCCCGACTGGTAAGATGTCATTCCACGGACGCTTGGTTCGAAAACTGATCGACATTTCCTATCGCTATCTTGAAAGCAATTGGCTCTTCCCGGTCGAGGAGTCAATGGCAGGACTCCTCTCATCAGGCCGTTCTGTATGAGGCAATGGAGGCCGTCGTTGAAGGCCAGGTGGGTCAATCATGGAGCAGATCAAGATCAGTTTAGCTTCCCCGGACAAGGCCATCCAGATTCACCCCGCAGTTTCCCCGGATCAGAGCTGGGGCAAATGAGTGCAAATCTCCAGTAATATGAGCTTGCGACGGGTATCGGCATCAGAGCTATGTACAGACGCTCCATCTAATTCCGGAAAGTTGAATTAATCCCGAATGTTTCCTTCGCCCCGAGGCTAGTCAGAGGGCCAAATGAACATCGATGCCACAGCCAATCCGCTCATGTTGGTGGCCGATACTGACATTCTTGTGAGCTCTCGCTGTCTTTCAAGAGCCGGTGAGAGCAAAAGGTTACTCGGAATACTCCTCGCTTGGCCACACGTTATATAGACTGCGGCCTGAACACAATGTATAGATGCGACAGTTGAGAAGGGAAACAGATCAAGACTTCTAGGTAATGAGGTTGCCACGCTCAACATCAGTCCTTACAATGACTCCCAACAGGCAGGTTTATCCTTTCGGCACCCTGGCTGGAGCAGTCTGGCGACGAAGGATGCACGAGAGTTTACCTAGCAATCCCGGTTCACGCCTTAATTCCGACCCTGCATTTACGGGGTAGCCTTAGCGCCGTAGGTTGGATAAATTATCAGGAATGCAAGTCGGGCAAGGCTCCCCACATCCCGGACCTAGCATGGAAGGGAATCCGGGGAAGGACACCCGCAGTCCGTGTCCCTCTTGGGATTATAATTATTTTCATTTCACTCAGTTGCTATCGGTGAATTGATCTGTAGAAGGGCTACTGCAGTGGAGGGAAATATAAGCAATGGCCTGTATGGATGTTGAACTATCTAAGAAGGAAGCTGGTGGAGCAGACTAAATTAATGTCGGACTTTCGGTCCAACGTATTGACTTGTATCGAACCTTTTGCTGCATGACCTGCTTATATGGAGGTCTCTGCTTCTTCTATTAAGCTGCGATGTTCGACTAAATACATAAAATAAAGGGGCAAATAACTAAACTAAATTAGGAAGGTCGGAATATCAAATGACCGAGTGGATGCTGAATCAAGTGAACTCCGAGCGGTATTGTAAAGGTCGACAGAATAGAAGGTCTCATTCCTTGAATCTAGCTATAATACTGTACTACATATATAAGACATAAAGGGAACCTAACTAACTATAATAGGAGATCAAAATAATATACTATATATTCTTATTCCCTGCTAAAAGAAGTGGTTTTTTTTTTTTTTTTTCACTTTCTACTACGGCTTTACCATTTGCTAATCCAGGTACCGCTCAATGCACCTGCCCCTGGCCTTTTACCGTGATGACCGTCTTAGATGGCCTCGAATGCGCCGCGCCCCCTGTAGTATCAAACTCCAGACTCGCACTGCTCTGACTCAAACTATCGCTCCGCCTCGTCTCATCCACCTCATTCGTAACATCAAATTGTCGATGCGCCCAGATCTCCAGCGGCACCGCATCGCGCACAAAAAGCTCCCCGGAGCCCATGGGGTCGACCCTCGACCTTAGCCCGGACTTACTAGTCGTTGTGCCCCCTGCGGCGGCGTCGTCGTCGCCGCGGCGAAACCGCGACAGCTGCACGGAGCTTTGGAACCGGCCGCTGTGCGAGTATTTATTGTTGGTGTTCGCACCGCTGCGTGCATTGTACGATGAGTGGTGCAGGAACGCGCTCCAGTTGAAGAGCCGGCGGAAGAGCGTCCAGGTCTGCGGGATGTTCGCGACGATGACGGCGGTTGCGGCTTCGCGCACGTACCAGTCTAGCCACTTCATGCCGTAGGGCTGCGAGATCGAGTAGTATTTCGAGAGGATAGAGCAGAGGATCACGAAGACGCCGAGGGAGAACACGGCGCAGAGGGTGAGCTTTTTAGACAGGGAGAGGCGCGCGCGGATGAGGAGGGGCAGCGGGATCGCCATGATCATTACGTCGGTTGTCACGTTGAAGGCTAGAGAGATGATGACGTGGTTGGTGTACACGGAGCATTGCTGGCTTTTCGCGGGGATGGACCAGTAGGCCGAGAAGGGGCGGCACCAGACGGCGAAGAAGAGGATTTCGATCAGGATGAAGGAGAAAATGCAGATTCCACCGATGATTTTCACGAAGCGGTGTTGCCAGAGGCCGGATCTGGGAGAGTCCGAGTGTTAGAGTCTAGATTGGGCAAAGCGAAGCCATGTAGATAGACTAGTATAGAGAGACTCACGTCATGGCCGAATAGAGCAAGAGCAGACACCATTTGCATCCCCAGACAGTGACTAGCCAGAATTGCTCGACGGCAACGACCATTTTACTGCCGATCACGCGGTCTGGGAATGTCGCCGGGTCCAGGGTGTGAAATTCACTCCGGGGTACTCCATTTGTGCCATACTTGTCGACTAGGACCAGGAAGACGGTTAGGAGTATGTACACGATCTGTAGGATAGAAATTTAGTATCGCTTATACACCCACGGCCGCGAAATGCAATAAGAACATACCACCGTGAGTGCCATGGCGATATCTTCTAGCTGCAGGTTTCGAACACCGCCTACCTGCAGCGCCCGAGAGACATATCGCAACAAAGCTGTTTCAACGGCGGTTAGATCTGATGTTCATAGGACAGTTCCTGGTCTTATCATACCGATAGCGACCACCACGCCAACCCACACCCATGCTTCCACGGCTTTGACCATGCTGGGAGGGCTCGACGGAGGGTATCAGTGTCGCTCGGCGAACCGGGTGAGAACCGATACTAGCACTCAGGGTGAACGGGTGCAATTGAAATGAATGGGGGGGCTAGTGACAAAGGTTCTTTCCAGGGTCTTCAGCCATCTTATGGAGAGCCATCGCGGAGCCGCGGCATGCCATGTCTAGGGCATAGTGTGGGGCTCCCAGATGCAGAAACTTTGAGCGGCGGCCGTGACTGGGCTGTGGTGAGTGCACGAGTCACGATTATTTGTAGCTGATGCTGTTTCCAGGAACAGTTTCAGACCGGTATCCAATCGCAAACTGTATCAAATTTTTAGGCAAGCCACCTTGAACTTCGAACCAGGAAATCGCGAAAACCAGCACTAGCATCGAGGCCCACACCGTTTTCAGGACGCGTGGACCACACGTGGTTGGCTCCCGATACCGGATACGTACTTTGTTTCAGAGTTTTCAGCCTCCTCGAACAAGCAACGTGGAAGCCTCAGGTAAGGAGGAGACACATGGCAGAACATCGGTCTTTACATAAATATAGATTGGCTCAGTGGGACAATCGTACTTTGTGCCCTATAATGGGACGTTAGGGCTGCCTAATTCTACCTTTGGAATAGGGCATTCGCTAATTTCTACCATTCGGGGGAGCATTCACGAGCCGAGGGTCCTGCCCTAGGGCTGAAAAATGCCGGACTTCAGCCGAGAGACATCTGGCCCGTATTGATAACGTTTTTCTGCAGCGGCAGCTAGAACGCAAGAAGAATATCAAGCCGAGCGATCGGGATCCCGTTGAGTAATTCTGATTGTGATCATCAGCCGGAAGTCCTTATCGCCAGGGCTTCTCCACTCCCGCTAGTACCAGCCTGAAACTCCGACCCATGGTTCCATGGCCGACTTCTCCCGATTGACTGCAGTGCTATTGGCTGCCCTGAGTAGTTGGCCCCCTTCCTTTGGCGCCCTCTGAAAGTACATGCATATTCGCAGAATTGCAATACGCCTTGCCTCGTGGTTTGTGGGCTCACATGGAGAGAACATGAGCTCGGGATACCCTGTCACAACCCACATAAGGTTATCTCCGAAGCCTTACAGTATCTCTGAGATCTTAGCGCCGATCTGCGTGGTTTATGGTCGGAAAATTCTTCGATTCTGATAACCTCGCCGAGGGTCGTTGAGGAGCACAGTTTATCAGTTGGAATGGGTAACCTAATACTGAGAGGCATCACAAACATCCTTGTTGGTTTCGTTAGTGTGCAAACTACTAAGCGAGTGTAACCTTCCAAGATAAGGATATGATCAAGAACACTTTACTTTTTCTCAAATACGTGACTCTAATTCCTTATAACCTTTAATACGTAATCGACGAATTATTTGTTGCTACTCCCGCACTACTTGCTCTCGAGCTACTCGGTTATGCATATTTATCGGATACACGTATAACGATGCAGAACCTTTTGCTCCCTCTGGATGGGCATGGATATCTCACAACCTGGGCGAATATATATGTATCAGAAAAGTGGGGGAGATAGAAAGATTTCCTATCAAGAAGGAACGAATAAGGAACATAATGCGCACCAAGCAGGTCAACACTCGCTCTAGACCCGAAAATCCGCGCCATGTGCAATAGTATACACGGCTATATTCATGAGATACCCCGGATCTAGGCTCGGCCGCCTAATTACGATGACGGGCTTAAGTATGACAGACTAATATATTGCTTCTCAAAATTCAACTATCGCTCGCTCGCTCGCTCGCTTGGTATATTTACATTCAAACCCGCCCGCAAGTCTTTGCACAAACGCCAAAACATAGGCCCTGGCTGGGCAATCTCATCATGGGTATCATTAATTATCCCCGAGTAAAGAAGCACACGGGAGGTGAGTGTTAATCGAGATCAATCAGCCTCCTCTTGACTCTTCGGGGCTAAGAGCGCTCTCGCCTGCGGCACGTAGCTAGCCTTCCCCGTCGCCTGGTCGAAGATGTGGTAGCCGTAGTCGGCTGCATTTGGCGGGGTGTAGACTTGGTAAACGTCAGTACACATTTTTCAACGAGATACAACCAGGAGACGGGAGGAGACGAGACGTACGATGCAAGGAGACAGCGACCTTGGTAGGACTCGGGTTGTACACACGATGGAGCCCGATATCGTCGGCGATGTATGTCACATCGTTCGGCGAGTGTTCTTTCTCAGATAAGACCCTCAGTGGCGCCGTGGCTCCGAACCTGTCCTTTTCTGGAGTATGGTACACTGTTTCTCGTAGGTTGCCTGCCAAGACCTTCATGATACAGTGCGCGTTGGCATGGTCGTGGATCGGAGAGCCCTTTTGGGGGTTCCACACGAGGAGCAGCTATACGTCACATCAGACTTGTTAGATTATGGGAAAAGATCGGGGGTCGAAAAGGACAACGCACAATATTGGCTTTGTGGTTAATGTTCTCGATCGCATTTCGCGTATAGTTTTTTGAAGGATCGTTGTAGTAGAATCGCGTCCAGTCTGGATCGCTGGCTTGATATCGTTTCACCAGCGATATTAAGTAATTCGAGTCAATGTCTTCTGAAGAGATCCCATTCGAGTCGCCGAGGTATGTTTTGATGTCGTGGACTAACTCGTCCAGCGAGTATCGTGGCGGGGGTTGCTCGTAGTGGTGGGCGAACCGGTCGCTCACGGGAATGGTAGCAGCGGAGAGGACGGACATATTGTATCAGGTAGACTTATTCCGTATGTTGTTGCTCAATGTTGTTAGTTTTGAGTAAGGGTCGGGGAGGCGGATACTTTTATCTCGGAGGTGAGCAGATCAATCGCCGAATGATGCAATCGGCGATGGTCCGGAGAATGCCGCACGCGCCTGACCGCCAAGCGCAGCCTGGGGATAGCTCGGTACGATTTGTGAATGAAATGTCGGTGAACAACTTGATAAACCTTGTCCGGAGTTCTTATCTTAAAGGGGGATATCTCATCATGTGGTCTCCTGTTCAAGCAGCCCCAGCTCATCCAGTGTCAACAGCCTATATCATGCCTCACAAAGCAATGCCTCCGATTGGACAGCAGTGTGGGCCCAAGAGTGGCGATGGACTCGGAACTTGGAAGCCGCCGATCTTGTCACGACGAGCCTCTCCAGGTGACTCTCTTCTCCCATCTCAATTTCCTTATCTAACCCCTTATCCATGCCCGTGCGACCAACGAAGGAGAGCGGGCTGACACCCGTCGCCTGCATTGACTGTCGGAAGCAGCACCTCAAATGCGACGCTAAGCGCCCTTCCTGCTCTCGGTGTTTGCGCAATGGCTTCGTATGCCAATACATCCCCTCTCGCCGGGGAGGCCCTCGCAGATCCCGTCGTCAACCGAGCTCAACGCATACTATCGCTACCCCACAGCAGAGCCTTTCAGCAATTTCATCGGATGCCATCCAGCCTGCTTTTGAAAATGCCACTATCCCCGATCTCTCAATGCAGCCCGATTCGCAAGTGCTGACCCCGAGCACTACTACCACGCCCTTCTCACGACGGATAACCAGTAACAGTTTCCCGAGTGCTGCCGGCGATGGCTCTCCGTGGCTTGGGGGGATGCTTCGGCCCAATGGGTACAACACCACTAGCGAGTTTGCAAATAAATGCTTGCTCGAGAACGACGACCGTCTTCGTCGCTTATTCTACGAAAACTTCCATGCTTCTCATCCAATACTTGTTCCTAGCAGGCTGTATAGCGATCAGCATTACCCGCCATGCGTTGAGGCCGTAATCTGCTTTATTGGCTCCCATTACACCTCGTCCGGTGGGACGAATGAATACAAGCGAAGAGTCCTCGACGAACTAGGACCGCACACCGAGCGTTCAGCAGCTGCTGTGCAGGGCTGGCTATTATACGCGATTGTGCTCAACGCACGAAAAGAGGCAGAGGAAGCCCAAGTCGCATTAACGCAGGCAATCGACCTGGCGCTAGAGTTGGGAATAAACCGGAATGCTTTTGCGTCATCTACCTATGCAGAATGTTCGGTAGAAGCCGAGAGTATGCGTCGGACGTGGTGGGAGCTATGCATTACCGAGATCCATATATCGTTCTCTCTAAACACGTTTAATTTTCGGTGCAGCTCCCTAGCCTCCGAGGTGGGCTTGCCCTGCGAGGAATCGCTATATAACACGGGCAAGGATATTCCGACCCCGTCCGCGATGCTGGACTTTCGACGCCGCATCCTTGCCGCAGATGATCCCATCTTCTCTTCCTTCAGCTACCGGATAGACGCAACCATGATTCTGTGCCGAGTGATCGTGCTCAATCGTATCCCCGACTGCCACGGCGACCAGGTGCAGGCGGCCGAGAACGCCCTGGTGAGCTGGATCAACCATCTCCCTGCGAAAAAGCTCGACATCGTCGACGCATACGGAAACGTCGACGAGATGATGTTCCAAGCCCACCTGACGATAGGATACGCCTCGATGCTGCTTCACCTGCCCCGGAGCGATCTGCAACCGGTGCTCGAGCGCCCCGAGAAGAGCCAGTTCTGGCCAGGTTCCGTATGCCAACAACAAGTCTCGTCCTCGTCGCTATGTACATCGACGCGGCTGGTCCATAGCATCAAGGCTACCGAGGCCTCGCGACGCGTCTCAGACTCCATCTCCGTCTGCCCGAATATCCTCAAACACAGCCCGTTCATCATCCCTGCGCTCTCGCTCTGCGGTATGATCCAGCTCGCGACATCGACCGTCCACTCGGACGAATGCTTCGATCACCACTGCAACCGCGTCAATTTGATCCTCGGCTGCCTGAAAAGCGCGCGACGGACCTGGGAACTGGCCGAGTCTACGTATCAAAGTTTGAGATCCTCTGCAGCGGACCTGATGTCGGATTCGCTCGAGCGGTGCCAGTGGAACGCTGCGCCTTTGAATCAGTTGATGCCCACCGAATCAGCCCCCGCGGACCCCTCGCGGCTGGGGTCGTCGGGGTTGGAGGGTAATAATAATGACCCGATCCTGAATGATCTGCCGCCGATGTTCTTTGATCGGGCGTGCTTTAACGCGTCGTTCTTTACTGCGGTTCCGGATTTGAATATGTTGTAGCGTCTTATTGTTTTCTAACACTTTTCAATCGATACCAATCTTAGAATTCATCCTACATTATGTGCTACTTATATTCTTTGGCTAGCCAAATTTGCATCACTGGGTATATTCCGGGGGCGGCTCTGCAACTCCCTCGGGCGAGGAAGGAGCTTTCTCTTTGCCCGCCAGCTTGTTCTGCGACTCTATCCGCTGCTTCACATGGTTCCTCATCAGAGTGGTAAGTTCAGCACTCTGGGCGAGTCTATCCGGCGTCAGACCCAAGAAATCCTTCTTTTTCAGGGAGGCTCCATAGTCGAGCAGCAGGCGGATGATATCGACATTCTGTCTCTCAGCGGCAAAATGAAGAGCCGTACTCTTGTAGCTATCCGTCATATCCACCTTCACTCCATGCTCGAGAAAAGCTTTGACAATTTCGAGATTCTCGTTCTTCACAGCTCGGTGGAAGAGATAGACTCCATCCCTATCCTTGGCCGAAATCGAAACCATCCCGCTGCGCAGGAAGACTTGGACCACGGCGGCATCGCCCTTGAGCACAGCACACTCAAACGGCGTATGCTTGTTCAGATTCTTCGCGTTCACCCCAGACCCAATTCCCAGAGCGCGAAACAGAGACATGCCAGTCTTCTTCTCATGGTCCAAAAGAACCTCACAAACCCCCACATGCCCACCCCGCGCTGCAACATGCAACGCATTCTCGCCAAACGGTGCCGAAGAGGTCGACGCACCATGCTCCAGCAGAAGCCGCACGATCTCCGTAGACCCGCGCTCAGCGGCATAGTACAACGGCCTATCGTGCGCCTTGCTCTTCGTGTCGCACTCAAGCAGCAGCCGGACGACTTCTAAATGGCCGTGCTTCGCGGCGAGATTCAGGGGCAGGCTGTCGTGTCCGTTCTGGATTGTGGGCAGCGCGCCGCGCTCGAGGAGGAGACGGCATACCGACCAGTGGCCGGCGGTTGCGGCGGCGTGGAGGGGTGTTGAGCCCTTGGCGTCGGTGGTGTTGGGGTCGTGCGTGTTGGAGTCGAGGAGTGCTTGGACGCGGGAGAGGTCGCCTGCTGAGGCGGCTTTGTGGAGGGGGAGATGATCACCATCATCCAGCGATGGCGGTGAGTCTTTCATAGGGTTACCCATTATATTTGAGGAAATAAAAATCCAAAATTATGTCAGTATATGCGAGTATGCGAATATGCGAATAGATGGCGGGGGATGATCGGTTTTGTTCGAGTGGCTCGCCCTGCCAAGCGGGCGTGTTGCTCCGCCACAAATCAACTGTCAGGGCGTCCTCGGCTTGGCGTGCTCCGGAGGCTGCACCAATCGAAAACATTGGAAGCAAGGCTGGAGAAGAGAACTATACTATTTTAGACTTGATGTGTTGACGTGCCTTTTAGAGAGGCTATTGTAATGGGAATGGCTCATGTGTCTTCACGATGTTCAATGACTATGACACTAAGACATATATATATTAACGCTAGAGTGTATTTTGTTCAAGATTCCTAGTACAGCAGCCGCTGCAACAGCTTCGAATCCTAGTTCGGCAACGTCGCCTGACCGGGTGATTTTACAAGGACAAGCTTTATGCGTAGAGGGTCTGGGATAGATATATGATGGTGCAGACGCCATACACAGGCTTTCTGGAAAGCAATAGTTGATATATGGTAATAAATCGTGTAGTGCAAGCCGTCTTCAAGATCAACATAGATCCTCTGCCTGTACAAAGTCCCATACTCTGGTATCGCCCCTTGCCATCAACCCTAACAGAGCACTAAGTTACATACTGCCCCTGCGGAATATACGACCAGTTGGAGAAGTACGCCGGGGTACTGCCATCGCCCCCATTGCTTGTGGCATAAATACCAACAAAAGTACCTAGTCCCGATTCAGAATTAGCCAGATCACATCTTCTCTCAGTAAAAAAATGACACGCGAACTGCAAGGGGTGGAAAAAAAAAATTCAAAAAATTCTCACCAGTAAACCCCCAACTAAGCGCCGAGTTAACCGGATACGCGAGGGTCTTCATCTGGGACCGCGCGCTCGCGGGCCCCGCAGAGAGCGAATAATGCGTCCAGTTCAACCCCTTGATCTCGAGATGCAGCGTCTGTCCAACCCACGCGCTCGGCAGCGCAGCCTGGTAGCTCGGCAGGGCGACGGCGTCGGCGCCGGTCAAGATCCCGCGCACGCGCAGGTAAGGCGTCTTGTCGGTGAGTTGCACGATCCCAAGGTCGACGTGCTTGTTCTGCTGGAGGAAGACGGTTACGCCCGCTTCTTCGTTTGCGCTGTAGGGCGTGTAGGATATGTCGACGCTGAAGGTGAAGAGCGTGTCTTGTTGGCGGCGACCCAGGAAGGAGACACCGGCGGCGGGGCCGGATTTCGCGTTTATGCCTGTTAGGTTGGCGGAGGAGGGATTGAGTTGGAGAGTGTATGGGTGGTCGCTTGGGGAGATCGCGTAGGAATCGGGGTTCGGGATCCGCCAGTAAGTCAGATGTCGTGGGAGAGAAGAGCCGGGGCTGAAGTCGATATCGTCGCCGTCGGAAACCCAGGGGCTATAAATAGCTTCGTTAGAAAGAATGGAAACAGTCTCGCGGGTCCTTGGGTGACGAACCCATCTCCCTTGATACGCCAAGATTGCGCTGGCAGTGGCCATCCCCCCATTTCTCCCTCCACGGGGTCAAGGACAGGCCAATCACCCCTATTCCATGTGGCTGGGGTCAAGACGGTTTCACGGCCCATAGGATGATAGTCGCTCGAGGCATCGCTTCTCGTCGCAAGGGCGACAGCCCACCTAAAGTCAAAATTAGTAAATCATCCCGGTGATTCCATCCATACCTGCCCTCGCAGAAGAGCGGAGAAATACCAATTGTCCGAGGCATCCTGGAAAAGATCCGCGTGGCCGACCGTAGTAACTATGGAATCTGTATCAGTATGCACATGTATGCTGTCTTTATATTTGAAAACCTGGTTGACTCACAGAATCGCGTCGTGTTGGCGGCGGTCAAGACTGGGTTCGCCGGATTTGCGTTGTAGGGACCCATGATATGTGATGACCGCGCTATCGTCTCCATATGGTCGAGACCAGTGCCGCCTAAGGTGGAGTAGTATTCAGTTATGGCAGCTTTGGGGGTGCACGGACGCACGACTTACCTTCCGCTATCATCAAGTAGTACATTTCATCCTTGTAGTAGATATGGGGGCCTTCAGGCGCCTGACCAAGGCTGTAAGTATACAGACGAGGAAGAAGAGGGAGGGAAAAAAAGAGCATCCTCAAAACGCACCAGTCCGCCCGTTCCCGTCCAGAGAGTCGTCCAATTGCTAGTGGCGCCAGTATGCAAATTGATCTTAGCGACCTGGATGGCTGGGCTGTGTGAACGTCAGATTAGATACCATACGTGTTTATATGGAGAGGTCTAGGTTGACGTACTACACCTGCCAGGCATGCGATCCGACCATATATACCTGCCCATCCTCATCCCAGAACGGGGAGGTGTCATACCCATTGAAGTCAAAGTGGACAGGGTTGGACCAAGTCGACTCGTGATAGGGATTGGAGGATTTGAATATGATCTGGATGCCCGAGTTAGTTAGGGCGTGCAGTATCAGACTAAATGAGGGATTTTTCCGTGGTGGCCTACATTGTCCCACCTTGAGCTGTCATTCTGTGCATAATCGTCAAACACAAGTGTCGTGACAAGCCAGAAGGTGCCGTCCTTGTATCGGAGACTCGGTGCCCAGATCCCGCTATTTTCCATTTCCACGTTAGCGAACTACCTCTTGATAGATATTCCCCTCGATATCAAAGGATGCAACATCAAAGTATTCACACATACCCCGTTGAGCTGTTGACATTGGCAAGCTCTGGCAGTTGACTTTCGCGGTTCAAGACATTCCCAATCAACCTCCAGTTCTGCAAGTCTTTGCTTGCGTGGATCGGAATTCCGGGGAAGGCATTGAAACTGGAGGTCGCGCAGAAGAACGTGTCGTCCCATTCGGGCACAAAGATGCAGCTTGGGTCTGGATGAAAGCCTGGCAGGATGGGGTTGGTGTAAGTTGAGTTCGACGCGGGTTTTGCTCCCGCGGTGGCTGAAAAGAGGAAAACCAAGGAGAAAAGAGACAACGAGGCGAATGTTGCTACGGACATCATTGCACGCTTTGTGAAATGAAGCACCCCTTCTGCCTGCTGTGACGAGTCGGTCAACCCGGACTTTACAGGCAAATATAGTATTTGGAGATGTATAGGTCGAAACTATCCGAAAGCGTGTAGCGCAGTTAAAGCCTTTGTACAATCATTCCATCAACGCGGAGGTGTTCGATGTGAACCTTGAGATCGCGTCTCCAACAACGATAGTCGGGCAAATGGTCTTGGAGAATCTTCCAAGTTGTCTCACAAGCATCTCTTTAGCCGGCCCCGTTTGACTGGCTGCAGGGCAGAACAAGGCTGGACGATGCCCGCTCCTCACTTTCCCGGATCCTACTTCACGGTTTCCCCACGCGGGGTTGGGATCCCTGATAAGCCGCGCAGCGCTACCTTCTCCAAATGGATTCGGCGGCTGATCCTTTGGGCGGCCTTTAGGCTAAATGCCCCATTTGCGTCACACACAGTAGGATCTAGGTAGCATAACAGGCAATACCAGTGTCAACTCGGGACCATGGGCCTAAGACTTGGCTGTCTTTCGGCTCGAGTCGCACCGAGCACGGACAAACGATGTGTTGGCGACAGTATCACGATATGAAAAACACTTCTCGAGGTGCCCTGTGGTATTGTATCTCCGTCCCCATCAAATTAAACAGTTTTCCAAAATATCCTAAGTCGAACCAGCTATGTCCTTAACGTGTATCTACATGCAGGAGACTCTGTTTTCCATCGTTAGATAGGTAGTGGAGGCTGGCTGTGCCGAATACCAGTCGATATTCCCATGCCCAATCGAGTGTAAGATCTGCAAACAATGTAACATCCCGATTAATGAGTGAAATCAGCTGCATAATCGATGTGGTGAAGGGTGGACACTATTTAGCCTGAACAGCTTAATAATGCATGCGTAATATGAGGTGGCAGGGAATACATTGCGACAAGGGTGTAAGCACCGGCCGAAAAGAATGCTGGGGAAGGCCATTAGACCCTCGGAGCTGCCCATAGTAAAGATCAAGCGAAGGGAGCAGATGAAGGCCGCTTCACCACAGCTCGTGTATCAGAAGTCGTACCGAGCCCGCACTAAGTCCAATCCCCAGTCCTTCAGAATTTGGGGTACTTTGTGGAGGCGCCGATCCCTCGCTGCGGGGAAGATTGACTTCTTCCACCAATGACTTCACTCGTTAGCCATATACGGATTCCAGAGGTTGCGGCCTTCGGTTGTCTTTCAGCCGAGAGCGGCGCTTGGTTATGTACCCCGCGACAAGGAAATGTTGGAGTAGCTCGCCAAGTACGTTGACGATGCAATATTTTACTCAAGCGCAAGGCCCACGTAGGTATCTTCAGTAGCGCCAGGACCACCGCGCGTCTGACGAAGCAACTCAGCTCTTGCTTTGAGAGATGATGCTTGTTATTTTGCGTCTCGTAGGGATCCTCCTCGTGCTCGCTACACCAACAGCCGCAACAGGACAGCGGATTAACCGCAAGAATGTCATCCGGCAATTCAACCCAGTGCGCACGAACCTGTCTACAACAACGCCCATACAAGTCGGCAACGGGAATTTCGCATTCGGGGCCGACATCACTGGCCTCCAGACTGTGCTGCCATTCAACACCCTCTCCGCCTGGTGCTGGGCGAATGATTCGCTCCCGACGACACCAGGCCAAACCGATCCATCGGATTACACAGGAATGGATTACTGGACGCATGGGCGGCTCGTCAATTATGCGATCCCAAACCCTGCCGAGCTGGAGATCTCCCAGTGGCTCATTGCGAATCCGCACCGGGTGAACCTGGGTCGTGTTGGGTTTCTGTACAAGGGGCAGAACATTTCGATTGATGATATTAGCGATATTCACCAAAGCCTAGATCTGTATACTGGGGTGCTGGTGTCGAAGTTTTCCCTGCATGGGCAGCGCGTCGTCGTGACCACCATTGCAGACCCACATGATGACATTGTCGCTGTGGATGTGCAGTCATCCTTGTTACACGATGGCTCCCTCGGTGTCTTCTTCGATTATCCCTTGACTACCGGAGCCAGCAAGTTCGAGGCCCCTTTTGTCGGGAACTGGACAGCAGTTTCCGCGCACACCACCACACTGGAGAAGTTCACTGCACATAAGGCTGTCGTCGCACACTCACTAGGCGGCACGACCTACTACAACGTACTTCAGTGGGAGCAAGCCGGGAAGATCCAGGGACCATTGAACGGCACACACCGATACCTCCTGCAGGCTGCTGGGAAGAGCAAGAAGTACACATTTACTACACAGTTCTCAGAATCCAACAAATCCCGTTCCACGGGGAAATCATTTACATCTGTATGCAAAGCCTCCACAAAATGGTGGGCCAACTACTGGGAATCCGGCGCCTTCGTCGACCTAACGGCGTCCACCACCTCCTCCGCAACAGAACTCCAACGCCGCATCATCCTTTCACAGTACCTCCTCGCAGTCAACAGCGCAGGCAAAGACCCACCCCAAGAATCCGGCCTGCAGAACAACGGCTGGTATGGTAAGTTCCACCTGGAGATGACCTTCTGGCACCTGGGCCACTGGGCGCGCTGGGACAAATTCGCCCTCCTGGGCCGAAGTCTCGGCGTTTACAACCGCTTCCTCTCCTCGTCAATCGCGCGCGCACAAGCGCAGGGCTACGAAGGCGCGCGCCTAGGCAAAATGAGCGATCCTTCTGGGAGATCCGCTCCCGGCGCCCAGAACGCGCTGCTTATCTGGCAGCAGCCGCACCCGATGTTCTTTGCGGAGCTGGAGTACCACGCTGCTGCGGCACCGAGCGACAAGGCCACTACCACGCTGCGCAAGTGGGATACGCTGCTCGACGAGCTCGCGACGTGGATGGTCTCGTACGCGTGGTGGAATGCGTCGACGGGCGTGTATGACCTGGGTCCGCCGATGTATCCTTCATCCGAGAATACGAGCCCCAATGTCACGTATAATCCGACGTTCGAGCTTGCGTACTGGCGATTCGGGTTAAAGATCGCCGCGGACTGGAAGGTGCGACAGGGGATCGAGGTTCCTACAGCGTGGACGCATGTGTTGCATAATCTTGCGCCGCTGCCTGTCGTCGACGGCGCGTATTCCATCTCCGAAGACCAGCCGGACATGTGGACGAACAAGGACTACACGACTGACCACCCGAGCCAGGTCGCCGTGTACGGCCTGCTGCCGCCGACGCCTGGGGTGGATGTTAGCACGGTGAACGCGACGATGGCCAAGGTGCTCGACGTGTGGCAGCTGGAGAACAGCTACGGGTGGGATTTCCCGATGCTTGCAATGACGTCGCTGCGGTTGGGGGATGTGGATAGAGCCGTGGCGTGGTTGCTGGATGGGCACTTTCAGTTTGACGATGTGGGCAACCCCATGGGCACTACTAATGTTGTGCCGACGCCGTATTTCCCAGGGTCATCCGCGCTCCTGTTTGCGGTTGCCATGATGGCGGGTGGGTGGGATGGGGCGGAGGGATCGCATTTTCCTGCGCACTGGGGGGCGAAGGTTGAGGGATTTACTGCCGGTTTGTAGGTTGTCTGTCTAGGGCTATGCATGACAGGACCCTCCCAGTAGCTTTTAGACACTGAGTAAGGTCGGTGCATGTGATCAATAGCGGAATATACGTATGATGGCACGGGCATTTCCACAATGGATTGCCGCTTCACAATCGTTCTCCCAGGGTCAGCAGTCTATATAGAGAAGACCCTTAGTATGCGCGAATACTACACGGCCTGTCCCTCTCAGAATTTATTTCTGAGCAATCCAATCCTCCGTCAGCGGTGCTCAGCGGCTGGACGAGATAGAATCCAACATGCGACGGAGCCCTCCATCATGTACCTATCGCAAATCAATCTGGGGCAGGCCTGCTCCACACTGCCGCGTAGCACCTGGTCAGATTTAAAGTAGTTGTAGCGCCGAGCCACACGGGGATTTGCCCCATTGGACAACCACCAAGCCAATATCACAGGCGCCAAATTAGCTTAACTTGGTTCGCCGCGCCTTGTCATAAGCTTGCTTGGCCCTGACCTCCAACCTCCCTGCCAACCCGCCGCTTTCGACGTTGAACTGCGGCTTCCATGTCGCTAGATCCATTGTTGCGATGACCTGCGTTCCGTTACTAACAGAGATCCTGCAGGAAATCGGGGAATACATCACATTGCTCCAGACTCTCAACGCTCTATCCCGCGCTAACAGACACTTCCACTCCATCTTCGACCCACTCTACGCGCAGGATGCCGGGCGTGATGCGGAAGCCGTCCGGACGCTACTCGGATACGGATTCCGGGTGAACGCACGGTTTACGCACCGCAATATTACGCCGCTAGAATTGGCCACAGAAATCGGGGATGTCGAGATCGTGGACGTGCTCCTTGGTGCCGGTGCCCGTGCGCGCTACGGCAGACCTACCAGGGGGTGTGCGATCGTGAAGACAGTGCAGAGGCGAGACGAGAGGATTGCAAGCCTGGTTATCGGTAGCAGCACCTGCATGCAGAAAACTATGGCACTGTGCTTCGCCGCGGAGCAAGAAGATGGGCACTTCGTTAGGTTCCTCCTAGCGCATGGAACGCATCCAGACTTTGATGCCCGTGAGTACTCGCAGGCGCATCCTGCTGAGAGCTACACCGACATGGGTTGCTTTTCTTCGCCCCTTGCACACGCGGTGAACGCGGGCCACACGCATTTGGTGCGGCTGCTAGTTGAGAATGGCGCAGATGTGAATATTTCTTTCGAGGAGTTTGAAGAGATCAAGTCGTCGAGAAAGAGGGGTTCGGTACTTCAGCTGGCGATGGACTTGGGCAACGGGGATATTGTGTTGTTTCTTCGCGAGAACGGGGCGCAGGAAGAGGTTGAGAACTATCATTGGAGACTGCTCACGTTAATGACGGACGAATGTTTCTCTCCGGATCCGAACGAGAAGACAAGGAAGCGAATGCGGAGACACATGGGAGTCAACAGATGTTCGGGTTCTCTTCCCAGCTAGGAAGGCGTGTATATAAGATTGATCTGCGTCCAATGTTCTCCGTTGTGTAACCCAGTCCGATAGCACTCGCTAGATTCTCATATGACGATTTTGAATCATGCATACAATCAACCACATAGACAGTAGAATGCATCAGGTTTGTTTCCTGTCGGGCCTCGATGGAGGGTTCTGTAAAAAATAAGCAGCTATGGAGAAAAAGAGATCGGCCTCTGCTATGTTATATTCTGCGAACTCAATCTGATATACACGTGCTGTGAGAGGGCCGGAAAATGAACCAAGATGAAATCGATGAAATTAACAATGATCAAGAAGAGCAATCGTTGAACTGGACGACTGGGTCGAAAAATTAGATTACGAGTACGGAAAGGCTGCACTGGCCTGCTATTGAGAAGTGTGTGACGCCCGAGAATGACGGTGATTCTTGACGAAAAGCCAGGCGATGAGGACATTATCGAGCTTCAACGCGTTGGTGTGCATCTGCATGAAAGGAAGGACACTGTATCATGGCGATCGCTATTATGGTGAAACTATTCGAGGAACATTCCGGAGCCGCTGGTTAAGGGACGATGAGTAAGGGGATGGGTTGATAAGCCGGAGTCACGGTACGGTGAGGGCACGCGACTTGGCGCAGAATGACAATCTTGATATCGAACCCCCCTGGGGCTGAAAGCTGTTGCCGCCGTTTGCATCTGGATCTAGCCGTATCGAGTTACAGAACTGCCTATTCGAGAAATCGGCTGACGCCACAACCGGGCTGGGTCTGCGGGTCGAGGATTTATTGGTGGCGACGGAATTATAACGTTAACGATTAGTGATAGCCCCGACTCGGGGTGGAGCCGATCGTGCGCCGCATCGGTCTGAATCTCTTAATAATAATCATCTGGATTTGTGATCATGCCCCTTGGCATCGACGTAAGGCTTCGTATATGGTTCTACCATGGTAAGTCCGATGGCCGGTCGGTCGTTTCAGTCTGCCCGATGTTCTGCGCTTGAGGAGTATAAATGCCCGGACCTCCACGCTTTTGTAGTTGCGCAGGGCGATTCTACTCTTGAGGTGCCGATCTGAGCAATAGCCGTGATCGCCTAATTACAGACTTGACATTATCAAAGCAGGTGATTGTTTCAAACTCAACAAAAATGAAAGCAATCGTGACGAAAAAATCCTTCCCCAAGCGCCTGCTTAGCTTCTCGATGGGCAGGCAGCTCGGTCAGGGCGCGCAAATCACCGAGATCCCGATCCCCGAAATCAACGACGACGAGGTCCTCGTCAAGGTCTCTGCCGCTGCACTCAATCCAATTGACTGCAAGGATATTGATGTCATTTCGCCGTGGAATAGTCTAACTGGATGCGACTACGCCGGCACAGTGACGAAGGTCGGGAACAACGCCGCTAGTCAATGGAAAATCGGCGACAGGATCGCCGGGTTTGTGCACGGTGGTCAATATCCTGACATCGGGTCCTTCGCCGAGTATCTTAAGGTCGACGCGAGTCTTGCATGGAAGGTCCCTGATGCCGTGAGCGATACCGACGCAGCAACATATGGTATCTCAGCTGTGACAGCGGCTCTAGCGCTTACATACCTCGACGTGCCCTGGCCGGACCTGGAGAACGGCCGACAAAGCCCACCGGCGGCCAACAAGTCTCCCATCCTCATCTACTCCGGTGCATCCAACGTCGGCCTCTTCGCCATCCAGCTCGCCAAACGAGCAGGTCTCGAAGTCGTCGTAACAGCCTCCCCGCGCTCCTTTGACCTCGTCAAACGCTACGGCGCAGACGCCGTCTTCGACTACCGATCGCCGGCGGTCGCGAACGAAATCACCAAGGCGTATCCGAACATCCGACGCGCCTTCGACTGCTACTCGGAGGGGAAATCGACTGAGTTCTGCGCTGGCGTGCTGAATAGCGGGAAGGTCATTACACTGCTCGGCGCTGGGAAGCCGACCAAGCCGGATGTCGAGTATACATTCCTCATGGTGTTCACGGCCTTCGGCAAGCAGTTCCAGATGATGAAGCCGCTGGGTCCGGTCTTTCCCGTCGCCGCGGCGGACGGTGAGATTATGAGGAAGTTCTATGCTGCTTTGCCGGCGTTGGCTGGGGATGATCTGAAGCCGCCTGCGACGACGGTCACTCGCGGTGGGCTTGAGGATGTGTTGAAGGGACTAGACAGGCTTCGGAAACGCGATACTGGTGGCACGAAGCTTGTGGTGGAGTTTTGATAGGGGGACCCCGGTTTTCTAGCCGAGAGCACGTCGCTAGTTGGAAGTACTTGCTGACTTGATGAATACTGCGTGGGGATGATTTTCCTTGGGTATCAATGGCAGGAGCAAATCGCTTCGCCAATTATATAATGCTGTGGAATTATTGCCCTTCTTTTATTTTTATTTTTTTTCCTAACATGAGGGATCTAATACATACCATCATCTTCCTAACTCAATGCCGTCTTGTTCCCTATCATATAGCCACCATTTGGGGCCACCCACCCGAAATGTCTGTTCAAGCAAAATATATCACGAGCACCACGCCGCGAAACTCATCTCCAGCTATGTCAAATCTCTTCGCAACGATGCACAACCAGAGTAAAGCAGTAACTATTCGTCATTCCACGATCCATCGATTACCCGCCTCCAGGTTCCAGCAGCACCTTCCTGAAGCGGGAGATTAGCCCCGTCCCTCGAGTACTATGGGCTCTTTCCCGTGGTCTTTCGCGCCTCCTCCTCCCATCTTCAGAGCCCACCTGTCTTCCCAACTTGTTCGAGATGGACCGCGCAGACTCTAAGTTGCCTCGCTGCCGGGCGCGAAGGCTGAAGGCCCGAAGACATTCGACATCCTCCAGAGTATAATCAATACCCGTCTGAGATATAAGCAACGACACAACCTCGTCCTGATCGTTGGCAGCCGCAACTGTGAGCGCATTCCTGTAGGAATTGTCATCCCTCGCTGTCAGATCTGCTCCCGCAGCAATGAGCATCTTGACAACCGCTACATGTCCCTTTTTTGCCGCAATCCAAAGCGGCGTCTGGCACTTTCTATCAATGGCATTGACGTCGATATCATCTCTCCCCAGTAGCATTCGAACACACTCCTCGTAGCCCCGTTTCGCCGCCCACCAGATCGCCGTCCGTCCTTGGGGATCTTCAAAGTCCACCCTCACTGACTCCCGTTCGAGCAAGATGCAGGCGATATCCGGCTCCCACCCTTGAATCGCCCAGAGCAACGGCGACAAATCCCATTTATTATCGGACGTGTTCAAATTAACCCCATCCTGCTCCACAAGCAGCCTGATCGCGTCCTGTTTGCGCGGCCCCGACGGTGTCGCCGATATCAATTCAATCAGCGGCGTAGCCCCATAACCCCCCTCGCGATGGTTCAAATCAATCCCGTCCGCCCAGACGAGCAGCTCGACGACGCCGTAATGTCCGCCCGTGGCTGCCCAGTGGAGCGCCGTTTTGCTGTAAAGCCGATCGTGTGCGTTCAGATTTATTTCCTGTAGGCTGAGTAGCAGCACGACGAGGGTTTCGTGGCCCTTTTGTGCATTCACCATCAGCGGGGTCAGGCCGCCCTCGTCTCTCGTCGCGTTGAAATCGGCGCCGAGGTCGAGGAGGCGACGCGCTGTTGAGGGGATCCCGTGCTCCGAGGCCCAGAAGAGGGCTGCGGTCGCGGATGCTTTGTCCTGTCGATTGTAAAGGTACCCGTCTAGGGTGATGTATAGCCAGCGGCAGGATCGAATGACACTGTTTAGGTCGCTGTCGGAGTCGATGTAAGCAGCTACCTGGAGAAGCAGCTCGGCCGGGAGGGTCGCGAAAGACATGAGAGCGATCTATTTACAGCGCCTAATACGATCATCCCAAGACAAGATATTGACGCTAACGGGACTATCCAAAAGGAAATGGAAGGGATGGGCTGATAGCTTGTTCTTTTGGAGATAAACGTTGGTGCCATCGCAGTGATGAGGCTCTGGCAGGCCAGACACATCGGTGCGGCCGGCGGGGCTGAGGAGGCGCAGCTGAGGGAAGCCTGCGATTGGGGTATCACAACAGAGACCAGGAGAAGGATGCTGACTGGAGCCACGTACACCTTCAGCTGGCCCGCAAAACAAGATACGTTCATCGATTAAATCTATCCACAAATTTGATCACCTTACCTCCAGTACTACTCCTCTCAAACCCCTCTAGCCCGTCCACAAACACAATCTGAAACAGGTGCCGGTTCTCAGGAAACACCCAAAAGAACGTCTGAACCGCCTGCACAAATTCCTCGCGAGCCATAATATCGCCACTACTCCTGCTGCCACCACCACCATCCGCTGCCGCGCGCAGAACCCGCAATTCTAAAGTCCCCTGCGGCGACGAGGCAAGCTTGTCTAGAATAATCTGCCACTGCAAAACGCCCGACCCCGCGCGGTGCATTAGGGCACTAATATGCTGGAACTCGAAGTACTCGCCGAACCACTTGAAGCTGAAGCGACGGTCTCGTCCGGCTAGCCGGAGAATGCGCAAATGCTGCAGTTCTGTCTCGGGAATGCTGGCGCACACAGAGTTGCCCGCCGGGGGGATAATGGGATGGAGCGACCCGATGTCGCCGGTTATATACCGCACTAGGGGGTTGTGCAGACGCTGAAGAGAGGTTTGCACGATGATTCCCTGTTCTCCATCGGGCAGTAATATGCCACGAGACTGCTGCGAGTCGTCTTCGAGAACTGAGCGATCGTGGATCTCAATGATCATCGCCCGAGTATCGAATACAAAGTCTCTCGATCCCTTTGGTGGCTGCTCGCCCGTAAGCTCTAGACTACTGATGGCAAATGGCCCTGCTTCGGCACTACCGAGGATAGACAAAATCTTGACGGGATCGAGGACCGAGACAAGATGGGCTTCCTGCGCTTCTGTCAGCGCATCGGAGGTGTAGATAACCTTGTCCAGGCGGATCTTCTCTCGCTGTTCGCTAGGTATGGTGGAGATGTAGTGCACGAGCTGCACAATCTGGCTACTATCGCCAGCCAGCACGTTCGCATGGTAGTGCGCAAGGATCTCGCTAACTTCCGCGAGTTCCATTTGGCTACCTGCACAGAGGACGGACGCGCCGGCGTTTTCTAGGATTTCGCTCACCAGGTCGAGGGATCTGGAAAGCGATCAGTCTCCTTGATCATCCAACCGTAACTAGTCCCGTAAATCAGACTACCCCCAAGAACGTGGAAATCTGCATCTGCAATGAGAACGGCTTACCGATATAAATGGCCAGCAGTATGCGTCGTGAGAACCATATCCCCAGGTTCAACGACCCGACAGACCCTCATGAACTCGCCAAATTCCGCCCTATGTGTTCGGTTTTCACGCGCGTCTGTTGCGAACATCAGCGGTTGTCCACCAGACCCTCCTCCAGTTGTACTCAGGTACGCGCTGCGCCGGTATCCATTTTCCGGGGAGGTGTCGCTGAGTAGTCGTTCGATAACGCGGTACCTGCGAGAAACAAGGTTTAGCAGTCAGCGCTAGGTATAGCAATATATAAACGTATGTTATCTTCCAACTTACAGCTTCTGCTTCGTCAGAAGCGGGAAGGACTCGAGGCTTCTCTTGTCGACACGCTCCGCATCCGCCTCGCGCAGTGCATCCTGGATGCACGTTGGATCCGGCGGATACTGAACACTGTCGTTGTAGAAAGGGTGCGATTCGGCTACGGCGAGGACCTCGGCGAGTGTGAACATGTTTTGTTTGCCTGCTAGTGGCGAGAGACTACCTAGTGGCCTAGTCGGGAGCGGCTTTCCGCGGTAAATACAGCGAGCGTGTTGGGGGGCTAAGCTCAGTGATGCTCGGTTTCAGCTTGTGATGACGCGTGTTGCACAAGGTGATGTATTATTGCCTACCCATCATGCAGGAAGCAAACAATATCCATGGGAAATGACCCATCGAATGAAGGCTGGCCAAACTCCACGCGGTTCGCTCGAATTGAAAACAAAAAGGAAAAGCAAAGTCCCGACAAATTATTATATATGTAGCAAAACATAATGGCCATCTAACGTTGGTCTACCCGGCCATCAAACGCAGCTATATCCATCACCATTTATCCCCTAGTGGAAGACCAGACGATGGCCCCTTCATGTCCGTCTCACCCTAGATCGATAGATGTCGACAGTATAGGGATGTCTATTTTATCGCAAAAATAGAGGCACTGGGAAGTCCACACCAGTCACATAACTTTACTGGGAATAAATAACACTCACTCTGCGCTATACGCCCAGAGCCTTCTACAGCATTGGCTCCCGCACAGAGGGTATGGGTAAATCTGCTCGAGCAGGGAGTCATTCGGCCGAATTGCTCTCCCTGCAATATATTTAACATGCCCCCGCCGCAGCAGCGAGGTTGCTGCCGCACGCGCATTCAAAGAAAACTATGAGTCTATCAAAGTGAGGCGGGCTGCAGTCTATGTGCATTCTTCGGGGTCATCGCGATGTGGCCGCAATGACGATCCTAGACCTGCTTTGTGGACCAGGACTGATCCTGCTGCTTCCCACCACAACCCATATGTCGCCGTGCTAAACACGCGGAAGGTGGTTGACACTGGTAGTGGAGGCCATGGACATACTTTCAAGATGCCCGTCGTTTATTGTGGTAATCGAAGAGATACTACAGATGTCTTGGATGTTCGCCATCTCCTGGGGAATTCTCCCATGCCTCTCGCCACCATATATGGCTCGAGTCGCTACAGATTGCTCTGAATGGCCGGAAAGGAGTGGCTACGTACCCCCAACTGCCTGCAGGCTCGGCGTAACATGGGCCAGCAGGCAGCATGCATGCAAACTTCTGCGTGTGCTCAGGGGGCCTGTGATATGCAGGAGCGGTCACGCCGGACCGCAACTTCTATCTAGTGTTGACAGTCTACGCAAGTTGGGCTATTACCCCTGCAGTTATGAGACACCCGAAGGAAAGGCCGCCCCGCCCTTTGACTGCCCCTATGAATAAGGTGTACATCCGACATTGTGCCCATCAACATGATTGGTTAATCACTCTTGAGATATAGCAACGCCCAACTGAAAGGCACGTATGTAAATTATCTCCTGAAAGTCCCGGACCTCAATCACCACGCATTACAGAACACGTCCAGGCACCGCCATGGCTGATCGCACAAACACGATCCGAACTAATCCGCCACACGCCAAACCCCAGAAACTCGCCCCCAACCGAGTGATACGTCCCGATGAGCGGACACTTCGCCCGCTTGCTACTCTCCGTAAGCACGACGTCATATAGAATGGGCCTGATCCTGCGCTGTATGACACACAAGTCCGAAACGGGCGTTGCGAGTGAGAGATCATTCATCGCCTCGAGCCGCGATATCCACTCGCCCTGCGTCAGATCCTCGCCAAAAACAATCCCGTTCCCCTTCCCGCTACGCACAGGCTTGCTGATGTACTCGGCCGCCAGCTGCGGAGACTCGGTGCACTGGTTTGCGAGCTCGCGCAGCTCCAGGGACCCTGGTAAGATGGTATCCGCGATCCCACGATCGAGAGTCTCTGCCTGCGCGCGTGTGAGGATGCCCCTACCGGTCAAGCAGTCAAGCTCCTGCTTCACGATCCCGAGCATTCGTTTATCGTGCGCGAGCAGGATCGTCCGCAGGTCGTTGAAGCAGCGCGTGCTGAGTGCTCTGAGGATTTCGGGGGAGAGCGCGAGTAGCTCGCGCTGGTGCAATTCGAGGCCGACTTGCCTGATTTCTTCGAGGCGCTCGCCTGCGTCGTTGACGAATACGGGGCTGGATGCATCTTTCTCGTTGATCACGCAGCAGAGCGTTACCGCTTCCTTAGACATATCGGTGTGGAACAGTCGAAGGTCGGCAGGCGTAATAAACCGCGGCGTGAAGCCGAGCTTTCGCTTCGCATAGTCGACAACCAGGTGGATGTCCATCCCTGGCTCCTCGCCCTTTAGCAGATGCACGGGGACTTCAGGCCGGAAAAGCCGTAGCATGCCATTCAGTGTCTGTCGCACACGTTAGTAGTTGATAAAGGAGATGACGAACGGCCCGCCAGTCCAGAATGAGTGTATTCATACATACACTCTCTACATCTTGCGCGCCCACAAGGCCGTTTCCTCCGCCGCAGACCCCAATCTCCTCCAGCGCCTGCTGCGCGTAGACAACATGCATGAACCCGTTGAAGACGAAGCGCGCGTTGATCTCGGTGATGCGCAGGTTCTCTTGACCCGCGGGGTCTTCTTCGACGAGGAAATCTGGCCTCCATGACCCGAGGTGTTGCGTAAACGGAGGGAGCACGTCGGGGCTCTGGGCCTCTATCCACTAGCAGGTCGGAATTTCATTGTCAACCGTCAGCGATTCTCAGCGGGCTGGGATTCGTGGCAGGGTATCAGTGCCATGTGAGGAATGAAAGCATATATGTCATAACGTACACGCAGCAGCTCCTCCTCTTTATGTTCCAGCCTCATTCTCTCCGGGAACCGCGCCTCCGTATCTGTGAACCATCTCTTGACAATATCTGTGATTGCCACGACGAGTGCGCCGTGCAGCTCCTCTACTTGCATCACATGCTGTCGTGTTATGAGGATTGGCCGCGGACAGCAGGTGGCGTCTGCGGCACCGTACCAGAGCTCTGCAGGGCAGAGTGTCTGCAGCGCAGAGCGCAGTGCTGCGTGGTCCTGGGTGTTCGCGATGTTGAGGTATGAATCCCTATCGCGTTCGCTGGATTGGATGATGGTGTAGGAGTTGCGCTTGGGGGGAGCGTACACCTGGCGGAATCGGTTTGAGGAAGGGGAAGGGAACTTCATTGTAGCGGTTCATGCAGTAATCCGCAGAAGGTCCAGGGAGGGTTTGCTGGATGCGCTCGGTTAGCAGCATTTTATGTACCTGCTGTAGCTGGCTGTGTGGAATCTCGAAGGTCCGTGGTCACTCTGCATCCCGTCTTGATTGATTGACAATCCCAGGCCCTATCTGGGAAAGCAAGGTGGCGCTGCTTGCCTAGAGTGCACATTTTCCTTTTGTCTTGCCCCGAGTATCTCCGTATAAACTAATGTAGAGCAAGGGAAAGCAAGCAGCCACGGCTAGCTGAGACAGATGTGCGGCGTTGGTGTAACATATTTACATAATAGATTGCGACTACCCCAGGTGCACCATCCCTCCAGACCACACAGATTTGATGTGAATTCATAATTTGTCTGCATATTGCAGGCAAACCTTTGGGGTGTGTCTTTATTTAGTGGACAGTCGAGTCTAGCACTGTTTGAAATTGGCCTGACACATATGTACATACGTCGCATCTCACGTAAGCCCATTCTCAATATGGATGAATCTAAGCTCGCCAGCACGAAGCGCAAGCAGAGGAAGGGAGAGCTCTCTTTGTAATAACATAGATGAATATTATCCGCAGTATCACGGGCTGCACATGGATCAGCACCATTCCCGACCATCTTACCCAGTTAGCTGTTTACTTTTTGAAAGACTTCCCGTGTTGGGCGACGAGGATATCAGTTGGTTGACTTATGTTGCTGGTAGGCTGCTTTCAGCTTACCTGGTACATACAAGTGTTAAAGCCGTTAAGAACTACGAGCATCTAAACGACTTCATATAATCAATCAAACTTTCGTTGTTATATCACGGAAATACGTCCCTTCATGGTATTACACCGATGACAATAGAGAGGAAGGAAAGTTTTAGCTTGCCTGTCTAGATCGTCGTAATCGACGCAGCAGAAAGGCTGGGCCATGGTACCTTGCTGGATATCGATTATGGATATCAAGTGCCTTCACACATTCAGGAAGATGGGCGAGGCAATTCCAGCCATACTAACAAACCAACCAAGTTGGCTAGCACGTGGCAGGCAATATACAGGACGCAACAACGGCAGATCCAACGAGAGGTGGTAGAGGGCATAGCAAATAAAACCATATTATACAACTGGTGGCTCAGGCACATGCGCGAATGGGTGCCTCAACTACATCCTGTAGGTTGAAGTTGCAGCGTTCACGGTGCAATGCGGGCTAAGGTGGCCGTGCACTTTTGTCAAGGCCAATTCCAAGTTCATTGCATATTATTATTATTATGAGATAAATGTGTCTAAAGATGGCTGGAGCGGCAAGTTACCGCACGTCTCACGCGTCGCAGGGCAGGCCACTCCAGGGCGCCCAAAAAGAGTCACACAAATTAATCTGCGCTGATGGAAAGTCGGCAATGCGTAGGCAGTATGTATACTGGCATCAATTCACAGCGATGACTTCCAACCACCCTCGACCGCAAAGATCCTGCCAACCTCCTTGGCCACAGAGAGAAGATGCTGATCTCGATATCTTGGTGCCACCAACGACACCCCGATCGGTAGCCTATTCTCGCCCTGAAATCCAGGCACGTTCACAACGGGGGTGTGGAGTGCCTACAACATATTCCGCGTTAATTCGTCACTCAGCCGAACGGACCGGAAATTCCGCAAGCAGGGAGAATACATACCGTCCACATACTGCAAAACACGGCACTGCCTGTTCTTTCAAGCCCGGCAGGCGCTTCATCAGGCACACTCGGTGTAAGTAGCGCTGCATAACGTCCCGCAATCTCATCAATCCTCGGACGAAGGCTCGCGACCCCGTCCAGTGCTGCTAGGTGCTGTGCACGGGTGTAGCCCTCTGTGTTCTCGACCTGTCCAACGAGCCACTCAGCAAGCTTACCCTTATCGCGTCGGTACTCCGACAGGAACGAAGTGCGGCCATCTCCGGCCAAAATCGCCGCGTGCCAGTCGGGCATGTTGTCGAACTCGGCGGGAAGCTCGACTTCTTCAACGATTGCGCCGTGGCCCTTGAGGAGCTCGGCCGCTTTTTCCATTGCAACGACCGTGCCCTTTCCGGCGTTCTTCCATACACTCGTCTTGACGAGGCCGAATTTTGCGCCCTTTACCCGGTCAAACCCACTTGTCTCCTCCTGTACCTGATCATCCACAACACCGAGTACGCTCAGCACAAGCTCCAGATCCTCAACAGACCGTCCAAACACGCCCAACGTATCTAAATTCAGCGAATAAACCTTCAACCCCTCGCGACTCACCGCTCCCCATGTCGGTTTCACCGCGTAGACTCCATTAAACGAACCCGGCCGAATTGTACTTCCGCCCGTCTGTGTGCCCAGCGCGATTGGAACTTGGTAGTCGCCGACGGCAGCACCGGAGCCGGAAGAGGAACCGCCCGGGGTACGCGTGGGGTCGTGCGGGTTGCACGTTGCGGGGCCGCCGGTTGTAGATGCGAATTCGGTTGTCGTTGTTTTCCCTAAGACTGTTTAGTACGCTGCGGTAGGCGCCAAAATTAAGGTAAAAGAGTTGTGTGCGTACCGAAGATCAGAGCGCCCGCAGCACGCAGAGTCGCGACGGGTGCGGCGTCAACAGCGACGAGGCTGTCTTTGTATAGAGGCGAGTTATGTTCGGTGGGCATGTCTATTCTTCCGAATCAGTATCAGGCTTTTGCGGCCAAACTCAGGTACCGGATCCCCTTTCCGTTCCCCTGCTTTTCGTGTAAAAAAAAAAAAGAGAGATAGCTCACCTTTCGTATATATAACGTCCTTTACCCCAATCGGCAAGCCATGCAATGGCCCGCGCTTTTCGATCGGAAGCGCATCGAGATTCCTCGCCTGCTCGAGGACGAGTTCTGGCTTGAGATACGCCCATGCTTTGACTGTCGCGTCGCGGGAATCGATTCTCGAGAGGAGGGAGCGCGCGTAGGATTCGACCGTTAACTTGTTTTCGCGGATCAACGCGAGGGCTTCTGCTGCTGTGAGCCGGCACGGTTCTGCCATGGTGGGTGTAAATGTGTGAGAGAGTGTCGAGTGATCTCGGTGTTCTCGGCGGGTTCATTAGAGCGGGGTAGCTTCGGTCTTTATTTATGTACCGATGCCACGATCAATTGGGGCTACTCCAACTAGGCATTAGTCCATTGCTCCAACCTGTGGAGAAGATGCCTATCACGACCCGACCCAGCTTACCGCGCCTCCTACCATTACCATGGATCAAATCATCTACGAGCTTACTCCAAGCGAGGCAGGATATATATGGATTTGGGAACAACGAAAGCGCTCATCGTTGATTCCGGCACGTATTCTCTAGACAACATGATAAAGAGGTTTGATTGGAGATGGCTTTCTTCGCTCTTCTACGAGATTGCAGGTCTAGCGCGGTTCCCCATCTGTGGGGGTTGAATAAAGCCAGGTAAGAGATAAAATTAGACTGCTATCAGCAATTTTGTGACGGAAGACTGGATCTAGACTTAAATTTGGCCACTTGACGTCTCGTGTATCAAAAGCTCAAGCTCAACTCAAATCAAGTCAGGAATATGGAGACGAAGCCCCACGCCAGGCACCAACATGAATGAATCAATCAGGGCGCCTGAAGCTGGAACCCCGCACTAAATACATAGGCACCACCGGCATAATCTCAGCCTCTCAAACCTCCGACCCAACCCTCCAACATTTGTGCAGACAAAACCATGTCCGAATCCCCGCCAAAAACAGCCTTCATCTCCGGCCCCATCGACACCGGCCCTGACAGCGCCTTCTTCACAAAACACTACCTCCCTTCGCTAAAGACAGCGATCGCCGCCGGGCATAACTTTGTCATCGGTCCAATCCTCTCTGGTGTCGACGCCGAGGCCCTCGACTACCTACTCTCATACCCGATCCCGCCAACGCGAATCACAATCTACATGACGTACGCGGAGCACGCGGCGTGGGTGAACGTTTTCCGCGACCGCGGGGTAGATATCGTTGTTCTCGAGGATCTGGGAGCGACGACGGGGATGCGCGATGCAGCGATGACGGCGGCGAGTACGTACGATATCTGTCGCTGGCGGACGGAGGAGGAGAGTCGCGAGTTCTATGGCAGTCTGTATAGGGAGGGCCATGTCACGAATACGGAGCGGAATTGGAGGCGGAGGAGGGGGTTGCCGGAGATGGGGGTGCTTAGTAGGGAGATTCGTGATGAGCTTAATGATGTACCGACGCGATAATTCCGCGAAAGAGGGTATGGAACATTGGTGCTAATTAAGAGAACGATATTTGGAGGTCTGGGAAATGATTCGTATAGCTGAATGAGATGCCTATATTGATGGCACCACGATCCAGGAACATTAAGCTATCAACAACGCCTTCCACTTGCGGTTCCAAAGACTCCTCATTGTAAACACAATTTAAACACGGGTTCCGCTTTACGAATCATGTCCCTAGGAAAAGAAGCTTGGTTTACTATAAAATCAAAAGCTATTAGGAAAACCCCCTTAGATAGAGGGTATTTTTTGGCCCCGTGGTTATGAGTACCTATCTCACTATCATTGGAACCATCCGTGAGAAGGTAAACATGTGCTCGTATCTCTATCACTAGCATAGAGAAGCCTTTGCAGGGTCGACCGAACCTGTTTGGACTAGATATGGCTTCCATACATACTGGCGCATTTGCGTCTGATAAGACAGGACTGTCCCGTAGTGACCTCTTTTAACAAACAGTCACAAGGTTGACTGCTGGATTATTGCGGTCTGTTCCGCTCAACAAACAAAAAAAAAAAAATAAGAGGCTGCTTAATTTGTCGGCCACGTCTTGCATTTACGTCGATTTGACATCACGTTTCGCGAAGAGGATGCGATAATCAATCGAATGTCACGGTCTAGCCTCGTTCTGCATGGGATAACCGACGCAAGATTGGCGGGTGAAGTATAAAACAAGCAGCATATTAAAGTATAAAGTAGAAATGTAATGTACATAATTGGGCCATCCGCTTGGCATGACACCAGTAAATATAAATATTAGTTTCCGCTGCCTAAGAGGCATCTCAACGTCGTTCTACCATGTGATCATCCTCTTATTGTCCATATGTACGGATAGTATATTTGTTGGCCTTAGCGCCCCGGCAAAAGGGAAACAGACTCATCGATATTAGCAATTGGGCACAGATAGCTATGATCGACTGAGTTAGCACATCAACACACACACACATCACCAAACACTAGCCACCAAAGGTGGGTAGATGGGAAGTAGAGGGAGTGGGATGAGACTCACGGAGGGATGGCAGGAACCAGTAGCTTACAAAATCGATTCATCCTTAAAGTCCTGCGAGGACCGAGCGCAAGAGATCAAGGATAAGATCCACCACTTGGACCAGAAGCTCGCCAAGATCACCAGTTACAGGCTCCAACGTGTCCGCGAGCGCCGTGAGCGTAGTGTACAAGAAATCCGCGATACCCTGGTCAACCTGCCGGGCTTGAATCGCGCCGCGCTTCTCAGCGTTATTGCTGCTGCTGGCGGTGCACGCCCGCGTGACCTCGGAGCGGAACTGGTCGGACGAGGAGCCGGTGGCAATGTTGATCTGGGCCAGGGCGTCGGCGAGCGCGTCGAGGTAGCTTGTCACCTGGGAGGACGAGTCACTTTGCTCGCTGCGCGCATTCTCGAAGGCGGTGGCAGCGTATTGGAGGACTGGGGCGACCAGGCGGAGTTGGTTCTGGGTGTTGTCGGCCGCGAGGCTGCAGATGTCCTGCACTGAGGGGGCGGCGGCGAGAGCAAAGGTGAAGAGGGAGAGGAGGATGGGGAGCATCTTGAACACCATTTTGCTATCGGTCTTGAGGATGGTAGTGTGGTGTCAGGGGGTTTATTTTCTTGCTGCTGCTGCGAAGGAAGATTGGATTACGAGGGCGAGTCCAAGCTTTTATAGATGAGTCCGGTGCGCATTCGCCATCTCGTTTAATCGCGTTTGGGATCAGCCCTTGATATTGAGGGACCTCTCCTGATCGTCAATGATCCCCAGTATGATACCCCGAAAAATACAGGCCCGAAGTTACATTCCACAGCGCGAAAATGATCTCAATAGGCAGACGAGCGGCCCTCGTCATGGTCAAGTCAACTCAATGACTTGGAGATCCAGATTTCCCACATCAAGTATGTCCATCATATGTCTAAGTAAGAAGCTTGTGATAAGGCTACACGCAAGAACAAAGCAGTTGAAGGCTCTCTTTCAATTCCCCTGTCTGTGTGATGCATGGTTACTTCCTCAGGGGGTCGGAGTATATGTACTCCGTCTCCGTCTGTCGCTTCATATTGACGACGATGGGAACCCTCATGGGGTATCTACCGGACTTGCGCCATTTGATGCCATGACTGGTCTAGAAACTTTTACATAATCGGGCGAGCAAATGCTAGTTAGTTAACTGTGTATTTGGGCGATCATTTTGTCGACATTGGAGGAGGAGTTGGTTCCTGGAAATGACGTCGACGACACATGGACAGGGACGGATTTCTAAGCTTGTTGCGGCGACCGGCATCTCCCCGAAATTTCTAAGCCGCCAGCATCTACATATCACCGCTAAAAAAGGGACTGAACCGACCGTCTCAAAAGACTAAACTATAAAGCTGAACAATTGGAAACCCGAAATATAACCACCATCCAAAAGCAAAGAAAAAAGAAACAAACAAAATGTCTAGAATTGGCGTTTTCCCTGCCTCCGGCGCCCTCGGCTCCAGTATCGCCACCCACCTGTTAGAGCTCGTCCCGGCCTCCCAACTTACCCTCATCGCGCGTAAACCAGAGTCGCTCGCTGATGCGGCCGACGCGGGCGCCACGATCCGCCGTGCAGACTATGACGATCCCGCGACTATCGAGCGCGCCTTTGAAGGGATCGATATCCTGATGCTCATCTCGTATGCCTCGTTTGAGATTGAGTACCGAGTGAATGTACTTACCTCCTCTCCTACTCTTGACCAGACGAGTTCGGGTTATTTTGCTAAACACATTACCAGGCCCACAAAACCGCCATAATCGCCGCGCAAAAATCCGGCGTAAAGCACATCTTCTACTCCTCACTCGGGTTCGCCGGTGACTACAGCAACAAGTCCGTCGCGCACGTGATGGGCGCGCATCTCGAGACGGAAGAATTCCTCGCGAACCTACCAGGGAATATGACCTACACAATCGTCCGCGAGGGCCTGTACTCCGAGTCGTTCCCCATCTACACGAACTGGTTCGATCTGCGCGCGCCTGTGGCCGAGATCAAGATCGCGCATGATGGGTCCGGCGCCGGTGTTGCGTGGGTGAAGAGGGATGAGCTTGGTGAGGCGACGGCGCGGTTGGTGGAGCGGTATGCGACGGCGACGGGTGGGAACCCCGCCGAGGAGTTTCCGTATGTAAATAAGATCGTGCTGCTTACTGGGCCGAGGGTTATTTCTCTCGCTGAGAGCGTGGAGGTTTTGGGGAGGGCTGTGGGGAAGGAGGTGAGGATTGCGCCTGTTACGGTCGATGAGTATGCGAAGTTGGATCATAGGGGGTTGCATACGTATCATGGTGTGAATCTGGCGAGGGAGTGGGCGACGGCGTGGGAGGCGATTCGTAGGGGGGAGACGGCGGTTGTTACGCCTACTCTAAAGGAGATCCTGGGCAGGGAGCCAGAAGATTATGAGACGACGATTCGGGGGCTGCTGGCATAGAATTGATTGAATGTATGACAGTTTACTAAAAGACAATTGTTATTTTCATGGAATCGAGCCAACACTTATTGGATCGGTCGTAAGCAAGAGTTTACTAAGTGATGGACTTCGGATATCTCCAACCTGTCACAATATTTCATTGGCGGAGGTATGCACACTTATCAATTACCCGTACGAGCCCCTCGCTACAACATCACGTCACTACCCCGCTTCCCCAGAATCAAAACCATCGCGCCATTTCTTCACCTTCAGGGTCCTCAATTTCCTCTTCATCCTCGCCTATATTTGCCTAAAACCGACCCAAAATGTCCACTACAACCCTAACAGCCCGCTGCCACTGCCGCTCTGTCCACTTCACCCTCACACTCCCCACGTCATCCCTCCCGCTAAAAGCCCACCTCTGCCACTGCACCCTCTGCCGCACAACACACGGCACACCCGCATCCTTCCACACGCCTCTCCCGGAGGGCGTGAAACCCGCTTTCATTGCGCCCTCGAGCTGGGATAATCTGACGTCCTATTTACCAAAGAACAGCAAAGAGCCGCTGTATTTTTGCAGCACATGCGGATGCCATGTCGGTGTACTAAATCCAACCGGGATCTGGGGGACGAGTATTTCGATTTTCGAGGGCGGGAATCAGTGCGATGACGGTAAGGTCTGGGTGGTCGATGAGCATATCTATACGGAGAAAGGGTCGACGGGTGACGGCGGGATCGCGGAGCTGGTCCCGAGTATTGGGGGCAAGGAGCTGGCGGTCTGGAATCCTGAAGAACAAGGAACAGAGTTCAATCCTGGAGGTGGTGGAGACAGCAATGATACCCTCTTAGCGGAATGCAACTGCGGCGGCGTCTCCTTCACCATCTCGCGCCCGCGCGAAGACTACATTAACTCCCCGCGCAGCGAAGGCTGGGTGCACCCAACAGACAAGACCAAATGGCTCGCACTCTTCGACGTCTGCGACGACTGCCGCCTGCTGACGGGAGCGCACTTAACAACCTGGCTCTTCGTGCCCATGGACCACATCACACCCCGGCTACCCGACAACCTCCTACTCCCCGGGAGCACGCTGAAGCGGTACGAGTCAACACCCGGGTCCGTCACGCGGACATTCTGCGGAACCTGCGGCGCAACCGTATTCTGCTATTATGGCAAGCGGGATGGGATGGTGGATGTTGCGACGGGGATTCTCAGAGCCAGTGAGGGCGTCATGCTCAGGGACTGGGCGGTCTGGAGGACGGCAAAGCTGGGGTTTCCCGATGATGGGGTTGCGTATGATAAGGAGTTTACGGAGGGGTTGGATGAGGGTGTGAAGGAGTGGGCGAGGAGGGTTCATGGGGGTGTGCTTGATTTTGGGGATGCCGGACCGGAGGCGGATTGATCACTAGGCCTGGAGATACAGAATGGTAGTTCTGGTTTGCTGAATAAAGTGATGTTTTTGTGCTTATCAGCCTATACTTCTCTCGTGAACTGTCATACTTTCTCGCTTATCCTACAACAAGCCCCTCCAATCTCGGCCAACTTCCGTGTGGAGTTCGGAGATCTGACCGATGCCCTAGGGCGTGCACACCCTACAGTTGCCGATCAGACTCCACGGACAGGATTCGTTTTTTGCATCAATTATTGGGCAGCGTTCGTTGCCTGACGTCGATGGGGATCTAGAATTGCAAGCTTTTATCTCTGCTATCATCGCTCATCTCTCCGGGTTTCTTTCTCTGATTCCTTTCCTTTTCTGAATTGAAGTCATGGAGTTCATCCGCCGTGTATCACGATCCGCATCCTCTACGTTACATTACGAAGCCTTGAGGAGCTTATGACCAGTGTGCCTATCCTGGATACGCGTAATCCAATTAAAGGCTCTTCCTTGTATAAGAGACCAAAAGAGATCATGGCCACCACGGCCGAGTCAACAGCCTACCTAGGCTCTCCAATTCCAGCAAACCCACCAGCAGCGCCTACAGACCCTGAAAAACAGGATACGACGGCCACCACCACAGCCCAAAACTCGCCGTCGAAGCCATCGCTAACCGATGAAAAAGACGACCCCTTCCTGATAACATTCACCTCCAACGACCCAACAGATCCGCTCAACTGGCCACTCTCCAAGAAACTCAAATTCACCCTGATCTCCTGCGCGATGGTCTTCCTGACCGCATTCGCAAGTAGCATCTTCGGGCCCGCCGCGGCGACAACAGCAGCCGAGTACCGCGTCAGCACGACGGTCATGAACCTCAGCGTTGCCCTCTTCGTCGCGGGCTACGCCGTAGGCCCTTTATTCTTCGCGCCGCTCTCGCTGATTGTGGGCAACACGGTCCCGCTGCTCGTTGCCATGGTCGGCGTCGCGGTTTTCCAGGTCCCGCAGAGTCTAGCAACCAATGTCGAGACGATTATCATCTCGCGGTTTCTCGAGGGAATTCTGGGGAGCGGTATGCTTGCTGTGGGATCGGGGATGCTCGCGGAGGTATGGAGCGCTGAGACGCGCGCGATTGCGATCGGCCTATCCGCGACGAGCATGAACATGGGGAGCTCGGTCGGACCGATAGCAGGTGCATTCGTGCTCGACCGGTACGGGTGGCGATGGATCGGGTGGGTGACGCTGCTCACATACGTCGGCGTAGGCCTTCTCACACCGCTGACAATCTGGGAGTCATCTCGCAAACGCATCCTCGAAATTCGCGCCGCAAAGGTCCGGAGAGAGACGGGTGATACGCGGTACTACGCACCGAGCGAGAAACACCGCCTTACGCTGGGCACCCTCGTGCAGCGCTACGGCAAAATGCCGCTGCAGATGATGGCGCAGGAACCGATCCTCATCGTCGTAACGGCATACCTCACCCTCGTGTATGGAACGCTCTATCTCTCCTACCAAATGATCCCCTACGCCTTCCGGCTTCGCGGTTGGCCTGCTCCACACGCATCCCTGCCCTTCCTCGCCGTGATCCTCGGCGTGTCAGCCGCCTGGGGGATCGTCTCGGGGTATACGGTCCTATACTGGCGTCCCAAACTCAAACGCCTGGGCTCCACAACGCCCGAGGACCGGCTCCCGCCTATGATCCTCGGCGGCGCAATGCTCGTCCCTTCGCTACTCTGGTTCGGCTGGAGCATGCGCGCACACAGCGCGGCTACGCAGATTATCGCGTGTGTCCCGCTCGGCTGTGCGCTGCAGCTGATTTTCATCTCGGGCGTTGTGTATATTATCGACGTGTACATGCCGAATGGGAATAGTGCGATTTCGATCCATGTTGCGGTAAGGAGTTTGGTTAGTGCGACGTTTCCGCTTTGGGGCGGGTTGGTGTTTGAAAAGCTCGGTGTCGAGTGGACGAGTACGGTTTTGGGGGGACTCGGTGTAGTGCTTGTGCCGAGTCCGGTTGTGTTTTGGTTTTGGGGGCATAGGATTCGGGGTTGGTCGAGGTTTTGTGGGGGGATTTGATGATGCAGTTAGAATACCAGCATAATGACAGCGGGGCCCGCTCGACAGACAAAAAAAGACCAATAGTTACGCATTAGCTCCACGTAGGAAGTTCATACATAACTAATAGAAACTCACCGTATTACAACCCGTGGGATGCCGCAGTATCCATACCCCGTGTTCATGAACCTCTAAGCTTCTCATCACCGTATTCTCGACTCCACAGAGTACGTAGGGAACTATACCAGAATTTCTTCATAAATTCCATTGTATCATTAACCCACAGCGCGAGTGCCCCTAAATGTGACATCTATATGTCGTTCAATGTAACTCCAAGTCCTTGCAATTCCTTTACACAGTGTCCAAACGCCATCAGTTCTCGCAGAAATTTCAGATGCCCAAGGTATCATTTCGTCACTGTCGTGGATTGTAGGGTGGCCGAGCAGTACCAGTCCTTGCAAAGGGCGAGGAAGAGTGTATGTTTTGGGTCCCTTTGCCCGATGTCATAGAGCTGAGTGGCCCGAACGACAAGTTTGTCGCGTCTAGCTGATGACTCGATGACTCGCATATGGTGCATACCGACAACCGAAATCAGCAAAACTTGGAAGGTGGTTAATATGCGTTCAAAAAGATATGGATGTATAAATTACCTGGGAGGCCTCGTCTTGTGTAACTCCTGTATCTCTAACGCCATCACCTCGCATATAAACCAGCCAGGTCGAGGCACTAAATCTCCGTAGTAGACCGCGAGGGAGGGTATCCCAGCCACCAGTGAGACAGGTCATGGTAAAGGTCGTCGACTTTGTTGTTGTTGTCAATATAATATAATCCAGTAGCGCAGATAACAAGTTTTTCCTCTCTCCTGTCGTAAAACGCCTCAATGGCTCTTAACGTGATGCAAGCCGACTGCAGAGAAAAGAAGGACCTAGTACCCATATTAGTAACCGGCAGCGTAGGCGTAGGTGGCAGCGAAGTCGGTATGTCTTGGGGTAGTTACTGGAGCAATAGCATAAGGACGAGTCTTGGGAGGCCGGAGGCACCCTTGCATAACGCGGATAATAGTACTAATTTCGGACCGGCACAGCTGGTCGCTCAGCGTGATGCCAGTGTACATCACGACAACCATATGAGGCAGATTGTGGGGCATGGATCCGACGGAGCATACCTGCCAGTAGTTGTGTCGGATAGATCGCTAAAGTAGAATTTTCCCCAAGTAGCGATACCAGTATTAATTAGCATTGATAAGTCAGTATGAGAATGATGGAAGGAGACCTACTCAGAGGGCAATGCACCAGTAGTAGTAAAATCTCTATCGGGCAGAACACAGTGTAAGAAGTACAGGTTCATGTGCAACCTAGCCGCCACTGCATTGTACACATTACCTTCCGGCGCGGCTGGGGATTTCTGCAAAGCCGGGTTATCGCGTTCGGGACCTATATTATAATCCTCTGGAGGCAGGATTTCAGAAGGATACTTTGAGAAGAACCGAGTGTTCTCGCCCTCAAGCCTCATGAGCTCTCAAGAATATGCAATCCCTTGAAATCGATGTAAGACTGCAGGTATCCGCATTGGTCGACGGATTCAAGGATGCCGTTGAGAGCAACACGACAACGTCGTCTGGCCTCAAGAAGAATCAGCGTCCTTCGTGGATTCCATGTTTACTACGTACCCGGAAAGCAACGGACAGGCGATGCAGATTGTAGAAGAGAAAAGGAACTTCTTCCTCCAAACGGGAAGAGAAGGCGTGGAGATGCAGGAGGCTTGTTGAATGTTTTTCTAGTCACGTGTCCTGCGTAGACTGCACCAGCTTCACCATAATCGGGCATGGAGGTCGGCGTGGGTCGGACTTTCGTCCCTCACCACCTAGATTCTGACTGCATCTCGAATCAAGATGATAACCAGATTTCCTTAAACGCATCTGCATGTACCTTCCCTGGCGCTGGGTTCGGGACTGGTTCTTTTGCAAAGTAAGACGGGCAGAATCTTGTCTTGACTTGGCTTTTATCTCAACCTCGGCATTATATTTTCCAAGTCTCTGGCAGAACAACGATGTAACGGCGTAAGCTACCCTCAAAACCAGCGAGTTTCCTCAAACTCACACCCGAAACCGATCAAAATCTCGAGAAGCGACAAGGACCATTCTATACCAATCGTTCTGTTCGCTATGTCGAAATAAACGCCTCTTATCTCACCACACCCTCCCATAAAACGTGGGGGTTGATAAGCCCCCGGAATTGCCCCCTTTGCGTGGGGGTTGCCACTGGTCCGCGTGGGGGATACCGAGTTTGCCCCCCGGATCAACAGAAATCGCGTTGCAATGCGGAGAATCCCGCCTGAAATTTGCAATAGTCGGGCAGTGATCAGGCTTTTCGATCAGAAGCCGATCCCTGATTTCCCACAAAAGCCGATTCTCGTCGGCTACTTTGCGTGGGGGTCCCCGTCTTAAATCTGGGGTAGAAAACGTGGGCATAAATCCCACTTCAACTCTCATCCCACACTCTCCCTCAATCCATATCCGGGGAAACCTGTTCTCTGTATCCCACACAGTACTTGTATCCCGTTGCACTGCGCCATGGCTCCGCAACCCCAATCTACCCACCACGATGAAGGCACCGATGCCGCGAAACCTGTCGCCCAGTACATCCAAACGGTGCGCGTCCCGCTCACAGAAGAAGACAGCAAACGGATCAGACGAAAGACCGACCGCACGATCCTCATAGTGCTCTGCTGGGTGTATTTCCTGCAGATCCTCGACAAGACCGTACTCGGGTACGGCGCGACATTCGGACTCAAGACCGACACAGGCCTCACGGGGAACCAATACTCGCTTGTCGGTTCAATCGCGCCCATCGCTCAACTCTGCTGGCAGCCCTTTTCGACATGGCTAATTGTCCGTGTCCCCCATCGTATCCTAGCTCCCTCTCTCGTTTTGGGATGGGGTATTGCACAGTCGTGTATGGCGGCCTGCCATAGCTTTGGTGGACTAATGGCAACGAGATTCTTGCTTGGTCTTTTCGAGGCAGGCTGTTTGCCGCTCTTCAGTATCATCACAGCACAATGGTATCGTCGGGCGGAACAGCCGCTGCGTGTTGCGGCGTGGTATAGCACAAACGGTCTTGCAACGATCATCGCCGCAGCACTGAGCTACGGTCTCGCTCAAATTCAATCGGACATTCTCAAGGAATGGCAAATGTAAGTTGCCAACCTCTTATCTTCGAAGACCGAGCTAACAAAATGCAGCATCTTCCTCTTCGTCGGCCTGCTCACCGTCATCTCCGCCCCCTTCGTCTACTGGCGCCTTGACAACGACATCCCATCCGCACGGTTCCTAAACGATCAAGAAAAACTGCAAGCGATGGAACGCCTCCGCGCAAACCAGACCGGTACGGGAACGCGCGACTTCAAACTCAGCCAAGTCTGGGAAGCCTTCCTGGAGCCCAAGACATACCTCTGGTTCGGGATGACCTTCCTCCTGAACGTCGGCGCCTCCGTGACCAACGTCTTCGGCCCCCTGATCCTCTCGGGCCTGGGATTCGACAAGTTCAAGACGACCCTGCTGAACATGCCCTTCGGCGCTCTGCAATTCATCATGATCCTCCTCTCGAGCTATCTCGCCCAGAAGGCCCGCATCAAGGGCGCCATCATGGCCGGCTTCATGATCCCCGTTGTCGCAGGCCTCGCGCTCCTCTATGCCCTGCCGCGCGACGACTCCGTCCAGGGCGCTTTGATGGCGGGCTACTACCTGTTGGCTTTCCTGTTCGGCGGCAACCCGCTCGTCGTCTCGTGGATCGTGGCCAACACGGCTGGCCAGACGAAGAAGTCCGTCGTGATGGCGCTGTACAACGCCGCGAGCTCAGTAGGGAATATCGTCGGGCCCTTGCTCTTCAACGATAAGGATGCGCCTGCATATCAACCGGGTCTGAGGGCTTGCCTTGGAATTTTCATTGCCATGGTTGTTGTTGTGTTGCTCCAGTGGGCGAACTTGGTTCTGCTGAATAAGATGCAGGGCGATAAGCGGGTGGCGAATGGTAAGGACAGGATCATTGTCGACCAGTCCATGATGGGAACGGTTGAGGTACCCGAGGGAGGGGAAGAAGGCGAGCAGGAGGAAGTTGCGGTGAATGGGGGTTTCCTCGATCTTACCGATCGCGAGAATGATGAGTTTGTCTACATTTACTAGACGATACATTAGTATTGAGATCACATAACAATTCACTTTTATGCCCATTGCCCCACCGAGTTAGACTCACGTTCCACCAAATAACCAGTCACATTCAGTGTTATTTTACATACTCCATACGACAAGATTCAACAATGATTAAAAGACTCATCGAGGACTCGTTCCCAGAATCTACACGCTCTTCATACCCGAAAAGGCAGCGCTCGTTGTCTCTAGCCGCGCCGACGACGACCGAGTCATCTGTCCACACTTGCATGCCCAGGCATCGTGAAGACAAGGCCGAAACATCCCGACGTTTCCAAAGCCTCTGCCGCGACCCGTAAGGATCGAGATCTCTCAAAGATGCCTTCTTTGCCCTCTTGAGTAAATACGAGGCGTCACTGCGAACGTTCGGGATATTATCCGGTATGATCTAACACCATGAGACCATCTGCATATGGTCTCGGTCTGGGATAAGGACATGTCTGCTAACAGAATCGCAGAACGCAAGCTAGGTGTGTTGTTTTCCAATGTTGAATACGCCCAAGTCGCGCCGTATCTCAGCCTCAACCCGATGCGACGCGGCACTGACATGAAAAAACTGCAAGCCTTTCGGTCCCGCATCCCGAGCGCGCTCTTCGAAGAAATCGTAAACGACACAAGCCTGGTAGAAAGGCATTATGGTGACCCCGAGAACCATGAAACTGAGCAGGCTCGATCTCGCTTCTTGACGTCGGTAAATAGTAACCCCAGTCATTGCAATCTTAGCGATCAGGTGCGCATCGATACTGATGGAAACCACTGGATATTTAACCGTATAGTTGGCCTCTTCCGCAGCGCGATTGTGAACAAACCAGAAGTCCTCCTCGAAAGTAAATCCTCACGCAAGGGACGTATCAAGCACCATTTCGATACCCTTGGTGTCGCAAGCATTGTGTTTATAGAGGTAAAAAAGCAATCCACTCTCGGCCAGGCGGCTTTGGACCTGAGAGGCCAGGTCCTAGCCGAATGCGCCGCGTCCGACTATCGGAACGAGAAGGCCGGCCTCTGGGCCCCTGTCCTTGCTCTCGTGTGTGCTGGTTCGAATTTCGAATGGATGGTGCTCGACTCTTCGACCAAAGAAGTATTCACCATCCAGTGGACTTCTGGGGGTCGCGATCCGCCATGAATCCGAGCACAGTACTTGGGGTCGTTGAAAGCAAGTACGCAGTCATCTTGACCTCTATATCCCTTTCAAGCCTTTGTATTTCAATATTTTACTAACTCTTGGTGTTTTTTTTTAGCGGCGGAGCGGCTGCTTGATTGATTCCTCGCGGGCTTCATCAACGGAGTCCGTGCAGTCAAAAGTTCGAGCAAATAATGTGCAGGGACAGTGCCCAAAACGAGCCCTCTGTGGCACAGTGGGACATTACCCTTACAAAAGCAGAGGAAGCGCTCTGGACATTGCGCGAAGCCCATCGGCTCGCAGAGTGTCGAAATTGGCCCTTGGCAGAAGAAACCGCGAGACACGGCGTCGCTTTACTTTCTGAAAGGTTAGATAACTAGCATCGAGTACATTCTGGTGAATGCTATCGCTAACCAACGTCCTCATGATTAGCACCGAGAGTATCCCCAAGGGCTACCTTGCCACTTCCAGCGTCCTAGAAAATCAACACTGGGTCGTCTGCTTTGAGGCGAGTGCTGAGAGTCGGGCTCAAGCAGGGGTCATGCACAAGGTACCTCGAAACGCCTCGGCATCCGGCAGTATCCGCTGAGAAAGGCCGTGACTAAAGCGATCATATATTCCTAATTCTTCAATTACCACTCTCTATCACCTTTCGCGGCGGAAGTTGATTGTGTACACTACGTTCGGACAGTCTTCCATTTCGTTTCGAGGAAATCCCGCAAGGGGGTCGTTCTCCATACGTGCAGTACCTAAATATTTAGGTACGACAGGTCTCAACACGGAATTTGAGAAGGAGCGACCACGATGCCCACTTCCCCTCCTGGCACCTTCCCCGAATCACGGAAAAGCGATCCCAATAAGGTAGGTACATTGGGTGTCGCGCCTTCCGCGTCCGGTCAATATCTATGTCCCGAAGAAAAGAGCGACCGTCGCACCTTCCCTCTTTTTGAGTACTCACCGCCGCAGGGAGCGGCCGCTTCCTTCTCTATACGTGTACCAACGTCTCACCATCCGGGGACCTCTAGTAATCGAACAACAGAGCTGCGTTGAAAGCGTCGCAGGATTTGGAGGCTATGTTAGGAGTAGGTACGGAGTAAGCCACATTGCTTATTCCGCCACTGGGCGCCTGTCAGAGTACGAGGCGCAGCGTCATGCAGCCAAACCCATCTCACTTTTCACCAGCTCTTCGTCGATCCGATACGTTAGTCGATCTCGATCTCCAGTTTCAAATCGTGAAGATGATTTGTGCATCCCTGGTCGCATCAGAAATCTCAGCTCGCAAGCCCAAATTGACCCCACGATCGCCGCCTTACAGTACATGTATGTATTTCCTGCTGCCCATTGACCACGAAAGAAGAAAACCAAATTGTTTCTATTCTTATCCCACCCACCCAACCCTATACTAATGTCGCAAACGACTCTGCCTTTTAAGGCCTCCAGACCTACGTATACACGTCTCCACTTACATAGCTGATACGCTGTCAGATCTCGTGTCTTGCCCCGTGATCTTGTTCATCTCCCCATTGGGGAACCATGACGCGCCCGTCCCAGACAATCTGAGACACCACCACTCCGCATCGTCGGGAGAGTCGATCATCAAGGTTAATTAGCGCACTCGATATTCATAGAATCTTCTTCGTCGATACTTGCTCGCAAGCATTTCAAAACTGATATTGTTCCGGCGATCGCTCGATCGGAGCTAGAGAAAAGGTATATAAACCAGCTAATCTGAACCTTCATATTCCTCCTCGTTCACAAACTCAGGCTGTGCTCAGTTTAAACAACATTTGCAGTTATTCAACTCTCACAAACAACTCACCAAAAGTCTCTATATTCATACCATTTCGCCAAAATGAAGTTCACAACTCTGGCCTTCACCTCCCTTCTCACCTCCATCGCAGCCGCAACCCCTCTCTCCGCAGAATCCCGCCAATTCCAAGTGTCGGCCACCTTCTACGGCGAGGGCGGCCAGTCATACAGCCTCCTCTTCCCAGCTGATGCCTCGAGAGTCCAGATTAGTACGCTTTTCCCTTGTCATTCTTCTCGTCTCATTTCTTTCCTTTTCACTTTTTTCGCAAGAAACATGATATGCTAAACAAATGGTGGTCCGCAGACAACCCCCTCGTCGTGAACAGAATCACTTCTCCCGGCGGTGGGTTCTGTTCGTTTGTCGGTGTTGAGGGGGAGAGTGTGGTTATCTACGCGGAGGATGATGAGACTCTTACGGTGCCGCAGGCGATGAGCTGGGGGTCTTGTCAGAATAACTAGGTAGACTTCGCCTGGACGATATTTTCGGGCTAGGTCAGTTTACTTGCGTCTCGGGGTGTTGTTGAGAGTGTGGCAGAGTAGGATATAACCAAACCTTACTTGAGAAGGACGCGTATTTTTTTACTTTGCGTACGATTCAATCGATAATGATATTGATTCGAGAGGCCGAATATAGTCAAAACACTAAGTAGATGCTTGAAACAGGTACCAGAGAAGGGGAAAGTCTCACTCACTCACTATACCTCTCTATCAAATCCCCCAACCACTCGGCTCTCGCCTGCACCAATTCCTCGCCCTCCAACATCTGCTGCGGAAGTCTGTTCTCTAGAACAACAATACCCCAGAACCGATGCCGCTGGCATATTTGAATCCGAATGTCGTCCTCGTCGTACGTCGTCATGCATGGCGCGCAGAGGTCGATATCAGGACACTCCGTGCAGATGAAGCGCATGTCTGTCTTGGGGATCGGGTTCTTACACATATCGCAGTAGGAGTCAACCTCGGCATATACGGCGCCCGCAGCTGTGGTGTCGTCGAGGTACTGAAGGCATTTGGCGAGCTTGTACACGTCTGTTGTGTGGCCTCCGAGGATGCGCGCTGCGATGCCGACGACGCTGGATTTTAGGACCTTAATTTGTTCATCTATTGACGTTCGAGGCGCAGAGGCGACGCCACGACCATGCTGGTCATTTCGGGCTAGTTCATCGCGGATCTCGCCAGAATGATCGATCGATGCCCAGTCGATTGCGCTGCGCCCGTAAATGTCCAAATTGAAGTACTCTGCGCCGCCCCGGGCGAGACAGGCGACAGCTCTAGGCATGTCGTTCAAAATGGCGTAATGAAGCGCTGAGATACCGCGATGCTTTCCGTGAGTAGTGTCCAGGCCAGAGTCGACAGGTACACCCTGACGCAGGAGCTTATCGATGGATCCCACCGCTCCAGCGCTAGCAGCTAGCTCCAGCACCGTACGATCGACTCTATCCGGTTCGGTGTAGTCCAGCCCGCGAGCGGTGTATTCTCTAAGGAGCCGTTCGAAGATGATGACATTGCCTACCGCTGCCGCACAATGCAGTGGCGTTTGACCCATCTCGTCCTTTGCAGTAATGTCTGCACCCGCCGCCATGAGCATGGTGTATATTTCGGTATCTGTGTAAGAGGAACAGTGGTGCAGGGGCGTTGACCTGTCCAGCGCGCGTACATTTGGATCGGCGCCGGCTTCAAGCAGCTCCCGTGTCCCCTCACAGCTCCTGCGGGCGGCGATCAGAAGGGCCGTGTCGCCGTCACCATCTCTGGCCTCGATCGGGGTTCCGGCGCTTATTAGGGCCCCGATGGGCTTTTCCTTGTTGTTCATGACCGCGTAGTGGAGAGCAGTCCCCTTGTCGGAGGCAACAGCACGGGGATCTGCTCCATGGTCTATCAGGATTTGGATAAGTTCACGCGACGCTCCTTCACTAGCTGCGTCGTGTAAAATAGGATCACCCTCTGGTCCCAACACTTTGACGTTAGCTCCCGCTTCGAGCAAGATTCTGAGGGCTTCGACGTTAATTTTGGACACTGCACCGTAGATCGGAGTCTGCCCTCGAACAGCGCAATCTGGATTCGCGCCACGGCGAATAAGCTCCCGCATGAAATCCAAGGAGTCACTTATGGTAGCTACGAACAAGGGTGTCCTGCCTATATAATCTTCGCCGTTGATATCGAGTCCCACCTCGAGTAAAGGTTCGATGACTTGAACGTGATTCCCAGCAGCAGCCGCGTGGAATGGCCTCAACGGGGCTGCTCCGGTTCCGCCGTCTGCGTCAGCCCCAGCACCGACAAGTACTCTAAGCACCTGTAGGTTCCCCGCTTTTACGGCCAGGAAAAACGGTGTCTGAGAGTGCGGATCGAGCGCGTTGACGTCGGCGGCTGCTTCGATAAGCCGCTGAACCATCTCCACGGGCTTTCCGAAAGTGATCGCTGTATGCAAAGGTGCAATGCCCGTTTCATCAACGACATTAGCTTTCGCTCCAGCAGAGAGCAGACGGTCGAGTATTCGTGGAGAATCATGATACATGGACCTGTGCAGCGGGGTTTCTCCAACTGTGTTAGAAACGTTTACATCAGCACCAGTGCTCAAGAGAAGGTCGACAACTTCGGCGTGTTCCCGTATCGTGGCCACGTGCAGCGGTGTCGCGCCTTGTCTGTCCCTGCCATTGACATCCAAGCCGAACGAAAGCAGGAGCTTGACCAGGTCCATGCTGCCCGCCTCAGCAGCAATATGCAAGGGTGTGGTGGTTCCAATGGGTGCTTGCGGATTCCAACCAAACTCAATCATCAGCTGAATGGAATTGCAGTCTCCTCGGTATATGGTGTTAGAAATCGTGGTCGCAGGTATTTTGTCTCCCGGAGATGGGGTCGTCTTTTCGGCGGCTTTCAGCAATAGCCGGGCTGCAGGCAGGCGAGATTTGCAGATTGCATATTCTACAGCGGCAATCACTGGGCTATCGTCTTCATCATCTGGGTCGTGACCTGGGGCGGCATCTAGGAGGATACGCAACAAAGCTGTGCGACGGCGGTCCACGGCCATTTGCAGAAGGTAGTTGAAGCCGGTCCTAGGCACAGAGGCGCTAGCGCTCCGAGCAATCAGCATCTTCAAGACTCTAGGCTTGTAGCGCTCGACCGCTGTCGTGAAAGCATTGTAATAACCGCTATATACTGATGGATCCGCACCTTTTTCGAGCAGCTTTTCGACGGCTGAGGCTGGACAATGCTCGATAGCCGATATTAGCGCCGTTCTTTTTGGGCCTCTGTGTTTGGCTCCGACGGTGTAAAGTTGGGAGGACAGGAGAGTGTTGAACTGCTCCGCTGTCCGGACGAGAGAGTTGAGATCGTTTAGAGATAAGTAAATTGCTGTTTCCAAAATAATCTCAGGAGGAAGATCGACAAGACTAATCGGATCGTCGTCCATTGTGACACTGATGGAAGTGGAGAGAGGGTTCAAGCTGGGGGGAAATTTAAGGTGACGAGCCTCTCATCCGCCAACTCAGCCTCAGCCGCAGCAGCAGCGGCCCAGCCCCTCTTGCCTATCTGGGAGCCCGCAAACGCCAGCCTAGGAGCTCAGGCGCCAGCCAAGTTACAGTGAAGTGACTCACCTCTCCACGTTATGGTTGACTCACCTTGAACTCACTGACTATTTATATCTCGATCTCTCTGGCCTTCTCTCAGTTCTTCAAATACGCGCCATGGAGGAATACGATCTCCTTATTGTCGCCGACGCGACGGCGTCCATGAACCAGTACTTGAGCTCCCTGAACGCATCTCTTCCCCAGATTATCTCGATATCTGCCATCACGGGCTGTTTCTCACGTATTGGAATCATCGCCTATCGAGACTATACCGACTACGACTGCATAGAGTGGTCAGAATGGCTTCATCTCGCACCGGCCGATATGACATTAAACCAACCAGATCTCGTATCCTTCGCCAGGAGTCTCGAAGCGAGCGGCGGGGGGGACTATCCTGAGGCGGCGAAAACAGGGCTAGCAAAAGCATATTCCCTGATGCGAGCGGACGCAAAGACTATCATCCTGCTGTACACCGACGCGCCTCCTCACGCGATCAGCTCCGATCCATCCACTTACAGTAACGCCGAGCTTGAGCTCGAAGCCCTTGCCAAACCGGAATCTGTCGACGGGTATGGACCGCGGTTCCGAGACTGGGTGTCGGTCGCAACGATGCTGAGCACTGGCGAACGGCGGGCCCAGGTCTTTGCGCTCCTCGAGCCGTATATGCTCGCACGTGCAGCAGCGTACTACACCTTCCTATGTTCTATGACCGACGGTGCCTGCATGCGACTGGACGATGCGAAGCCAGAAACAATATCGAAGGCTACTGTTGACCTGCTTCTCGCGTGGATGGGCGTCCAGAAGCTCACTGCTGGCTCGGCCACGGAGAGAATTCCGGGAGTTCTCTTGCGCTACGCTTCGCCTGACGGCATGAGAGATGTCAAGGACGAAGAAGATCCCGAAGGTTTAAAATTCTTCCCCACTCATTATACACGACGGACTACGGCCATAGACAACACGAAATCCCTCCGGCTGGAACCGGATATTGTCGCGAATGAGCTGCCGAAAAAGGAGACTCCCGCAGAGGATCCCACCCGGCGGTGGTCGACTGATTCCACGTATCAGAGTACTGCAGCAAGGCATCTGATGAGAATTATCGACGAAGATCTCCAAGCGATCGCCATAAACCCGGTATTCGGAAGTCTATGGAGAGCCGTATGTCAAGACAGAACCTACGACGGGCGAGACTCGTTGGTGAACGCCTTCAGCAAAGCCGTGGAACGGATCACGGATCCAAGAGAGAAGGAGGTGATGAAAAACTGGTTGGAAGAATCATACGACTTCTCGGCAGAGGTACAGGCGATTGTCGATCAAGTTCCGGAAGCCGAGAGGTTCCCGTGTGTGTTCCTCGATCCAACCATCAGCTTTGGGTCTGTGGATATGGGCGAGGATGGCAAATCGCCAGAGACGCTGACACGGGCTGACCTTCTTGAGATTTCGCGATCTTGCGACCCTCGGATTCTACGCCGTCTCGGACGCATCCTCACTCGCCTGACGTATGTCGAGGATGCAACGCAGATGCCAGCGCATATTGCAAAGTCAAACAGCGAGCAGGTGGCGATAATCCCGCTGGCTTTAGCGACCCAGAAATACAAGAAGCAATTTTGGAAAATCCTACTGCACACAATAGTGCCTGGAACGCGACTGACTGTGCGAGCAGCCGCGCTTCTTGCTGCCTTGAGCATCCGGTTGGGCATACCTTTTCTCAAAGATGTCGCGGAGAAGGAGATGCTCGGTTACAAGAGCAAGTGGAATAACATCGAAGTGCCGGAGACTTGGGCAGTCGCCTGTTTAACGCTCCTGCTCGACGCTGATGCGACGTACAAGAAGACGTTAAACAACACCGACGGTGAAATGCAAGTAGATAAGCCATCAAGCCTTCTTGAAGACTCCGATGCGCGTCTCTTCGAGCATCTCGTGGCATTCAAAACTCTGGAGCACAATCTGGACACTCCACTAACTGCCGTTGTGCCATGGACTCCAAACAAGGCGGTCTCGCAGATTGGCCCCTTGGCGAAATGCAGGCAATGCAAATACCTTCGGTCGGTGACTATGATGGGAAAGGGCGGCAAGTGCGGCATTTGTCTCGCGACAGATCTGACTCCGGAGGGGTACGACCGGCTCGTCAACCTCCGAGTTTCGCGGGGCGATAACTCCAGCTCGAATGCAACTTGGGTGGAGTGCAGCGCGTCTTCTTGCCGGGCGCAGTACATCGTGTATGACGTGGATGGGCTCAACGTTCGCGCAAAGTGCTACTACTGCAGGGAGCAAGGCTCTGCGGCGAAACCCCACAAGGTTTCTCGAGCTCCTGTTGTCGATTGCAGCAAGTGTGCCAATCGAATGATCTGGCCGGAAGCATATCGTGCTGCACGTTTCGATGAGTCGAAATTCGTATGTCCGCCTTGCGAGTCTGGACGCGAGACAAGCACTGACCTCGAGACAACGGCGAGAGCGCTGGCGAATGAAAACACTTTGGCCTGGCTGGCGCAGGACCTAAACCAGCTAACGATGTCGCCCTTCACGAACCGATCAGTCTACCACACCATCTCCACCATGGGAACGAAAAACTTCCAACGGCGCATCAAGCTCTTCCCGGCAATCAAGAAACCGCTGACACAGCGTGGAAAGCCGATTCGAAACACCGAAGCGATCGTCTCGACGCTGAAGGGCCATGTAGCCAAGCGCAACTCCGCAAAAGCAGACTGTTCGCTGTGTTTCTCCGCATTCTGGCCCTCGGCCTTGAATCCCGCGTGTGGTCGCCGAGGCTGTCTTCAGCGGATCTGCACGAGCTGTTCGACCGGCTGGTACGGTAGCAACGCCGCGGGCTCCATCATCAACACGGCCGCCCTTGCGTGTCCATTCTGTCGGCGCCTGCCCACTCCCCAGACCCTATCCAAATACGGAAAAGGTATCCACGCGGTCAAAGATCTAAGTCGTGCGATCGAGAATCACGGCTCGTGGATATACGCGTGGTGCGCGATGTGTGCATCGGCGAAGGAGTTCGTTGCGCGGGATTGCGCGCGCGGGCAGCCGCCGGAGCTCAGGGACTGGCGGTGCGAGAACTGTGTCGACGAGCTTGCACGGGCAACGGCAGGAAAACCGGGAGCGATCCATCGAGACCTCCGGATGAAGCCGTGTCCGAAATGCGGGACGATGACGGAGAAGATTTCCGGGTGTGGGCATATCGAGTGTCCGGTCGAGTCGTGCGGCGCCCACTGGTGTTATTTCTGTGGGAAAGTGCAGCATGACATCTACCACCATATGACGAGCGTTCACGGTGGGATATACGATCATGGGGACGAGTATGACGACTATGATTAGGTGCCGGAGTATGAGTACGACGGCGATGCGATGTTTTAGATAATATTGTGCTTGTGATACCATCAAGAGTTATGTCAGGTTAAAATGGGAGATTGTTTTCCAGTTCAGGAGACGCGACGAGTGTCAGTGCCTCAGGTTGTAACACCACAGACGCCAGCGCACGTGATAACGTGTCACAGCAAGCAAACATTGAGAAGCTTAGAAGAACGACATCGTAAATTTTCCGAAGAGCTTATTTTCATAGACTGGAAATCCTGCTACATATTGGGCTGAAGAACAAAATCCTTACCTAGTCTGAGTTCCTCAAGAGCTGTTAGGTCAGGTATCTATGCTCGGGTGCGTTTTGCATGGTCTACTTCGGAATTATATATTGCAGTGATAATGTCTTATTATTCCATGAACTCGTTGCAATTATCTAATCTAAAGGTACAACCAGACAGACGCTGGATCAAAAATACATCTTCTAAGAGTACAGTCTATGGGGATTCTTTTGTCAGATAGACACGCATGGCGCGAGGAGAAACTCCAACTGCACGGCCGTCGGTCCCAGTCTCAAAAACGAACTCGTCCATTCCAATTCCGCCGTAGATGGACCCATCCACCAGCATCCATGATCTACACGCGCTGGTAATTGGTCCGAAATTAGGTCCGCTACCGAACCCCGACGCGCTCACGCTGCGGAATGACAGTTTCCCATCGTACTCGAGACCAGTTGGGAATAGACGGAGGTCAGTGGTATCTGGTGGAGATCCGAGCTGGAGGCTAGGAATCGCGTTTAGGATGTCTTTGCCGTTATTAATCCACCGGGTGATTAGTAGCCCAGGCTCATCGTCGGTGCTAATGATCAAAGACGAATTGCTGGATTTACAGTGGTATGTCCCGGCGAAGCGATCGTCGGCTTCCTCCTTTGCGACCTCGTCAAGAGCCGGTATTAGATACTTGGATATGAGATCTGCGATGGTCATTACCGCCAGAGTGTTACCTTGCCCCGCAGCAAGGATCGTGAAACCAGCGGCGTGGTCCGGAGACAAGCCCATCATCGCTGAGTAGTTGCCAATATCGCCAGCTTTTGTGTATAAACTGATGAACCGCGGTTCTGTCAAGGAAAATATCTCCCACGGTGCTCCCACTAGGAATCCGATCTCGCTCGTTTGGGCAACTGGCTTTAGCCATCGTCGAGTCTCCGCAGGGGATAGGAGATCATGGTTTAGAATCGCGCGGCCGACTGTCGTCATATCCTTCGTTGACGAGTATATTCCACCGGCTCTGTCTCATTAGCTTCTTTCAATATTCGATGACGATGGGAAATGCTCACGGAGTTACGTCCCCAATGTCCATATCCCATCCAGCTGAGTTCACTGGTATGATTCCCAACTGATCATCGGGTTTGCCGAAAGATGAGCGCGAGAGGCCAAGGGGATCAATCAAACGTGTATTCAGAAGTTCTTCGTATGATTCGCCGGTGATTGTTTCCAAGGCATAGGCCAGCAACTGGTAAGCGTCATTCGAGTAAGCGGGACTTGAGGATACAGGAAAAACTGGGTGTCTGTCCAGAATGCCGGAGAGGAATTCTACCACATGTTAAAATAGAGCACCACACCGATGGGGTTTGCTTACCAGCTCTTGTGCATGCCGGGTCCAAGCTGCATAGAGGGAGGTCTGAATCGTCGAGGGACGGAAACCCGAGAGATTCCATTAGTTGAGCGTTCAAGCCGAGATCCCCGATACCATCTTAATTCTGTCAGCTGAGACCCTGTGTTATCGGTAGGCAGCACTTACATTGCCTTTCAATTCCTGACATCTGACTCGCGAGCTCGCCAATTGTCACCTCGTCCCACGAAACTAGATCCAGCTCGTCGAAATCCTGGTCATTGCTCCTCGTTTCGATCGCTTCGCGCAGCTCCGGAATATAGTTGACAATAGGGTCATGAAAGGTCGCATGGCCAGTTTCAATTAAAAGAAGTAGGACCGTCCAGACCTTTGAGCAGCTTGCGGTTCGGAAAACTGTATCTTCATCCACCTTGTTGACACCAATTGTGTTATTCCTGGCCGAAGTCGCGGTATGGTAATATTCGAAGAGTGGCTGGGAGTCGCGCGCATTGTAGAACTGTATGGTAAATGAGATAACGCCCGGATTAATCGCAGGCTCCTTTTGTGAGTTAAGATCCGGATGATAGACATTTTTGAGCCCGAGAAGAAACTTTTTGGTGGCTCTGTCCCATGCTGTACCTGACACGGATGCTTGCGGCGCAGGGAAGGCTGGCCCCGGCAGAGGACATATCTGAGCAGCTGCGTACACCGCGACCAGAAAACAAGATAGAATTACCTTCCACATGGTATGTTTGGGTACGGTGTGTTGAGGTGGGGGAGAAGGGTGAGTTGGCTCGCCCATGATTGCGGAGAGCTGGAATATGAAGGGCACGCCCGCAGCACCTGCGGCACCAGCACCGTCACCAAACCCGTCAATGTGAATGTTCCTTCCCCGCTTGCCCTCAATCTTGAGCGCAGATTAATTTCGATGCCTGATCAGGACTAGTTCACCTGACGGTGCTCTGGGCAAGGGGAAGGGAGTTTAGAAAGTCCGCCTCCAGCTGCAATCTCTGCTACCTAAACTAATCTCGCCTTTGCGACCCACACCTCCGATCAGCGTTTTTAGAGTGAATACTAGGCCGTTCACAGCTTCCAAGACACATCACCTCGAATTTCTGCTCTCCTTAATAATATTCCTTCGATCCTGGAGTGGTCGAAGATACATTAGCCCATACCGTTTGGGAAAGGTTGGTGTGTGATCTGTGGAAACACGAGAGAGTTCTTTGTTCCCATCGCAGCCAACGATTTCAACTAACACAAAGAGTGACGGTCAGCATCCAACATGACTCGCCCATTGTATTATTGCTTTTGCAGGGACGCCTTCATTTGCGGGTCCACTGCCCCCCATAATTTGAGTCTCGGCCCCTGCCTCCGCCTCCAGTGCGAAGACACAAGATTGAGAATGTTCCTTCAACTGGCATGTTCACTATCTACAAGGGAATTATCTTTGTGAAAGAGTTCAGGTCAGCGGCTGGTCTCAGTACCCAGGAATTGATGCTTTAAAGCTGGCATCGCCCGACGCCATTGCGGGTCATCTCGTCGTGGCGGTTTGTTTTGAGGCGTTCATTGGCTTCTGAACTCCAGTTCAGCCCTGTTTTGAGGTTGTACCAGTCTGGATCTCAACATCCCCAGAATTTGCAATCATTGCGGTCATTTGCTCCTGACATCTGGTGTTGGCCGCGTGGTTCACCCCCTCACCGCGATTCTTTTGAATGGGTGCCTTTGTCATTCCGCGAGAATGCTCAAGATGACGCTGGACAGAGACAAATTGGCCCCCACCGGGCTAGATTGTTTCTCCACCCAAGCTACGGAGTACCTTGTCTGGAAGTTATTTGCGATGAGATGTCCATCTGAACTAGAATTTCAAGGTTCTCATTCTTTCTGCGGCACGCCAGCGTACCCGATTATGCTACAAATAGACTGCTCCCGTGGCGTCACGAACCTACAGCGCGAAGGTGTGAGAGTTAATGTTGATCGTCTCCACCGTCCAAGTCTTGCCATTGTCCGTCGTCGTCAACCCGCTTGAGACCGCCTCGTTGATAGCCAGAGTATCGCCAAACGAGTTGTCGGCAGAGTCCAGAGTGATAGTGGTGGAAACGTATTCTGAATCATGTCAGTAGGTACCTCTCGGAGATGGCTGGGGGGGCTTACTGTGAGCGGCGACTGTGCTTTGGCACGCATCATCTTGGCACTCCACTGCTGTTCCCCAGCCTTGAGCTTCCCCGGAGCCTGGGACTGTCAGTTATGCGTGATTCAATTCCAGCCGCATGCGAAAGACTTACTGGTCGAGAGACTCGACACAACCTGTCCGTTGATAGAGACGGTCTGGTCATATTCTCCCGTGCTGTCGTTGTAGACGTCTGTCTTGGATTAGCTTACGCTGAAGGATAGGGGTCCAAGGGTGGAGCATTCATACAATGCATAGTCAGTCCGTCTCCAGGATTTGCCGGGACCTGGTCGCCTCCGAGTTGCGTTCCTATCGATCTATCAGCAGCCAATCCCTTCGCTGTGCTGAATCTTCATCATACCTTCCAGTGTACTCGCCCAAGTACACCACTGTCCTTCATTAGCGCCGCAGTTCCTACACACAATCAGCTCCATTGACTTTTGGTTCGGGTGATTCAAGTCCAGAGATACTCACGCATTCGGATCGGCGAAAGAGACGGCCAGCGCCTGGATAAGGTCTCCGCCACTCGTACCCATACCAGGCCATAGTGCCAGGCGATCTTTCAACTGAGGCGTGGGAATATCTGGCAGGACGAGGGTGGTGTTTGCTTCGCGAATCCACGACTGAGTAGGGCCGAGCGAGAAATACGGTCCGAACCCGACTGTTGACTGTGCGGTGGCGGATTCCAGAGCCGCAAGAAGGGCGAAAATGAGAGGCGTCGCAGTAATGGGATGCATTTTGAGTAGATGGGTGAATAATGAAACTCGACCTGTGAGATACTGAAGCGAACAAGTCTGGATTTACGAAAGCATTCGAAGTTCGTTGTTCCAGAGGCTTCCCTTTAATACGTTGTGCAGCCGACAGCTCCGAGACGTCGTGAAACCGACCCACGGAATAATTGTGCCAGTCTGGTTTCAAGAACATTATTATTCTTCAAACATGCTTGATTTTTACTCCATCCCACAGGCCCCACATGAGCTTGACTGTGGCCAAGCTAGCGCTGTTGGTGGGACGCTCGGATCGATTTTTCCATGTGCTTGTCTGAACCCACTCGCGTTTCAGGTAGAAGCTTGCTTTCTGACGCCCCCAGTTTGCCTCTATTTCAGACAGGGGCCATTAGAAACCCCATTACCAAGCTCAGAAGAAAAGTGGATTGATTTTTTGTCGAGCACCGGATCAGGACTTCGACAACCGAGCCCTACAGAGCCGGCAATGAAGCTGTGCACTCTACTTTTGTCCCTCAATACTATGTATTGCAACAATGTTCGGTCAATTCTTCCTGCCCCTCGCCAAATCGCTCACTACACGTTTCAAGGCTCTACCTCGCGCCCTCCGGCGTTGCTCTCTTCACTCCAAACCTCTTTGATAGAACAACATACTGCGCGATCACCACCGCGGCCCTGAAAGCAAAATTATCCCCACCCACAATCGCTTTCTCAACAAGCTCCTGAGTCTTCTCCCAGTCCACAAACCCCAGTGCCTCCACATTCTCCTGGCTCACCAGCTCCTTCAACTTCCGATGCATCGGCCCGTCTACTGCATATCGCATCGGTGCAACATACGGCTGCTTCTTCCGTTTATAGATCTCCTCAGTGACGAACGGCTTCACGGCCTCGCGCAGGATATACTTCTCCGTGAATGTGCCACTATCGTAGTTGCGTTTTATCTTCAGACTAGGTGGAAGATTATTGGCGTACTCTGTTAGATTATGGTCGAGGAATGCGGGCCGAGATTCAACCTGGTACGCCATATCAATGTTGTCGCCGAGATAGCGGAGAAGCGACGTCTGGAAAGCAGTCTTTGTCCAGATATACTCGGCGCCGTGAAGTGGGTGCCATCGTTTCGCGATCGCGTGCCGAACTTCGCCGTCTAGCGAGTCTGCGAACACAGTTTGGCTGTCTGACGCGCCGTATTTCTCGAGTGCCCAGGGGGCGATGGATAACGGGATTGCGCCTTTGAGGATACCGGCGATACCAGTGTTGTTCAACGTTCGGGTCGTCGATGGCAGTGTTGGGGGGACGGTGAACTTGTATCCCGCGAACTTGGCTGTTCCTCCTGCCTTGCTAGCCGCTTCCTCATATTTGGCCTTGTCGTAGTCGTCAGGCGTCCAGGATGGGTCTTCTTCCAGCAGAAATTCGGCTTGGAAGTAGCTATAACCCGCAAAGTGTTCGTCGGAGCCTTCCCCTACAGGGAATTAGTTCTGTAGCCACAGCATGAGGTTTGAGGATGGGAGTTCGAACCTGTAATGACGACTTTGAAGCCGGCATTGTGCGCGACCTCCGCCATCGCCAGCTTCCCAGCACCGTTGACATCCGCCATGAAAGCTTCACTGTACCAGATAGCCTTTTCGAACCGCTCGGCCAGGACCTCTTCGGTAACGTGGACGGGGTTGAACTTCACTCCGAGGAATTCCGCCGTCCGCTGGGCAACATCTGAAACTTGTCAGCCAAAGCCGTGATATTCCAGGCTTGAGAACCATACCTGACTCATCCACACCACTGTCCTTGTCAAACTGCACCGTGAAGCACTGGATTCGAGAAAGATCCTGGCTCGAGCTGTCGCCGAGCTTCGCACCCTCTTTTACCAGGTGGACCACCATTCCTGCGATTGCGGAGGAGTCGATACCGCCGCTGAGGTAGATTCCCACTGGGACGTCGGCGCGCAGTCGGACTCGGACTGCGTCAAGGAGGCGCTGGCGAACGCCTTCGATCATTTCTTCTTCCGTCCGGGGTTCTTTCACGAACTGGCGCTGTTAGCAGGGGACTGGCAGTGTTGTCCAGGTAAAGGTACCTTGTCTGGATAATGCATATCCCAGTACTTCCTCGTCTGGATCTCACCATAGTTCCGGCTGATGAGATATTGCCCAGGTAGAATCTAGCTATATCAGCAGCGACCTTGGTTGGGCAAAGGGGGAAATTGCAAACCTTCTTCACCCCTTTCAAAACCGTCCGCTCATCAAAAATCAACCCCCTCTCAACAACAGACCGAACATCCCACTCTGCCTGCCACCCGTATGCAAGAAACTGCTTCATCTCCGTCGCGACAAGCAGCCTCCCACCAGACACGGTATAGTACAGCGACTTGATCCCATACCGATCCCTGGTGGCGAGGAAAACCTCCCGTTTCGCGTCCCAGAGAACAAGTGCAAACTCACCCCGGAGATGACTCAGGAAGTCAAAGCCGTAATGCTTGTACAGCGCAAGTACGATTTCGCAGTCGCTGTTGCCCTGGAAGTTGTATTCGGCGGAGAGCTCGGCGCGGTACCGCTCGTGGTCATACAGCTCGCCGTTTACGACGGCGTAGACATCGTTCGAGGCGTCGTGGAAGGGCTGATTGCCGGAGGCGCTAAGGTCGACGATTGAGAGGCGGACGTGGCCGAGCCCTGCCACCTGGTGTTAGTCTGATGGCCGTCTGTTGGATGCGGCCGGCATGCTATTCTTATTGAGCGGAGAGAGACTTACCGACGCGGTTGTCGGCGCTGATCCACTTCCCCGAAGCGTCGGGGCCGCGGTGCTTGACTATCTCCAGACTCTCATTGATTTCGCCCTCGAGTTGCTCTCGTTCCCGAGGCACGGGGGTCTGGCCCAGAGAGAGGAAGGAGGTGATTCCACACATGTCTGTTGATGGTGATTATGATTGCGATGCTGATGCTGATGGATAGATGAAAAATGAAACGAAAACAGGTAGCACTGGCGGATATTGGTGATGCTCGTTCTGTATTTGAGATCAACAATATTACTCAATGCGAATGAGTCACGGCCGGCGCAGCTCGTAAAGCTCACGGACTAATTATCTAAGGCTGTAAGCCTCAATGTAGACACAACGTCAACCTGAAAATTCCAACGGAGGACATGCACAGCTTTATACTCCTTTCAGTTCCCGCACAACAACTCCAACGCAAATCTTTTCAAAGATCAACCTGGCAGCGTAACGACGTGTGGACCGTAGTGAGCCATGGGCGAGTTCAGCTGTCCGTAGATTGGAGGAACGAACATATTTCCCAATCGAGTCATAAACGACCAGACCAATAAGAGAGACAGAATAAGCTCAGTGCCATCTGGCCTTGGCGCGCGTGGTCTCTTGAAATTGAGTAAATGGGATTGCTCAGAGTTCCTGGTGGGGTTGACAGTGGGGACTGGGCAGTGCTGTGTGTTGAGAGAACCCCAGGCAACCACGATGTTGGTGCCTTATTGCCTGGGGCAAGATATGTCTTGGCATTTTGAGACTAGCATGAACCATTGTCCTCCCTGTTTGCGAGTGGGCTTGCCTGCAATAATAATGGCAAGGGGATTAATTTATTTACAAATCCTGGTTCGAATGTCTCAAAATATTTGTTCCAATTGCGTCATTGGGTGCCAATTTTGGAGATATACTTTGGGTACGGAATATCATCTATCTACATATATTTAGGAGGCTGGGATTTTATGGGGGCAACTTCAGGTCCCGCTCAGTACAATAGACGGTACCATGTAGATGGTTGGTGGAATATACTACAATGCCGCGAGAGAGGTGACGTAATAAGCTAATTGACTCCCTCATCTCGATAGCGTACCTACTCCAAGGAAGATGCTAACCACGGCACAGAAGGCTCAGGGATGGCCTCGGATCAGTCATCTGGCGCCCTGTACGCCGAGAATGACTGCATAATATGCGAATAACCCAAGCGAAAAGATGCTCCCAGTGCAAAAGCACCAGCTGCTGCTCCAGAGTCTCCTAGAAGAAGGACTTCGCCGCGCACAAGCATCTATGCAAGGAATTCGCGACCTTTGAACCTCGGCCGTCTCCCGAACGCCGATGTGCGATGTTCTTCCCCCAATTTGAAGATAGGCCGCGAACTCTCAGACGGAACACACGATGACATCACCCTGGCAGGCTTCCGACATGTCATCGACCACCTCGTCAAGAAATGGCACCTGAACGCCCTCCCCGAACCCGGCGAGATCACCGCAGAGAAGGCAGCCGCTGCAGCCCGCGAACATCCGCGTGGTATGGTTCTTCGTGGATTCATGCAATTCGCGCCTATGGATGTAGACCCCGAGCTGCGTCGCTCTCTGGGCCTCGGCTTTATCTCGCCTCTTTCCGTGTTCGTCGGTATGCCGATCCGCATGTGGAAGCTTCCCATGTCTGGATTCCGCGACACGAACGTCGAGTCCGCATACCTGCAGATCAACCTCGATCCGTCGAGCCCCAGCTTCGGGTGGGGCCCATAATCTCTACGTAGTGATGAATTTAATGTAAGGAAGTGAGTGTTCCATCTCCCCCTGCCACATGGTAGTGATGCAGTTTGATCATAGTGTGGGTTGGTGGGTGTTTGAACATCGACCCTTCATCGTATACAACGCTGGACGTTTCAATGCAAAGAGATCTATGGAGCTTACCCCAAGCTCGGGTTTCACAGAGTCGAAAGGACGAACCCCTGCAACCAATACAAAGGGCGCCACAAAAGAACACCAGACAAGCTGTCAATACCCCCTTTATAAACAAAGCTACAAAGTCCCAAAATCACCCATAAATAAACCCTCTCCCAATAATAACCGCCCAGGAAGCCCATCCTATGTAACCCGCCCCCCTGTTCAGCCCCCCTGTCTAAGTTATCCCGTCCCACAAAGAACATAAAATGGCTCTAGCCCAATACGAACCCCCGGAAGCGGTAGGCCAACCATCACACCTGCAAACCCTCGACCTCTACATCGCCTTCGGCCGCCGCCCACACCCGCAATGCCAACAGCACTGGCTCCTGGTCGTAACACCCACAGACTCCACCCTGGGTACATACTACAGCGTCTACGCCCAGGACAACCTCTACACGCACGCAATCGAACCGAGCCAATGCCTGCACACGCCCCGCATCGAGTCTATGGGCAAGCTCGCGACGATCCCGTTCACGGCGGGGACGGTCCTCGACGACATCGCGCGGACCACCACGCCGCAGCGCTGTTCGCTGTATATTGTTGCAGTGCTGTGGGAGCTCGAGATCGTGGGCATCATTGCCCCCGGGATCGCGAGCTTCTATGGGAGTATTGTGCCGCCGTCCATGGTCGAGTGGGCGGTGCGTGAGAAGGGGATGGATCATGTTACTGCCGTTGCGACGTCGTTTGATGCGTTGAAGTATGCGCGTAGCTTGGGGTTGGGCAATTTGGAGTTTGATACTTGTTTCTTTTAAAAGGTGGTGGATTAAAATCGCTGGCCAAGAGACAGCGGGTATTTTTTTGCTCGTCAAACCTTTTTGCTTTTGGCGAAAAATTACCTTAACTTTTGCAACTATTCCCATCTCAATGTTGATACTCTTCTTCAAATACACTATAGTTATTCTAGATATTGTGAATCTAGGCTGATGTGATTATATTATCTTGTCATTGAAATCACGAAGAAAATGACTTTGCAAAGATTGAAGCATTGCTCACTATCATCGTACCTCTTGCATGCACATATGGCTTTCGATCCAGCCATAGCCTAGCAATTTATTGGCATCGCAAAAGGGTTTCTTATTCTGAGCGCAAGTAGTCTTCGTGCCTTGTTCCCATGTCAGTACCAATGTTTTTTAGATATAAAGGACTAACAGAGCCAAAATATGAGAGAGCATTATGTTTTATGCAAAGAAACAAATTTATCTGCGTAAGAGCTAAACAAATGCCTTGTTAATCGCATCCCATTATCGTGTTGTCTTTATATCGTGGTAGTCCTCTTTCAAATGGACCCAGGACTAAGCATGTCTTTGTATATTTCTCGCTTTATTCTCCTTTATAATGATAAATTGGAAAACAAAGAAGCCGATACTGATAGGAAGCTATATATTCAATCTCGAAGCCTTACTCATGGCCTAATTCACCTTGTCAGTTTCCACGTGGTCACTATACACAGGTATATCTATCACTATGGACCACAACGAAATAGCACAAACGCGCTGGAATAACATAGCCGAAGATGAAGACCCCGCGGATCCGACAATCCGCATCGAGATCGTCGACGACGTCGACGAAAACGGCAACCCCCCGCGCGACCAGACCCTGCGAAACCCGGACACCGACCGGATGATCATCCAGCTGATGACGACGCGCCTGAAGGAGGTAGAGCCGCACCATTGGATCGTCATCCTCCAACCCTACTACAACTGCGACAACAATAGTATTTTGACATGGTTCCACGTCTTCCACGAGCGCCCGCACGGGTACACGACGTCAATTGAGCGCTCGAGCTGGCCGAAGTCTATCGTGGGACATAACTGGCGGAGCTCAGAGTACGTCTGCTGGATCCCGACGCTCATGCATAACGAGATGATTCGGATGATAGATGAGAAGTGTCTGAAGAAGCGCGATCCGTCGCAGCGGTTTGTCAGCGCGTTTTTGCATATGCTCGTGGATGAGGGGCTCCTGATGGAGGATAAGGCCGCTGAGTTGGATTTGGTTGTCCTTCCGGCGCCTGATGAGCCTGGGCAAGAGGACGCTTTTCCGGACGCGCGGATGCCTCGGGCGGATCCGAGGATGATGCGGGAGGGTTAATCTCTAGTTTTCTCTCACCGTATAGCATGATGAATATGTATCTTGGGGTTAAACGCATTGATAGATTTTCGTCTTAGTACCTAAGAAAGACCAATTACATCAGATATCACGGCTATATAGTTCTCGGCTCTGAATAGCTCCGCCAAGGAGGTAGATACGTCGCCATTTCCCTGGCATTAGGCCACCCATCCCATTGCTTCTAGCCCCTTCGGCCACCTAACGTAGCGTCTTTTCCTAATACATTAACAAGACAGGCTTCAGCAGAACGGTGAAGCCGGGCGTAGTAGGATCTGGACAAGACAAAGTTCGTCAGCACATGTTTTGACGGCTGCCTGGTAGTGCAATACCCACTTGATATTCGTTATTCTGTTCCCCGCACCGAGTGCATCACTATGCAACTATTGGGAGGTTCTGCTTACGCCAAAGGATTGGGCCCCCAACCCGGGCTGGATCTGACATCAGCCCAAGACCATGGCCGAGCTCGTCGTTAAATTAGATTCCATCCATGATTGGCCTGTGGATTATTGAAGAGAGAGTGCAGGCTCCACGGGCCAGGTCGGCTTTGAACATCCATGGCCGTTGTTGGAGAAGATTAAAAAGGCGGGGATCCCATGTCGTCTTCAAGACTGAGAGCTTTATTTTCACCACAAATTTTCCCTTCCACCCTCCCAATCTATCTCCGCTCCCAGAAACGACCATATCCTCTATCTGTCGAAAATGTCCTCCCAGATCCCCTCCTTCTACCGCGTTTTCTTCACCTGGTTCGAGCCAATAACATCCCTCTACGGCGCCTACTTGGTCCTCGCCGAACCCGACAACTATCTAAACTCGTTCATCGCCCCGGCGGCCTGGTCGGCCACCCGCGACATCGCGCACAACACCCTCCTCCGCCAGATGGGCGCGTCCTTCGTCTACGTCTCGCTCAGCCAGGCCGTGCTTCTGCGGTACACGAGCGACCCCAACGTGTGGAAGATCCTCAACGGGTCTCTGTTGGGCTGGGATGCGATCTTGCTGTATGGGCTTTGGGCTGGGCTCAGTAGCCAGGGGAGACTGTCGCTCGGTGAGCTGCGCGGGGAGGATTGGACGACGATCGTGCCCACCGTCATTATCACGTTGCTGAGGGCGGCGGTTGTCGCGGGGATTGGGTTTTCTAAGGAGAAGGTTCGCGGTAAGAAGCTGTAGGCGGAACTTGTGAATTGAGTCTTGTCCAATGGAGGTTATGGTTGGTTACGAATGGCTAGTACATCGATATTCTGGGTAAATTCTCGTCCTAGTTACTTCAAGTTCTCTACTTATGGCAATGCCATATTTGGGGGGTTTTTTTTTCTTCTGTTTTTTGAAGTAAACTGGTTATATCACTGTGATATCGTATACACTGATTTCACCAAACACGCTGCCTAACACGGCAATGGAAGAAGGCAGACGTATGAAGAAAATGAGCAATCACCGCAAACAGGTATCATACACCAAGTTATCCGTGCCCTGTGACTTCGCAAACGCCTCGCACCGCCGCAGCAAGGAAGTCACGTACCTATCCACGGTATTAGGCAGGTCCCAGCACCCCTTAGCCATCTGTGACAAGACCGACTTATCGATCTCCGTCCTGTAGTGGTTGAGAACCAACTTCGGAATCGCCTGGATCCCCTCCAGCTCCTCGAGTATCCGGCAAATGTACTCTTGGCAGCGCATCGGCTCGATGGATAAAGCAATCTCCAGCACCACCCGACGCTGGAACCCGGAGACCGTGGCGACTTTCGCGAGGCAGTCGATGTGTGGATCGTGCAGCGACTGGCCTTGCTCTATTAAATACTCGTAGCTGTACGGATCACCCGTCACATGGTAAAACGTGCAATACTGGTGGATCCTGTCGCCGGGCGCTTGCACGAGCACACACTGGGTTGTGAGCAGTTCGCTGTATTGTTTGCCGTATGCGATGTAGAGGTCGAACCCAGGGGGTCGGCAGAGGACTGTGGAAATGGCTGCTCCGCTACTGACCTACTCATCTTGACATAGTAACCAGTCGGTTGATCCGGATGATTGTCGAGGTGATTCTACCGTCCATAAATATCTTGCCCGCTTGCTTCCAGCTTTGTCTACACGAAGGCCCTGTCAAAGAGTATAGCCCTTGTATTCCGAAAGTCTGCGTGTTTGTATTTCCATAGCGATTGTTTGGCCTTGTACTAATGGCTTTGCCTATGATTCCCCGGTTCTCTTCGCTATTGATGCTTTTATCGGTTAAAATAGCGATTGTAGCCAAAGGTAGTATGTGAATGAGTTTGTACGCATATGGCAAGGCTGAGCACACTCCCGAAGGCTCCCGACTTTCCTTACCTTGACTCCGGATGTACGCATTATGCTGCTTTGATGTTCCTCCATCGTGAGAAAACTAAGGAGATGCAGCTCGCTGCGCTAAGTGTCTAGCGAGTATACTGACTATAGTTACTTTCTGCCCCGTTCTCCAATTTGAGATATGATAATGTTAAGAAATAATCTCACAATTCTCGAAAATTGCCTAGACAACCTACTGGATTAATGCCTCCGAGGCTGATAACATAAACCTTACTAAAGGAATACGCGTTGAATTTCGGATTCTTCTTTTCCTTTTTGTATGTTTCCTGCTCACTAAATAGCTAACTGACGACATCTAAACTATCAAATCAACACCATCCTCATAGAAGCAAGTATCATACTCCATACAAGGACGCCGCAGGTCTTTATCAAACGACAAATAATGATTCAAAAAATTCTGAATCACCCACAACTCGGCCCGCAACATCCCCGTCCCCAAATCCACCATCTCACGAACCTGCGTCTCAACAGGCTTCTCTACTACAGCCCTCACAGCCTCTGCTGTGCCTGCGACAAGCAACTTCTCCTCCTCCATTTTACCCAGCAACTCGACGACATACCGCTGGCAATACTGCGGTCGAAGCGAGAACGCCAGCCGCTCGACGTCCACGCGCTTGTCCCAGGGGATCGTCGCGATACGCCTCTGGAACGGAATGATGAGAGTCTTGTTATGGTCCGCGAGCACATTGAATGGCGCGAGCGAGTAGATCGCGTGCCCGTTATCGATGCGCACATGGTAGTACCGGTGCCACCACTCATTAGCTTTTGCGCCCTCGCCGCGCACGATCAGGATCCAGTGGCCTGGGTGTGTGATTGGGCCGTTGGGGTGATCCATGAGGCTGTCGCTGCGGTGGCCGATTGCCAGGGAGACGCTGCACGCAGGCTGTGTGGATGGTGCCGGTGGCTTGGGGGCCTTGGAATATTTAACCACATCCAGCGCGGATAGTTTCTGGTGGAGTTGCTGTAGGGAGGAGGGACTTTGAGCCATTGGCTTGATTGCTCCGGTCTGTTGTTGGTTAGTGCATGCCATTCTGGATGTTAGATTGCTGATTTTTCTATGCAATGGGGTGGGTGACACCTTTTATAGAAGTTGCTGTCTTTGCCGTTGAGAAGAAAGGAATTGGGTAATGCTTTGTCTTTGTAAAATTCATTCATAATAAGTACGGAAAGAGAGTCTGTTTTATGTAATTCAAACGGCTCAATGGGCTTGTTACTGGCCTTTTTTTATCCCTACGCCATACTCCAGTTCTTCCCTTTCTGCATGTGCTTTATGTTTATTGGTATTGTCCTTTATGGTGAACCGATTAAGAAGAGTGACAAAGTCTTAGAATAGCCTAGGTATCAGAATCTGGAGGCCCCTGCCCGTTTTTTTTTTTTTTTTTTAACATGCTACTGTAGCATAGTTTAAGTGTCACGGAACATGAACAGGATCCCAGCCTTGTCTTACGGTTTGTTTGTTATAGTTAGTCTCACGGCAACCGATTTGTCATTGTTAGCTTGAAACCTTGGTTATTCAGATAGCGTCAAACCTACAATAGAAACCCCTATCTCTCCTCTCGCTCCCTCTCCTGATCACCCTCATCCCCCTCCTGAACAGTGGGCATTCCACGCTCCTCCCGTGTGCCCCCATACTCCTCGACTGTGCCCACCGGAACAACCCCCTGCCCTTCTAACGTGCTCAGCATCTCCAGCACATATTCCCTAGATTCCTGCGGCCTCGCCCTGAGAGCCGCATCAAGAACCTGCCATAGCACCGGCTCGGCGATATAGCATATCACCTTGAACGCGAAAAATGAAGGAGCGTCCACTCGTTTGTTCCCGTGCATGGTGATGATATAGCGGGGCGGTTCCTGTTGCCGTCCACCCTCAAAATTGGGTATGCTGTTGGCTTTGGGTTTGGGTTTGCTTTTGGCGGGCAGAGTGTGGTAGTACGTTCCAGTGAAGGTGCCTACCGGGTACACCATCAGGATCCAGTGCTCTGCTGTATTGGGTGAGGTGGGTTTCTCGAAGCCGAGGGCAATTGCGTAGACGGGTTCGACCATTTTCACTTTTGGGGGTTTATTGTGCAGAAGTTGAGTTGTGGTTCTGGTCTATGGGGTTTCTCTTTTTGTAGCGCCGAATGTAGATCGACGACTGTACATCATCGATCGTGATTCTTGGAGCTACTTCGGATTCGTTCCTGGTTGGAATATATAGTGCTTGGCCTTTTCTTTGATCGAAGTTCGCAAAGGGATTCTTATTGCTCCTGGTCTTACAACCTCTATTGAAACGATCCCTTCAAGGGACTGAAAGAGCCTATCGACTGGCCTTGTCCTTGTTGTCTGTGCTTCTTTATTTATTGATCTTGGGTAACGCTCAGTTCGAAGCCATTGTGGCTTTAACCCTTGTTGGCTAAGGAAAGTGTCACTGTTTGTCCTGACTATATCGTACGTAAGAAACCATGAAACTCATTTTGCTACCGGCTAGTCAAGCATGAGCTACATCTTTAGATTGGCGGGTAACTATATCCAATCGATATCAGAATCGCCTGTGAGCTGCTATGGAGAATCCAAAACGGGGTAGGAAGGAGTAGTCCTCTTCCATTCGGACGTTGCATAAGCGATTGTTGACATTGACTGATACAATCTAACTTCGAAATCTACGTTCAAGTGTAGAGTCACCTAATAGAGGCAGTTATGATAGTTCTACAGTTTGGAATAGGCTTGTATTAATGTTATATAAATCAGCCCTACCAAGTTGCGACTGGGCACCCGTGTGTACATGACTGTGTTGGCCGTCGATTTGATTACTCGTAGGCGCACGAGGAACCCCAACCTTCTTGCTCAGAAACTCGATAATATCGTCAACCTCCTCTGTATCCTCGTTATACATATCATATTCCTTCCAGGTAACATTCATTCCCATCCCACGCTCCAGAACATACTCCAGATCCACCGCCAGTTTCATCGACCCTTTTCTCTTTTCCATATGATACCCTAGAAAGACCGGCATCCGGAAAAGGTCTGGTGTAGCGGACCGTCCATCAGCCTCCAATAGTGCAAGCTCAAGGATCTGGCGGATGTCGTTCAGCGCCTGTGCAGAGGGCGAAATATAGGAATCGTAGTCTGCGCGCGCGGATCCGGGATCGGCGTAGTCGGGAGGAAGATCTCGGTTTGATGAGGCCCAGAAGGAATTGACGGCACCTACCAGATTGTCCCATAAATGTCCTTTTCGAAGGGTAAACAGCCGTTGAGACCGATGTAGCCCGCTAGAACACCATCACTACCAAGCACAGGGGAAATGGGCACTGCGCTGCCCTGGCCGAACCTACCGATGATGACCCGGTCGTAGCCCTCGTTTTGGCAGGGGATCCCGGAGCTCGGTTGCCTCTGCGTGTATGAGGCTTCGCAGGTACCGTGATGTATCCTCTAGCCCTACGATCTGCGTGTAGTCCCTTTAATTGGGGTCGTTCAAGGAGTGGAGGTCGAACCATTTGGGGGTAAAGGTGCGGGCAGACCACGCTGGTGCTGGGCGCTTCTTTGCGCTTGGGAAGACAAACTTTACACCGGCACCATAGAGATATTCTTGCCTATTGCTCGCCTCTAAAGATATTAGATGTAGAACACGTTGGCTGTGTTCTCCCTATCTCTTCGAGACCTTCTTTGTACACGTGGAATGACAATAGCGAACACAAATACCTGCATTTCCCTCTCCAAGTACGTTCCTCAGTCAGGTGCTTGCGCGCCTTCTGATTTTTAGTAAGTTGTCTATCTCAGATCGCGTATTTTGAACCCATCCCTCTTGAAGATTTCAGGAGTTTAGGGCGTAATATTTAACTCATTGCTGTCACCAGATTGATAGAATGGCATCTGCTTGGTCTGATTGGCCAGGCTCCCCAACGAGAATGCGCCGTCTATCTGATATCGCAAAAATCTACCGGAAGTGCAAAGTAGGTCTAGCCAAATAAGGACCTCGGGAGCGCCCGCTGTGCATTTGCAAACGCTTGCTGGGCCAATCAGAGCTCGTGGAGCTTAACACCGGTAGCCTCGCCTTGCCTATGGTACTCAAAAAACATGCTATTATCCTATTTCGGAATTACTCGTTGATTATATACTTGATATGTGAAGGACTGCATGAGTATACTAGGGTCTTCTTATACCGAGTACCATACTCCTAGGTAGTCGACGTTGCGTTGAGGAGGATACTACCTTTGTTTACAAAGCACCAACAAACTCGTTAGCTACATACATCATGCATGCGAGGATGCCCAACCCCACCCACCACTGCGTCAATCGGCTGGTGCTCCTGGTGGTCCCATCTACCCACAGTCCTGATTACTCCGATCTGTACACAGCATTTGCTCCTATCCTCTGCCTTGTATTATAGGCTTCGAAGGCGGTACTCTTCGTTACAGCTGAATTTGGCCAATCACTCGCTCCATCCTCATTCAAACACTAAACGCAAGGATGGAGCGTCCATCAAAAGTGATGGAGCAAGTTTTCAACCACATCGCTCTTCCTGCACGGCTGCCCGGTTGTTCCGATAGCAATATAGGGGACGTGAATAGCGAAATCATCTCTCGTGCCATTCGGGGAGTAGATAGGCTATGTGCATTTGATCATCCTGCATCCCGAGATATTTACCCCGACGTTAAAAGATCTCTCGAACACTGCGCATCCTCGCATGAGGATGACCAGATTGACAAGTCCCAATTGCTACAGGCCTTTGCAGACGTTTCGCATGGCACAAGCTTGATTGTCCATATCGCCGCACAGAATGCCGGTCTGCTTATCGTGCCGGTTGCAAATGCAGAGTAAGGCGTCCACGTGCGTTGTCAGGCAAAGTCCCACTTTTGACTCCGACGCAGGAACGAAAACGGGACCGAACATGTGAGGTTCGAGTGCTTTGAAGCTTCCGCTTCGGCTAGCAGTGTACTGGCGTGCACGGGCGCGTTGACCTGTGAATACCCTGGAAGTGCTGCGGTGATACCAATCGAGGTATTCAACTGTACATCTTTCCAAGAAAGCATCGCTGCGTTTCTGGAGCAGGCAAGCGGAGAGGTTATCGAGGACTTTGCGGCTCGAGCGAAGAAAGCTGGAACGCAAGTGATAGAAGGGCGGGATACGGCCGCGCCATCCATGATATCACAGTTGCTGATGGTATTTCTAGAGGCGCATGGATCTGCTATTTCACCGCAGCGCATTCGTAAACGGGTCCGCGATGATGTCTGCTGGTCTAACGCGTACCTTCCGTGGCGAAGGAGTCCACTGTATCTGGTGATTCGCGTGGGTGTTCAGCGTATGCTGTACGCACGTAGTGGCCCAGAGGCGGGTCGATACTACTACAAGCTTTTCGTCTGTATGATGCATCTCCATTTGCTCCTGGATGCGGAGGGAATCTTGCCATTTGAATCGCGCCATTGTTTACTCGTCAAGCTGTGTCGGCGGCTCGCGAAGCTGGAACGTATGAGGAATGAGATGAAGCTGCCGGTCGTGGTCGGACATCTGCACGATATCTGTACTCGGACATGTACTAATGGAGTTGAAAGTGTCATTAAACGGTTGGAGGCCGAGTGGACCCGTTTCAAGCGGTCTATTCAGAAGAGAATACCCGACTTCCCCGCTCGTGCGATGGAAGACGACACTTGCCTTCAACTTCCCAATAGTGCTTTCCCAATCGCGACGATGCTGGCAGCTGCAGGAAGGAAAGCGACGGGCATCTTGTCACCTCTAACGACGGCACGGAAGTTGGATAAACGGGTCAACCGACCATACAAGAAGTTTGTGGCGAAATACGAGGCTTTTTATGGGCTCGAAAATCGGCTACAGCGAGAGCTGGCCAAACCGAAGTCGGACCTCACGGAGCTATTAAGCGGAGTAGAAGGTTATCTTGAGGCTATGACTAAACTGTTTGAGACGTTACCTGAGGAGAGAAGTATCATGATGCTTTCGCTATTCGAATATTGGGTGAGGTTGGATCAGAATATGGTTGAGCAGTTTCCTCTTCTGGGGGGATACAGCTCCGGATTTCCACCAGCGGTGCTGGATGTATTGCAGCTTGCATCCCACACAGACATGGAACGGCTGCGCCGAGTTCAGGAATGGTTAGACGCTCGCCAAAAACGTTGTCGCTACAAACGACAAACCATATTTTCGCCTCCGGTCCCCGATGGTTTCTCTGACAGATACGTCCAGAACTCGCCGGACGCACCACAGCTGGAAATGTTACGAGAAAAGATCGAGGCCGCATCTCGAGCCGCGCAAATAGCAAAAGAAGCTGAACTCACACGTATCAACCATCGATATAGGGAGCTATCTCGCCAGGTAGAGTCACTGCAATGTACGAGGCAAAAGAAGGGGAAATGGAGTTCGTGTGCTCACTGCCAGGCAAAGCGAGCGCGCAAAAAGCTGGTAATCATAGTGCACGAAGACCTTCTCCCCAAGGATTGTGTGCAACAGAGAGCGGTGCTATTTGAATTGGCCATGCCGCCGACACTAGCGAGGTATCGGGATGTGACATGGAAAATTATAGCTGCCTTTGGCATTCCTGAGGGAGTGTTATTGGCCGCCCCAGCGTCCCAGGCCAAAGCAATTCTAGGGAGTTACGCACCGCTCCAGACCTACAATAAGCACCACAGATTGAGATTCCAGATGGCCTCCAAGACAAAGTCATTTCTGGTTTCCCATTACAAGGGTTCTGCACTCCCGGTCTCTGCCAAGCAAGTATTGCTACCCTTCGCACTCGTCCTGGAGAGTTATGACACGGAAACCGAGAAATGGGCAGCCGATCTCATTGGGAACATTACCTTTGCCCATCACTTCAACCTGAACAAGTCCGTTCTCGCGTTGCTCAGCCGGGGCGAGGAGTTCGCAGCGAACGGTGTTGGCCGATCGTCATACGAGATCCTGGTAAGACAGGAGGAATGCCCAGCTGAACTCACAGTGCACGAATATACTACCTTTCAGACGCTGCTCACGGAAAAGCTATCGAGATGGCTATCACTCCTGCGAGAACTTGGAGCGTCTAACCTTAACTTCAGTCTGGAGTCCACCATGTACCTAGTGTCTTACGTTGCGCTTCAAGCTGGCCCAATGACGAATGGTAAAACACTACGCGACATTCACCAGGTGCTCGAGGATACAGCCTTCTGCTTCCAGCTGGCCTCGCAGATCGACACTGTCCTTTCCAGAATCTGTGGCAGCTGGCGGGAGGCGTTCTGCATGGAAATGCTGCTAACGCTAATTCTCCGTCTATGCAATCTGGGTCCAGAGTTGGCCAAGAAACGGGGTATTGAGCTTTTACATCGTGCGCGACTGATAACTGTGGACTGGTGCCGGAAGCTGCGATATGAGATACAGAGTGCCGTTGCATCTGACAAAGCCCAGCCGCTCAGCACGTATGCATTACTAGCTGGTATACTCTGCAAGAGAACGTTTGACATATTATCGCCTAAGATGTATAAGGTGGAAGACTTGCGGATTTTCCTTGAGGCCTGCCTGACCATCCAGGAGAATATAGAGGATCCGTCACAGCTTGCACTGCCTATCAGGGGGATGTTTATACGTGATCTTCGGATGACCTCGGGTATCAGCACGGGGATTCTCCAGGCACTAACCAGTCAGGGGTCATGTATGTGGGATGCAATCGCGCAATCCTGGCCTGATGAGCTAGGTGGGCACCGATGGGAATACTGCTGGAATTCGGTGAAGGGGTCATCATGGTGGAGGCAAGCGAGCATAGCTGGAACCGCAAACACTCGAGCACAGACAATCCAGTATCATCCATTGGAAGGCCATCTGCTTGTGGATCGAACCCCAATCGGAAAGTTGCCCGGCGGCATTCGAGATTCGCCAATTGTGCAGGAGCTCTTCGGACAAGAACGACTCATGGTCCACCCCTCCGCTATGAACGGTATGGACTATACCCTAGTCGGCCTCCGAAATGGACATCAAATTCATTTCGGGAAGATTAAAGACGAAATTGTGGTCCAGGCATTAGTGAGAGGTTCCCTTCTGCGTCTCATCGACCGACGGTATTTTGGAACAGGACGAACGGCTGATCTCCCATTCAATTTAACCACGGATTGCTTTCACTGGCTTGACATGGCGTCCTGTGAAGTGGACATCAGAAGGAGAAAACATATGTGGATGTTCCGCCGCACCGGGAACTGGGTGCTGAACATGCGGACTCGCCTTGCCTCGCGCGGAACAGTCCTGCTCGTTGATCCTCACAGCAAGCTCTTCGGCCACGTAGCTTCTGTTTTCCAGGGCTTCGAAGAGGTAGAGCGGCTGACGGTCTTCCAACCGCTGGTTCGGAATCTCAGCGTGGAGTTGAAGCGCATGGACCTGGACTTTGTAGTTAATCCCAGGGGACACCTGACATGTCGACAGTTGGATGCAGAGGTCGATCCAAATCAAGATGCTGGAACGTGGTACGGCCTTTCGGGGGGGATTGTTCTGCGGGATTTAACAAACCGCCTGAATCGCAGTATCATCGTGCCGATAGGCCCGCTCTCCTCCGTGCGCCTGGGACCCCATGTCCAAGTGTCCACTGACCTGAGCAGCGGAAAATACGGCCGGTACCAAATTGACAATGTGCTTGGGCGCTTGAAATGCGAGCCTGATCCGCTGCTCATGTACACTAAATCACTGCTTCATGCGTTCACTTCGTTTCCATTGCCGGACGGCCTCACGCGGCGTACTGGAACCGAAGAGGCCCTGTCCTCCTTCACATCGGCGATGAGCCAGCCTTGGACTTCAATAGGACCCAATCAGGCCCAACCTTTGATAGCCCTCGCGCGGCTGACTCCGACACGGTACTACTACCCCGAGAACAAGAAAACCCAGCAGAAAGTATTATGGGACGAGCACCTTACGACAACAATCCAAGATGAGCGGTACCGACCAATAGTTGAGGAAATGGTAAAGCGGCTCGACAGCCTCGCAGAATTTTGGCTCCGAGATGCTTATCGCTTGAGGCTTGATCCTGGTGGTGTCATGCACCTTACACACCGAAGCTACCTTCGGCAGAAGAATTTCATGCGACCCGAATACGTCGGGGATTTAGGTGTACACGCTGGGGATAAGGTCTATTTTGGTCGCGATACGTACGTGAAAGGTGCAAGGCCTTCTCAGGTATACGAGATTGCGCGCATACTGCAGCAGGGAATGCCGCAGGTAGCAACAACCACATCGCTAGCTGAAAAGTTCGATCAGGCAACGTGGGTATCTGGCTATACGAAGCCCTATCACCCAAATTCCCTCAGCGACATGCTTGGGGTAGATCTTGTATCGGATTGGGGGAGACTCGTCAATCTGTGTCGCCAATACACGGTTGGACGGTATGATATTTCACTCAGACTAGCGACTATTGCGTTCGCTGACAACATCAATATGGACCTGCTACGGAGTTTAACAGCTTTCTGTGTTGTTCCTGCTCTGCAGGATCTGCACCTTCCACAGTACCCTGGGTACTCCTCGTTTAAGTTGAATGAGGTGCCTTCGCAAGAATCCGTTCTTCTACTCATCAAGCATGGATGTGGAACGCCATCTCACACTTACAGTGCTGCAAGGATGGAGAACAGGATCCCAATCTCAATGACATTATCGCAGTATACCCAGCTCTTCGAAGCGGAGTGCTGCGCCATTGCTGACAGAGTCCGTAACCAGTGGCCACGCCTGAAGATCCGCCTACCTCAAATTTCCTGCCAAACTAGCGATGTCAATAGAATCATCGCTAAGGCCCAACCGGAATGGACTCGCCTCGTCGAAAACTTCGACTTTCAAAACAGCCTGGGCGATATCCAGGCAGTCATGAACACGCACACGGCTACTTCAATGCCTCCATCTAGGCCCCAAATCCGGACAAGCTCACAGGTGTACCCGGGGTACAGCTGTAAAGATATAATTCCAGATCTAAGTGCCCTGCTTGCCGGGTCTGCACGAGGAGGAAAATTATCGGCGTTAGGAGCACAGGGCTTGGCATTGGATTGGTGGCATGCTGATACAGATCGCTCGATCGCAACACATTGTAAGGACACCACTCGGCATTATGATGCAAAGGCTGCGGGACTTGCAAAGATAGAGTTCATTGTCGAGGAGCTGAGGAGGTCCCCATCGGGGCTAAGAAGAAAGTACGGCGAAAATCTTTCGAGCAGCTTGAGCGCCTTTCAGCGTGTTCTCCGGGAAGATCGCTCTATTGACCACGCCCCGATGCCGAATATATCCAAGTCTATGATTGGTGATGCATGGGACAAAGTCAACAGACAATTCGCGACAATATGTGTCTCGTTATCGAAGTCGGATGGGCGGCACAGATGGCTTTCGTTGGCCCAGCTCTGGCCATGCCTGACTCCGGTAACCATACTCCAGCAGCTACGCACGTCGGCTCAGCGGCAGTTCGGGCCCGGAATGAAGGATACCTTTATAGCGTATGGCGTATTGCTCACACGCCTGCAACAGGTCCTACGCATTTACGATGCCGTGAGGAAAGGGGATTCCCATCGGCTACGGTCAGAGTATGAGAACCCCGGTCATGAGAATTGGAACCCGGCGGACTTTCCGGACTGGCTTCTCATGGAGATCGATGCGAATATTCTGATTCGAAAAACGCAGGTTGATGTTGCGTGTGCCACCATCATGCCAGCGTCCAAGTCCAATTCCGTCCTCCAGATGAATATGGGGCAAGGTAAGCCATCTGGAGCTCACAAATTTCAGTTCCGAATTTGACGTAATACTCTCCAGGAAAAACATCCGTCGTCACGCCGATTGTTCTTTGCGCCCTGGGCGATGGGAACACATTGGTGCGGCTGGTGGTACCTGAGTCTCTCCTACTGCAAACGGCGCAGATGATCCAGTCCCGACTCGGAGATCTTGTCGGTCGCGAAATACTGCACATTCCCTTTGCTCGACGGTCTCCAACTGGCCCCAACTCAATTGGCAAGTACCGGGCCCTCCACGAGGAGATCTTGCAGCGGTACGGCATCATGTTGACCGTCCCACAGCATATCCTCGCTTTCAGGCTGAACGGGTTCCAGTGCCTCGAGGATTCTCACTTTGAGTCCGCTGACGCCATATTCTCCACCCAGTCCTGGATGGCAGATGTTTGCCGGGATGTCATTGACGAGTGTGATTTTTCCTTGGCCGTCAAAACACAGCTTATCTACCCCAGCGGGTCACAAGCGCTTGTCGATGGGCATCCCCAGCGCTGGAAAACAGCGCATTTACTGCTGGACATGGTTCAGAGCCTTGCACTTCACCTCCACAGCCTATTTCCTTCCAGCATCAATGTGATAGAACGGCCAGACGGTGGATACCCTTTTATCCATATTCTCCGTTCTGATGTGGAGGAACAACTGCTGCACATGCTGGTTGAAAAGTTGTGTTCCGAAAGAAGTCCAATTTTGGTACCGTGTAGCACGTGTGACTGGCAAACCCTGAAAAGATTTATTCTGCAGCCCGAGAAGGACGATGGAATAGTGGACATGGTACGCACGAATTTTGAAAACGAGCAGACTACTCTGAAGACACTGTTTCTTCTTCGAGGTCTTATAGGCCAAGGCATAGTTCTAGTCTGCCTGAAGAAGAGATGGAATGTGCAGTACGGACTGCACCGTGCCCGAAGCCCTATTGCCGTACCGTTCATGGCCAAAGGAGTACCGTCCGAGCAATCCGAATGGGGCCATCCTGACGTCGCTATTGTTCTTACCTGTTTGGCCTTCTATTACGATGGTCTCTCTGTTGAGCAACTCCACCAGTGTTTACATAGCCTGTCCCAAACTGACGATCCCTCAAGCCGGTATAGTCAGTGGGTTGCTTACTCTCAAACTATGCCTGTAAGGCTTCGGCATTGGAACCTGGTAAACGTGGATGATCGACTTCAGATGCAGGATATCTGGCCGTATTTGCGATATAACATGCCCATCATCAACTTCTTCCTGGACACCTACGTTTTCCCACAACATGCTAAGCAATTCTCGACCAGACTCCAGATGTCAGGGTGGGACCTGCCCCTTTTTCATCTGAGCTACGGCAAACAGCACTCGAGGCTCTATTCTTCGCACCTTCTCACGACAGGCTTCAGTGGAACCAACGATGACCGTTTTATGCTCCCTCTAACGATTGAACAAAACGACCTTCCTGCACTCTCCCACACGAATGCAGAGGTACTTTCATACCTGCTAGAGAATAGAAATAAGTCATACATGGTCGCTGCGACACGCAATGGGAGACGGTTTTCGGAAATTGATCTACTCTGCAAGCTGCATGAAATGGGAATCCGTACTCTGATAGATGCCGGTGCACACATCCTAGAACTTGGGAACCGGGACCTCGTGCGAAAGTGGTTAGCCATCTATCCCCAAGCTCCGGCAGCTATTTATTTTGATGTGAACAATAAGCCTTGGGTTATAGACCGCAACGAGACTGAAGTGCCCCTTCTTGCATCTTCCTTTGCGAACAGCCTCGGAGACTGCCTCGTTTACTTGGACGAGGCCCACACGCGCGGCACAGATCTCAAGTTTCCTCCCAGTACTCGCGGCGCGCTGACATTGAGCCTGGGACAGACCAAGGACCATACTGTGCAAGGTAACGTCGACCCATACCAACTTCAACCCCTGTTCCTGAGATGCTTGTAGCAAACTGACAGTACCTTGTGGATAGCCGCAATGAGGCTTCGTGAATTAGGAGCCTCGCAGTCTGTTCTTTTCGTGGCCTCAGCTGAGGCTCACCAGGATATTCTAGACCATAGACGAAAGACCCCTCGAGACTATATAGATTCCAGTGACGTTGTCTCTTGGCTTATAGAGCAGACCTGCCGTCACCAAGAGCAACTTCAGTCCCTGTATATAGCGCAAGGTTATGACTTTTGCCGTCGTATGGATACTGAAGCGTCTTACTTCAGGTTCTTGACCGACCCTGAACACCGGGTAGCACTCATGGCTGTCATCAGGCAGCAGGAGCAGCACGAATTGATGGACATCTACGGACCCCGGCCTGTTTCACCAAAATTGATAGGACACACTTTCAAGCCCGCGCGGGTCGCAGAGTTTATGGCAGCCCTGAATCAGCTAAAACATAACTCAGAAAATGTTCAAGCTGCGTCTATCTTCGCCTTCACAGAGGTAGAACAGGAACGAGAGATAATGACAGAGATTGAACAGGTGCGGGAACTCCAACGGCCGACGCCTCTCCGCCATCGTACTTTCCCAGGATTACACAGGAATATCAAAGAATTTGCTCTGCATGGTCACCTTCAAGGGCAGCAAGGCTACGAACATGCCTTCCGCGCACTCCAAAGAACAGCACCTGGTCGGAAATATGGCGTTCATGGCGGTCATCAGTCCCACCTTTTTGTCACGACGGAGTTCACAAGGTCTGCGGATATCAAGCCTCAAGAATGGCTGGCAGATTTCTTGGTAAGTGGCATCTTCTGTTCCAAATTCCACTCTATAGCTTACCTACGTTGCTAATCAACTCTCTTTTCGCATTCATGCTTAGCGACCTGTGCACTGGATACTGTGGAGCCCATCCACTGAAACGGCCCTTATACTTACTGTAGAGGAAGTCGAATGTGTACTACCGTTGATCATGGGCGCTCAAGCCTCGACTACACATCTCCTCCTCTACGCGGCGCCTTTTACAAAAGGGATGCTCCATTTCAACGCGCTTGATTACTACGCTCTCCCCGCGCTTCCTCGGGACCAGCAGTTTCCGAGCGCCCTGTTAATTGAACTAGGTATCATCGCCGGCGCCCTCTATTGCACGTACACGCATTACCAGGCTATAATAGAATACCTGGAAGGCGAGATAGGACAAGGTATTCCAAGCGCTGCTATCAGACGCACTAGCGCTATTGCCAGGGACACTCTTGGGTTCCTGCAGGAGTGGTTATCAATGACGAGGAAAGGTCAGGAATTTTCTCACACTCCCTTGGGTTACATTTGTCGCAATCGAGGACTTCGGGAGGGCCATCCACTCTTTATACCGGTTCAGTCCGAGACGACTGTGGCTGTAAAAAAATCTTTGAGATAGCTATGTCCAATGACGGACCTAGCTTAAGATGCAATCTTAATCCACTGGGATACGCAAAGTTGACTCTGTGTTAATTAAGTACGGTCGAGAACTTCCCTCTCATACTCATGGGAAACATAGGTACCATGAGCCGAAATATGATCGGTTAAAAGTGATTAAGCCAAACCATAGGACCCCCTATCAGTCACATTCTCCTCAGAAAGATCTGTTCGGTCCCCCAGTATGTACAAGAAGAACCTTCCGCGCAGAGTACCCCGCGATGATCGAAAAAATGTTGCAAAGCTTGCAGAGCTCTCAATGTGACAATTACACCACGTTATTCCCCTTCGTCCCTCTGCCACTTACTTCGACCGGTGCGAAATCGTCCTCACGTTGTTCCCCCGAGGAATCGAGCTTCCGAAACGACGTTAACATCTCCAGTCTTTCATCCTCAGCGCGTTCCCTCTTTTGATACCGTCTGACGAATATGTAGAAGAATATCCCACTTGATATTAGTCGATCCTCCAAGGTACGCAGGTGTTTGGCAAGATCACTCCTTCCTCATCTCAGTAGAACCACCGAGGAGACCTCATTCGCTCGCTCTGTGATCTAGTAGCTGGGCAAGTAATGATCCGATATTGTCCCTTACGCTGTGAGCCGCTTTCTTGACTTCTGAGATACTGTTGGATTTGGCGATTTCAAACCTGGGTGTACTAGCGCATCGCTGTTTTCCTGAGCTTTTGCCATTTCTCAGATAGTGACCTCAGTCATGTAAGCCACCTCATATTGGTACAACAGTTTCTAGGGGTCTGAGGCGAGATAACCACATACGGTCAAGTTCGTCCTTCAAGCAATATTTTCAACGGCCAGTTGCTGAGGTGTATCCATGTAAAACGGATAATTTTCCTGCCAAAGTTGGGATAGCTATTTTAGTGCAGTTTTATCCACTAGGTCCAATGCATCGCTTTCATACCCTGGTGGGTGGTTGCGCACCACAAAATATCTCTATCGCGAAACAAAAGCGATGTTCTGTTATTGTTTGCCTGATCAAGCTATTACTGGTTGATACTAAGGGGAAAATAGAGAATAGAAAGGTTTTGGTTCTTGCGCAACTATCGCCATTGCGCAACTATCGTCATTGCGCAACTATCGTCATTGCGCAACTATCGCGATCGCGCGATAATCGTGCGACTGTCAAGGCCCTTGATCGCATTGCGAGATTGCCGGAAGGTATCGTCCAGCTAGCACCCAAAATCATTCGGTGAATCAAGTCCCGGCTGAAATATTTAAGTCATGGCGGGCGCCCAGGAAGAGAAGGATATCCTGAAGGGCATCCCTTTACAACAAGAGGATCTCGGGTATTATACCACTTCTCTATCAAGACAAAAAAGCGATGTCGGAAGCGAAGCAAGTCCTCACTCAGCCGCGCCCGTTGATTAATGCTAATAGACTTGGTGTAGGAAGAAGCAAGCTGAGGCAGCAGCCAGATACCGTCAACGCAAGAAAGACGAGGCTCAACGCAGGGAAGCACAAATTGAAGAGCTCGACACCCTAATCGCGCAAAAACAAACGGAAATCCAGGAGGCGAAGGCATACACCACGAAGCTTGAAAAAGATAGGATGGATGCTTCTGCAACATTTCAGGAGGAGAACAAAATTCTTCGAGATCTCCAAGCCGATAATTACGAATCGAAGAAGGAATATTGGTACACGCAGGGCCGATTGTCAACCGCGGAGCCCAGTGAAAAAAGTTCATAGCAGGATGGCGATTGAGGAAACGCTTTGCAAATCACTCGGTGACTGATGGCTCCGACAAATGGCGTTTCTACTTGTTGGCAGAGTCCCTGGCGCATGTCTGGAACTACGAGAGAGGCCGTGAGCAGAAGTCATATATAGGAAAGTGGTACTTGGAGGGCCCTATACCGTGGCTGGTGTTATGGAGTTCTTTCTGGGTGCCTCGTATTCTGAGGTTGACGAGAGAAGATGTACGGCAGTAGCAGAAGTCTACTAAACTAGCCATAGTTTTATTCTATTCTCAAATGATTAAGATTTGCTTGATTGGTTTTTAGGGTGGAACATGCATTTGTAGTATAGCACTATGCCAGAATGGTACTATACATAGTGTTGCACCAAGCCGATCGTAGTCAAACTTGGGCCTTGCTCTTCAACTCGACGGCCAGGACGCCAACCCGAATTTATCTTGCCATCTAAGGATAGAGACTTGTTTTTTCAGGTCACTACCTTCTCTCTGCGAGGCCCCGATCTCGGATCTCTGATAGGCGATCACGGCGCGGATTTGTAGTATCTTCCCCTCCAAATCTTTATTCTATCGGTTGTGTTCAGCCAGCTCCATGTCCAGGTTTCCAATCATCTCTTGCTTGGCCTTCAACTCATTCTCCCGGGCTATTTGTTGCGATTTTCGACGGCTTCGAGACCTTGCTTGCGCGCGCGTATTTTTTTGCTGAATAGTAGTGTCAGGGGTTATTTGAATTAAGGATGGTCACCTTAATGCTTACTCTCTTTGATTCCTGGGCTATATCCGCAATGTTAGTATCAGCTCAGAAAAGCCAGGCTTGAGTTCAACTTACTCAGTGTCATTGTTTCAACGTAGTAGACTTTATGCCTGTTAATTTTCAGGCACGAAGCAAGACATTGTTCCGGGGGGTTGGCTTTTAAGTCGGGCGGTCCTACCTACCCTGAGGGGAAGCAACTCTGCTTCATTCTTTCAACCTCCCGCATCTCGGTACCTTACCGGATTCGGCCTCTTGCCCAGGAAGCCTTGTGGGGTAGCATGTGGAACGCGAGCCATGTGGGATGTTGACAGCCAATGAATCTGCCTTGCGATCGCGAGGTGACTGCCTCTCACGTCATGAGCTGGATGAGAAACCACGCTCGCGCCTCCCATTCATAATGCATTTAACTTGAAGTTATGTAACAGGCTACCCTTTTAGAAAGGTCTACGCCTTAAGTTTAAATAAGAACCATGGCATTTTTAAACCTTAACTTTCTTAATGATATTGGCGGCGCAGGTAATACTGCCAGCTCCACTAGAGAATTGGTGAGATACAGGCTGCATACATACTGTGGCCTAGGCGGAACCACAAGGCAGAATCCAGGCGCGGGCGATTTGGGCAAAAGGGGCAGCCGACCTGGACACAGAACCACCACGGCCAAACAGAATTCTTGTGCAATTAGCGCATAACTGATTTTGCAGCTATCCTAGTGCTCGGAAGAATAAAAGCCATAACTGCCTACCAAGAGCCATGTGCTAATAAGATAACAGCGACTTGGTTGGTAGAGATGCTTAGGAAACAGTACCAAGAGCGATGGGAATGCAATCGCGCAATCATCTGGCAACCATCTGGCACTCGTGAAGACTACCCTACATTAGGTTGTACACCATGCAGGATAGTAAGCAAATGGGTAGTTAGTAACAACTACCTTGGTTGCTACCAAACTAGAAGGTAGCTTCGGGGGTAGACAATAACAGAGAATATACGACACCCATTGACCACCATACCCAGTCTTGATTGTTCTTCGTAATCAATATTTTTGCTATTTTCAGGGTGGCCGCCTTTGCAACACACTTTGATCAGCACTTAATTCTATTTTTACCCAACCCAACGGTGACTATTCTTCACACCAGTTAGACACTTGAGCAACGCATCCTGTCCATAGGGAAGTCAATCCGAATATTGGGCCTTAGATCAACACGATCGGAGTCTAAAAAGGACACTTGAGAAGTCAAGGCCAACCTGTAACAGACAGGTGGTGAGTGCAGAAATGGGAGGCGGGATAAGGAGGAGAGACTGTTCAAACAGCAAGGGCGGCTTTAATATGGTCAGAGAAGTTAAACAAGGAGATATGACAATTCAGGCGGCTTAAATGGCAAAGGAATAAACTAAGGAGATTTGGCAGAACTCGTTTACCGCGGCAAGTCCTCTCCTCTCCCATGACCCTTGATATGATGCTCAGGAAGGATCTCGGCCCGGTTCGTATACGAGGACGCGTAATTTGCCCTGGCAGTTCAGAACTCTCTCCCTTGTAATTCGACTGGAAGGGAGAAAACACGGAGATGTGTCCATTCTCGCACATACATGGTGCAGAGCTCTTCTCCTCGGACGCAGATCTCTTAAGTGACAGAGCTTCTTAACGAGATTGCTATGCTTGAAGGAATCTTGAGCGCACAACAAACATCGCAGAATCATATCCTTGCCAATAAGCTGCCCTCGAAAGGTGCCTAAAATTTGACAGAAAAATCCATTACTTTGTTTTCTCTTTTTATACAGGGATGTCAACGAATGATAGAAGAACGGCATATTGACCGTCATCGTATATGGTAGAGCATATGGTCCACCGGCTTGAGATGTCGCTGCGGCTCTCGAGGTGAGAGCTTGCTCGGGGCCGTGGACAGTGTAGGGTCTCAAGATGATTTCCGCATTTGAGAACCGAGGTTGACACCCACTCAATGCGCGGAGATGGATAATATCCAAGGACAGGCCATCAAATCCTGGTGTGACAATAAGGTTGGGTGGTCTCATGGAAATTTCGGGGCCGTGCGTTTGCTCCCATTCATTCTCAAGTATCAAATAACCACAGACGATGTGACCATCTGTCATGAACGAAAGAGACGCCAATTTTGGCAATTACCATATCTCGATCCTCTCCTCCGCAGTTCGCGATCAAGAGAAGCCAGGTCAAGGATTAAACCACCGGCCTTTCTTCGTGATGGAGGGTATTAGTGCTGGAATGGGTGCCCCGTCAGGGGTCATCTTGGCAACAGGATTGACTTTACATATCCGCGGGGCATCGCTGCAACGCAGCTCAGTTGACTCGAGAGGCCGCAGATCATCTTTGCTTGGATTGGTAAACAGTGGATCGACGACTAAGTGCCTTGATCAGGTATAACTGCAGAGACGAAGGATGGAATACGAGAAATAAGGCTGTGGTTACGTGCCCAAGAAAAATGCCAACTGGAGGCTGTTTACCACGTGCCTTGCCACTCGCTAGCCATTATATGATCTTGTCTCCATCAACTTTCTCCTGGATATAGCAGGCAGAAAACTCCAGACACGCAAGAACGAAAGCCATGGCGACACATCAGGCTTTTCCCGTCATGCAGCCTCAAGCACACAACGTGGCTCCTCCTCCATCACAGACTCACCTATCCAAATGGTGGCCCATCTCGTTTTTCATCGCTGCGGTTGTGTTTTTCATCATCGGCGGTGGGTTGGTCGGCGCTTGGAATTCAAACTACTACTACGATGATAGCATGGGCACATTCCAGGGCGCAATCGCCTGTTTCGCCATCGGTGGCCTCTGCAAGCTCGTGGGTTGGATCCTGGTTATCATATACTGCACGCAACGCCGCCCTTCACGGCAGACGACCGTCACCTACGTCAGCCATCCCTTGACCACATACCCCGGCGGGCCTTCGCCGGCAAGCGTTCCTCCCGCACCTGTGCATTCGCCTGCGCCTCCTTATCCGAATATCCAGGCTCCGCTACAGCAGCAGCAGCAGCAAGGGGTGGGTATGAAGTTCTGCGGGCAATGCGGTGCTTCTCTGTTAAGTCCGTTTTGCACGCAGTGCGGTTCTAAAGGGGTCTGAATCACATACATCATCCCGGTTGATAGCATCGGATGTCTGAATGGAGTTGGTTGAAGGTGCTGTCAAGGAGATAAAACACAGGGTTTTTATATTGTTCACACTATTTGCTCAGCGGATCGAATCCTAATGGCTCTTTTCTCTCATACTACACCACGGCATCCATAATAGGGAAGAGACTGAGAGAGAAACCGGATCGTCTATTGGATAATATAGAGGATACGCTTCGCATCCTACTACCGACGTAATATGCAAAATTCTACAACAATTAATGAATCTAAAAACTGCTGGATTTGTGTAAGATCGGTCGAAATTTCCAAGGCGAGTTGATTAATCTAGAAATAAAAGAGGTGTTAGGTTAAATGGGCATTATACGATAGTCAAGGGATAGAGACACTTCATTTTTTATATATTTGCACACACTTACTTGGACTTACCTTTTGGAACGTGGGAATATCCTCTGAACTGGACGATGAGCTATATGATCTCCCCTTATACAAGGCTACGGTGTCAGCTACCTTACTTGAGGCCAAAAGGCTGCCTCCACATGGGGCCAGGGCCGGGCACAGCATGAGGCTCAGCGGCTCCTCACGCGGCCAAGACGGGGGGCCGCTGAACCATGTATCTACGGTAACTAGTGGCACATGCTTTTGGGAGTAGATAACAACAATTAAGCATCCTTTTTCCGCATCCACTGAGTCATAGCGGATCTTACTAGGGGTTGTGAAGGTTTGCCGGTTCCACTAGGTACATAAAGTGTCTTACTTAGCCTCCTCGGGATCGCTCCTTCTGTGACTCATTGAGGCACAACACCCACCAACTTCTGAGACCGCGATTATTGAAAGAGCGCCGCAAAAGACACTTTTCTTTCATACCACAACAACTTGAAAGCGCATCACATCTCTACTCATTTCCATTTTTCTCCACGAGCGACAAAAGCAATCAACAAGACGAGAATATAAGACCCGACGATGGCGGACGGAATCAACCTATTTTTTCATAAATTCCACCACCATCGATTAAGATAGCACCGCGACAGCGACCAGGACCGAAAACAGGACTGACCACTTCAAACCTGATCGCGCCGCAACTTAATTGAATCGCCATGGCAAAACACCAAAAACCACAACTCGACCCGCGCAGACCAAAACCGCTGATTGTCCCACCACGCAGGGAGCATACGCACACCCTTATCCTGCTGCACGACAAAGGCGACAAGGGCCGCGTCTTCGGTCGCGACTTCCTCAAGTCAACGGGTCTGCAAGAACACTTCCCGACGGTGCGCTTCGTGTTCCCGTGTGCGTTCAATGCGCCTCCATTGGATTCGAGCGACAAGACCACCCATTCGAATGGCGATGTGAAAAGGCGTATAACACCACCGACGCAATGGTTCGATGATAATTTACGTCTGCGCCGAGTGGAAACCGCAACGGCGTCGCTGCCTGAGACTGCGAGGTTTCTTCAACGGCTTATTCACGACGAGGCGAAGGTGCTGACAGCGAGTGACAAGTATCGGATGCACGAGGCGCATAAGCGGATGTTTATCGGCGGCCACGGCCAGGGTGGCGCTGCGGCGTTGTTGTATCTCCTCGGCAGTCACCGACAGCTGGGTGGATTCATTGCTCTTGACGTGATGATGCCATGGCAATTGCAGCTGGAGATGGCGCTCGAGGTTGGTGTGCACGGTGAGGACGATTTTGGTGCCGTGCGAGGTGTGAGTTACGTGCGGGGTCTGCTTGGGTTTGAGCGGGTTGAGGAGAAGGGGGCCGAAGATGCGAAGGGACTTTTGCACCTTCGGACACCAATGTTCTTGGGGCATGGGGCGTCGCAGAAACACGGCCAGATTATTGCATCAATACTGGTTGCAGGGTTTCGAATGGAGGTTACCGAAAAGTGCAGCGCGACTAGAGGAGTCCAGTGGTATTCGCAAGCAGAGGACCTGGAGGCGGTTCTCGCATTCTTTGAAATAATCGGCGTTCTGAGAACTTGTCTTGTAAACGAGGACGACAGTGATTCCAAGAATTAGATAATAGGAAGTAATGACTGTGATTTGGCTTTCACCAATGAACTCGCTACAGTAGATATGTGTGCCTGGGTTCCTGGCTAGCACGTTACGAATAATCGCGAGAAGAAGCGGTTTCGAGCAAGAGAGTCTGAGTGCTTCTCCCGAAAGGTTTCTACCGGCCATAAAGTCTCAGCTGGCGCTTTAAAATATCAACTCTATATTATTACAAGTACCTCGGAGAGATTGTGAATTCAACTACGAGGTCGCGCAGTTAAAGAAACTTTGCAAGGCATCCCCTGCGCCAGGTGAGCGGACCCAGCCTGGACTGTATACGCACGCTCGCCAAACATGGTATTCAAACCATGCTCCGGATGCTCGCGATCCCACTCTGCGTATTGGTCTTTGAAATCGAACTCGCGGACGGTCATCAGGAGGGTTGTCCGGATGTCAAGAAGGGCAAGTGATTGCCCGATGCAGTCCCGCGGACCGTGCTCGAATGGCCTCCACCCACCTGCGGGAGGGTATAGCGGATGCGCGGGCTCGACGAGCCAGCGGTCTGGGATGAAGGAGTGCGGGTCTAGCCAGTGTTGCGGGTTGCAGTGCACGGCGGGGTGCAAGATCCAGATTGCGAATCCGTCTGTGGGATATGTTGTCCCTGTCTTGGTGTCGTGGAGGGCGACGTTTGAGGCGCCTTCTCGCAGGCCATTCGCGGGAGGGAATAGACGCAGGGTTTCTTTGATTACGGCGAGTGTGTAAGAGAGCTGGTTGATAAGTTCCGGGTGTTCGCGGAGCAAGGATGCTGTCTTGGCCAAGTCTGTGCCGAATACCTCATCGTGTTCTGTGCGGACTTTGGCGAGGATCTTTGGGTGCTTGGACAGGAAGTAATGGGAATATACGATAGTCACCGCAGTGGAATCATGTCCGACAAAGAGGAACAGTCGAATAAGGGCCGTTGCCCATGCTTTGAACTTGGGGTCGAGGGTTGCGCCAGCTGCTGGACTAGTCTTGAAGTGTTCTGTCATGGCGAGGTCCATGAGAGTTTTCGGCCCCGACGAGCTTGAAGATTCCGCCTGCTTGAACTCCTGGTTGCGCTTCTCGAGTTCGATGCCGATATAGTTATTCATTATCCGACTGTTACGCCACTGTTTGAACCATCGCACGGGGCTCATGCGACTAAATTGATTCCCAGTTTCGATTTGACATTCCCGATCAATCTCCAATCCCCTGCATGTTGACGTGCATGGGAACAGTCTCGTCTGCGTGTCGCATTTTTCTTTTCGTCGCAGGCAGGCCAGGTTCGTCTGCGCATCGATTCTTTCTGGTTACATATATTCTTTCGCATTGTGGAGGAACAACGGAGTCAACAGTATAATAATACCTTCGTCTTGGACTACTTTCGAAATATTCCGAGATCCCGCTTTGCTCGGACGCATCGGCGACGAAACACACTTCCGCCCGAATCAGCCAGAAACTTGGCAAAAGTAAGCGCCTCGGAGGAAATCAACACCAATGAACTTAAACAACAAGCTTTCCCCTAAGCAGTACGTGCGGAAGACGCATCGCCTTCGTGTAGGCTAGCTTTTCTGTGGCGCGCGCCGCATCACAACCTCAACATTCGGTGATGGTGTATACTATATTGCCAATACGTTGCTTTAAACCCTGCCTCTTGAGATCTAGTGGTATTGCGAAGGATTCTGTGGATTAAATTTCCATCAGTTGGTGGCTAAAGGAGTGGTTGTCGCCGACTACGCGGGGTTTCGCGCGCAGTGCCTCCACCGGCCGAGTGGAAATCATGTCTGAAGTTTCGAAGGACTTTGGCGCCGAACACCATTCGTACCCTCGGGCGGCGTTATGCAAAAGTTATGGTAGCACCTACCATGGCACCCCTACTGACCATGTATGACGTTGATTCCTGAGCGACGTAGTAGATGTCGAGATGATTATGTGAAATTTAGTTTCGAAACATTGACCCCTGATCGGAATCTGCCCGTTCGGACAAGGAGGAAGAAAGCTTCAGCTTCGGAAGCCTCTCGGTGTGCCCGAGTCGATGACCCCACAACTGAATTATGATCTCATCGGCGCTTAATTCTCTTGGGGGGAAATGCGAAAATCTCTGCAATAGGGCCACAAGCGGAACGAGACACCTTTTCTTGAGGCGCAGTGACGGAGCCACGAATGGACCTCAGCCTCGAACAACGATATGGCTACCGAGCCAGGGAAAGTGTATAATCATGTGGATCTCTGCGTAAAACTGAGCCTCCATCACCCACCGATTCGCATACCAGATGCAGTTTAGCGCACTGAGCCCTGTTCCACCGGACTCTGCACCTCGCGAAGCTTTCCCCAAAGCGGTATCCGTATCGTAGGAATCGAATCTGGTAGGTGTCGTATTCGTGCTCTAGCGCCCTCACACTGTCCAATTCTTGCCCTCTTCAGCCATAGGGCGTTGCTTGTCAGGCCTTGTCATGGGCTAGCGACAGCTGGATACGAGGTGGAGGCCAGCAGGCAGGAAAAAAAAAAAAAGGGCTCGTACGGAGTATGGGAACTCTTTGGGCACTATATAATGTGTAGCGAGCCCCAAGTTGCTATGGACATCACGAGTCCTCATCAACACATCGATGGCTTACTTTCTCTACAAAAAGATCAAGGCTTCCCGCGCCGCCAAAGCGCAGCAGGACCTCATCCCCCTCGGCAGTAGCCACTCAAGTCCATTCGAACGCACCTCTCAGCAGCAGGATGGCCGACTAGTCGCGTCAAACGATGCGGCCATATCAACAACTGAGAAAGCGGCCCCCTCGCCAGAGACGGCAGCTGAGAAGCACAGGCGACGCATCTATCGCTGGAAGCTTATCAGCAGTTTATTCCTCCCATATATGCTGGCGACGATTGACTTGACCATTGTCGCGACCGCTGTTCCATTTATCGCGTCGCATTTTAGTACGTGGCCTGTCCCCCCCATTGTTTTGTTTTATTCGAGACATACTGACTCGGACAGATGAGCTCGACGAACTCAACTGGATCGTCACCGCATTCACCCTAACATCCACCGCATTAATTCCAACCTTTGGTCAACTCGCCGACGTCTTCGGTCGGCACACAACCCTCCAGCTAGCGACGCTCCTTATGCTCATCGGAAGTGTGCTATGTGCCGCCGCGCAAACCTGGGGCATGCTCCTCCTCGGCCGTGCGCTCCAGGGTATGAGCTCTGCGGGCTTGATGACGAACATCATGATTATCCTCGCAGATAATGTGACGCTTGAGGAGAATGCGAAGAATAATTCCATCTTTGCGTTCGTTGGTGGGGTGGCGTATTCCGTTGGACCGGTTATTGGAGGGTCAGTCTTCGATTCCCATACGATGATTTCGAGATCTTAGTGCTAACTTGTATAGATATTTGACCGATGTATGTCCGTACCATTCTGTTATCGATATTCAGCTAACGGAAAACCATAGTCAAACTGGCGCTACTGCTTCGTCATCTCGATTCCCGTATGCCCTATTCCTAGCACCTTCCTTTCAAACTTAACTAATCAATTATCTAGATCGCCTTCGTCTCCCATTTCATAATCTTCTTCCTCCTCCGCAAAGAATTGAAGCCCGGTACATGGGCCCGCAACCCCAGCCAGCCCCGCTTCCGCGCATTCCTCTCAGCCCTGCTCACTTTGGACCTTGTCGGCACAATCCTCTTCATCTTCGGCGTCGGCCTGATAATCCTGGGCACAGCCTGGGGCGGATCCACGTACCCCTGGGTATCATCGCAGGTCCTCGCGCCCCTGATCGTCGGCGGTGTCTGCTTCTTCTCGTTCTTCGGCTACGAGTACATCCTGGAATCGGGAAAACTCGCGCGCATCCCACTTTTCGCGAAGCAGAAGCCCATGCTCCCGTACTCCATGTTCAAGCGGCTCGACACGCTCTGGCTGGCGATTCTCCAGTTTGCTGCCGGCGCAGCCATGTACTCCGTTTTCTACTATGTGGGTATTTACTTTACCGTTGTGCTTGACTATCCGGCCTCTCGCGCGGGCGTCCAGCTGTTGTATTATATTCCCGGTCTGGGAGGTTAGTCTTTCATTTCCTCTCCCCTCTACCCTCCTCTGTTCGTACCCAGACTGATGAATGCAATACGAATCTAGCCGGCGTCTACCTCGCAATGTTCATGTGCAACATAGCCCCCGCGCAAACCTTCTACCCCTTAACCCTCGGCACACTCCTTGAAACGCTAGGACTCGCCCTCGTCACCTGGGGAATATCCTCAAAGCAGACCTCAATCATAAACGGAATGATGGTCCTCGCTGGCGCGGGGACGGGGATCCGCATGATGCCCGCGAACCTGCACGCCGCGGGGATCTGGCCCGACCGCCTAGCCGCCGCCCTCTCGCTCATGCGCTTTGCGCTCCCCTTTGGCGGCACGGTCGGGATCACGATTATGGGCAGTGTGTTTAATAATAAGCTCGGCGCGTTCACGGCGCGTCTCGGCTCCACATCAACTGGCGGCAATGGTGTCTCGGCGCAGGATCTCGGGCATGGGGGTGGGGACAGCCTTGATTTCATTGCTGCGCTTCCGGAGGCCCTCCAGGAGGGGGTGCGCAATGCGGGCAAGGATGCGATCATGTGGGCGTATATCGCGATTATGCCGATTCTGGGGATTAGTCTTGTGACGGGGCTTTTTATGGGGAATGTATGGATTCGGAAGAGGGGGAAGAAGAGTACAGAGGGGAGGGTTGAGGGGCAGACTGGTTATGACGCGGAGGACGGGAACGCGAGTGAGGTTGTTTACGTGCCGTATCTTTATGCGCTCTTCAAGGTATGTTTGCGCCCTTATTTGATGGATCGAGGTCGAACGCTAACGATGCCACCAATTAGGGAGTTGAAAAATATAAGCACGTTAGCCGACCGGTTCAAATGGGAGAATCCGATGAAGCACCCGGGTCATGATTAGTTTCATGATGTCCGCAATAATTGAATAGATAGTGATAGACGCATCTGATAAATGAACTTTTTTTCTTTGTTTGGAGGGCTCAGCCCGGCTCCTCTTCGAAACCTGTCGCTGCCTGTCAATGATAATCGTCCAGCCAGAGATTGCACTCCTATTGAATATCTAGTTCTTCAAGGTTCAGGCTCAGCTTCTAGGCTCCGACATCATTTCATCAGCATCTACCTGTTAAACTTTCTGTTGTCCACCTGCTCGTATTCAGCCTCACCGAGCCTAGCCACCCCCGCGCCCAAGCCCGACATATAAGTCCGACAAAAACCGACATAATCCAAGGCCGCAGGCAGAAACAAGAATAGAAATCTTCGAAATGGACTCGGTCTCGACTTTCTTCGACACCCACGCCGTATCGCGCGAGACGGCTCTCGATCGGCTGCGAGGGACGATTATTGGTGGTGCTCTGGGGGACGCGATTGGGTTGTACACTGGTTTGTTAATCTTGTCATTGTTAGGTTTTCCGCAAGATAGGAGCTGATTATTTTGGCAGAGTTTCTATCTCGAGATGCTGCCCATGAGGTGTATCCCGAGGGTAAGTTCCAGCTCGTGGCGCCAGCGACCGAGTTTTTTGCGGACCATCATCGATGTATGTATTTCTAGCATTTCGCGTCTGAGGACCATTTTTTTTTCTAACACTTGCAGTGAAATTTTTGCAGGTTTGTGGAGAATGTCCCATCGAGGCGCGCTGGGGCTAACCGGGGTAGACGGGATGGACCGATGATACCGACCACGCGCTCCTCATTGTCCTCTCATATTTACATAATAATGGGGAGCTGGACCCCGTCGACTTTGCGCACCGATTGCAGTTCTGGGTTGAACAGGGACTGCGGTGCCTTGATAGACTGCCGCTTGGACTCGGGCAAACGGTTGGCAAAGTCAGTGTCCCTCCGACTGTGCAATATCGAGACTGAGTGTTCGCTGACTATTTAGGTTGTGTGCGACAAAAAGTTTTTGAAAGACCCTCAAGCTACGGCATACGATAAATGGGACAAAGCCAAGCGCAATGCCGCCGCAAATGGGTCGCTGATGCGAACGTACCCGCTGGGGATTATGTGCTTTGGAAAGACGCAGGAGGAGACTTTCAAGATCGCTACAGACTTCTCCCTCATTACACACGCCGATCCTCGTTGTGTACTCTCTTGCTGTCTTGCGACCGGCCTAGTCCGAAGTATTCTGAGAGACGAGGTGGCTGTCGAGAGGGATATCGACAGGTTGATTGAAGCGTCTCTCTCCTGGACAGAGAGGTGGATTGCAGAACAAAATAGCCTCTCGGACAGCAATTCCAGAGATCGGTTCCCCGCAATTGATCGCGATGAATTTCACAAACATGCCTTTGCCCAGACCCTAGAGGAGCTCCAGTTTGACGATGCAATGAAAATGGGGTACGTCTACAAAGCTCTAGCCGCAGGGGTCCTTGTCCTCCGCCAAGGCATGCGCCGCCTCAATTCCAGCAAACCTCAGACCCTCTTCGAAGACCTGATAACCGATCTTATCATGCAAGGAGGCGACGCAGATACAAATGCTGCTGTGGCCGGATCACTCCTCGGCGCATTGGTTGGGTATGAACGTCTGCCTGCAAAGTGGAAAAATGGAATGATGCACGCCGACTGGCTTCTTCGAAAGTGTGATGCGCTCGGATCTGTGACGAGAATTGAGCCACTTTCTGAGCCATATAACGGCAGGGACGACCCAGACACGGATCTTGAAGGAGGAAAGCCGCGTCTCACCCTCCCCGAGCTGCTGCAGCGCGAAAAGGATTTCAGCGAGCGGTGGCTGACGGCATCAAGCAAGGCAATGGAGAAGAGGCTACAGGAAAAGAAGAGGAAGATAGATGAAGAAAGCAGGGCTAAAGGCGGGGGCTGGCTGCGCAGGTTTTTGTTTGGAAAGTAGTTGCGATAACCCTAGGCTAAGGGGGGGCGATCATGGTGGCGCCTTCCATAGAGGTGTATCAACTCGGCCAGCCTGTTCGTCTTCAGCTTCGTATTTTACTTTCTGCTTCCCTCAATCATCATCTTTTATCTCAATAGGTATGGCAATTCTGACGACGAATGTTCCTCGCTGACCCATACATAGATAGTCATATAAACATACGATCAAAGTACCATCTTGCGTTATGCCGCGCCGACGGAATAGGAAAACCACGGAAAACACGCCAAAGACAGAAGACACACCGGAGGGAAATGACACGCCGAATACAATGGATCTGCCAAACATAGATGATACACCGAAGACAAAGGACACATCAAACGATAAGGACACAGGAAACAATGAGGACACCCCGGACGATGAGGACGCGAGGCTAGCCCGATACGCCGACACTAGTCGCCTCAACATCCACTACCTCCAACACAGCGATCCGACAATACTCGTCTACGATCTCAGCGGCGAAGCCCAAGGCCTTTCCTGGGACATTCCACCCGACGGCTTGGTCGTTGCCATTATCGGCCCTCGGGCTACCGTCCTAATCCCAGTTCCCAAGGCTCCATTGATGATTGTGCATCAGAACAAGCGTGACATACTGGGGTTCGACGACCATTTAAAAATGGTTCTACATTCAGTTAAGCCTTTTATCGAACGCTATCGGTCAACTTGGTGGCCCTCGTCCGAGCCGTTCCGCGTCGTCGGGGTCTCTCGCTGCAAAGCACTGGCCATGGTTGACTGGAGACCGATCGTCGAAGCGTTCCTGGGTGAATGCGGGCTCACGGAAGGTGACAGTGATGCATTTGGCGTCTCACCACCGACATTGTCCCCGTCAGTGCTACCGTCACAGCGTGCCAGCTTCGCTATCCACGAGAACCAATGCCACCTTTTTGTTTCCCTACAGACTGATCGGGGCCAACGCAGATCCTGGTTTGTCGGTCGTTTCGGTCGTTACGGTACCACAGGCGTGGATACCACGGGCAACCGTCCTCGTTGCGTCTTTCGCATACAAAGGGTATGGCCGCCGCCGGAGTATAATATCGATGAGATTTTCGGTACCTCCGTGGAACATGAAATGCGTCGACGCGAGCGGCACTTTTTCCGCGGTCACGAAATCGAACAAGCTAACTATGAAACATTGAATTTTCCGGGATGCGTGGAATTCGTGTCAATGACGGGTACGATACATAGTGTATAGGGTATCTTGCCTTCTTATTATTAGGTTGACTATATGTAGGGAATAGATTAAGCAAACATATCAATGACCTCACGTCTCCTTGGCCCAGTTCTGGCCACTCCACGTTCCGCCGCTCATGCCCACAAAGTAGTCGCGGCCCTTGAACAGCCAAACAAAGAAGCTCGGAAGCCTCGTTCCCTTGAACGTACCAACACCTTTGCTGCGACCGATAGGAACAAGGTGTGTCTCGCCTTCCTCTGCCGCGAGGTGCCGGTCGTCGCCAGAAGGAGTCTGTCCTGCCGCGATAAGAAGATCCCGCTTGAGATTCGCGGCCAGGACTGGGATGGCATCCACCATGATAGGCACTGCCGGTCGCGCATAGTTCGACGCATCGCCGACGGCATATACCCTCTCGCCAGCCTTGTCCACACGCAGGGTCTTCGGGTTCGTCTCGACGCGTCCATCCTTTGCGCGCAAAGACTCGGCCACGAAACTCGTGTTCGGAGTCATGCCATACGCAGGGATATACAGATCGGCATGGAGAGTCTTCCCATCGCTCAACTTCACCTCCGTCTTTGCAGTGATATCGCTCGCTCTCCCTGCCTCGGTGGGCGACACAGACTCAACCCTGACATTCTTGACAACTTCCACTCCAAGCTTGGCCAGATACCCCTCGGCGGTCTGTGCGAGCGCCGGACGAACAACGGGCAGGATATCCTTATCCTTGCTGACGACAGTGATCTTAACCTTCGGGTTCGCCAGTTTCGAGCTGAAGAACCCCGCGCGACCGTTCAGATGCTCCCCAAGCTCGCCCGCCGTCTCGATACCAACTGGTCCACCACCAGCGATAACAATCGATTTCGCGCTCGGCAGCGCAGCGCGGAACGCGCTCCAGTGCGCCTTGACTTCATCGCGCCCGCCGCCATTCAGACTCAGCAGCGGGCTGGGCGTCGACGACCCCGTCGCGATCACAAGTGCATGGTACTCGATGGTGACCTCAGCGCCGGTTTTCTGCGTTACGGTGACGGTACGCGCTTCATGTTCGAGACTCGTGGCGGCCCCGTGCACGAAGCGGAATTTCGACCCGTATTGCTTGAATTGGTCCTCCAGGTCCGTCCATAGCTTTGACTGGTCGAAGTACGAATCTGCGATGATGGCGCGGGGGAATGCGGGGCGCACGATGATCTCGCGCGAGGGCGAGACCAGCACGACCTGGTATGAGTCTGGCGAGGGGAGTTTGGGGATGACGTGTTTGAGGGTGTAGTGGGCTGTTGCAGTGCCGCCGTAGGAGCCGCCGAGGACGAGAATCGATTTCGTGGTCATCGCGAATAACCCAAAAAAAAAAAAAGGACGCTTGGGAAAATCAATCTGTTGGAAAAAATGTTTGGCAGGGGAGCAGGGCGTCGCCGTGCGGTTATTTATACTCCGCCCGTGACACCATCCGTGTTCCACTATTCGACAATTGCGTCGTCTTGGCCCCCTTACTGTAGATAGGTAGGTACCTAGGTTGGTAGGGAGAGCACATTAGAAATCAATTGTCATCAGGGCTCAACGCAAGCTCTTCGTGGAATTGGAAATGGCACCCTGAAAATCCTTCCTGTGAAGGATCCATCCAGCCCCCGGGAGACAAGAACCAAATCTTAGTCCCTGCACCGCAGACGGAGATTGGCTCGTTTCGAGATGTTTCTCCATCTCTGCCAAAATCCCCAAACGGGACTGGCCGCTCGAGTCGCGCGCTCGACTACTGTCGGCGTCCGGAATCGTTCTGGTTCCGCACGGCACAGGACTCTAAATGTACCTTTTCGGCCCCGAAGCGTGCTCGTATTCCCGTTTGAGACGCCGACTCTCGTACATATGCTGCAGCATGGGTGCATATCTCCAACTAGCAAGAAACGATGGGACAGCTTTTCTTCGTGTAAAAGGACGAAAATGCGGTTGCGACTCTCGGCACTGCGCAATCCCTGCCGAGCCAAGATACTGTTTGGCCTGGAGTGGATCAGCGTCGGAGCAAAAATGGCGCTTCTCTCTGCGGGCGGCAATTCGTCCGTTAGGCTAAGAGACAACCACTAAGCGGAGATAACCGAAGGTGGAGGCATTTTCCAATGCCTAAAGAAGGCTACAGACTATTAAGACCGATGATTCATCACGCAAGGACCAACTTGCTGGGGAAATTTGTCATCCAACCAACATATTCGGAAGCTTTTTGGTTCCGGTTTCGGCTCGTGCGGGTTTTGCTTCCGCCACGTGGTGGTGCAATATATTTAAATATATCGCTGGGAAGTGTGGGTTTCCTGAAGACTTTAGAGATAGCTGATCTGATCCAGGATAATCCGAACCTGAGCTTCCAATGTGCCCCTTGGAAGGACTAGCGTTCGTGTGGTTTCCACAGAGGTTTTAATCCGCTGAGCACAATCGCCAAGGCGCGTATTGATATTAATTGGTATTCGAGGGAGCGTGGAATCGACGTCAACAGGCCTCAGCTCAGGAAGTCCAAGCCATATCCAAGCCGACAAAGTTAGAAGAACATCTAGGTATTGCTGGCGTGTTAAACAAGGCACGTAGTCCAAGCAAGAGGGCTTGGCTGGCTCTTATGCCTTTTGTTCCTGCTGGTAATCAGGCCATGCTCTGATTTCCAGGTCTGGCAACTTCCTCCAACTAGAGAGAACATTAGTACCATAAAAAGGGATTTAAAGATATGCCCTAAAGAAATAAATACTATATTCAGGCTAGTTCCAGAAAGTTATATCCAAAGGTCCCTCGCCCAATAGCCCTCAGGTAGTAAGCAGGGATTGGAAAGCTCCTGGCTGTAAGCGGCGGGATCGTGTTGGGGTCACGTCGGCGCCGCTTCAGAGGGTCCAGCAATGTCCAAGATGAGAGCGCTACGATCGGGACAAATTAGGAAGGAGATGCCAGTAGTTCAATTGGATCAGAATGAATCGCTTGAGCTTTCCCCGGTCAAGCAATTCTGGTCACCCTAATATACAGGAGTTCGTTCACCGAATGTAGTGTCGGGGTGTTGGCTACCGAGCTGTCGATTACCGAAGTCGTCTGTCGGTGCCTGACAGTCCGGGCATCGTTCGGTAACTTTTCGGGGCGCTGTCGCGGCCTTATTGATAAGGTAGCCGCCGTGACACTGGCCTAAATATTTCCATGATATTTGCAAATATCATGTAGGAATGCTTGGGGATGAAGTCCCTGCGTGAATGCTACTAGTCGGGTTGGCAAAAATGGGGCAAACATTCTTGTAGGCTAGAGACTGTATGCACTCTGCGCGCAATTCAGTGCCAACCATGTATCAAGCAGATAAGAGTCATAAAGAGTATATATACAGGCAGTAAGTATACTTACTCTGTACTGGCAAGTTAGTTATGGGCATTTAAATATGTTTTATATGAACTTCTTTATCACCAAAAGGAAAAAAAAAAAAAAGAAAAAAAAGAATGACAAGGGCGAGATTCGAACTCGCGCAGATTTCTCTACTAGAAGCCTTTGTTCAAGGAAGGATTTTTAGTCACTTGAGTCTAGCGCCTTAGACCGCTCGGCCACCTTGCCATTGTTATTGTTTTTAAAACATTACTATCCCTATATCTATTGATAATGTATCTCTGAAATTGAACAAATGAGCTATTTGGGGTCCAGGGATAATTTGCTCAATAACCTATTTTCCATGCATCCTGGTTACCTGTATGTAAATACTACAAGAGTCTTTGATATCCATGCTCTATTACCATTCTAGTTGTTGGCTTAGCTTTTCTTGCAGGATCTGACCTTCTGTTTCTCAGTACGGAGTATATATATCTGCTATCCCGCTATTTGCTTACCAACACATACTGCTAGCAGGCTTCTAATTGTATTATATTTGTCTTATACATGTGGGCTTCACTATCAACTGCAACATCTGGTACATAAACCAGCAAGGGTTTCCGTTGATAGCTCCGTGACGTGTAGTATCCAGCTTTCAACCAAGCCCGTCTACTTCCTACGTGCTCCCACAACCATCTAACCTGACCAACTTCTCTTCACATTATGAATAAACAGGATTTGGATCAGCATGTCCATGTATATAATGAGACAACACATGGAGCCGCTGTTGGGGTGTTAGTTATGTTTGGGGTTTGAATTCGAACTCTACTAGTCTAGAGGCGAGGGGACTGCGTAATATTTCTTGCAAACGGCACCCTATAGCAACGCGACCGAGACACTTAACCCTTCAGTTCAATCAGCAGAAACATCATCAGGAGCGCGAATGACCTGGCTCGGAGACGTCAGCAGTGACGCAAAGCGCGGTACTGGAACGTTTAGAACTTCCGCTCTCCTACCAAAGCTTCAATTATATCCAGACCGCGCCTTCTGGAAGGTTTGCACAACTTAAGACGACAGCTATAGGGTTGTTCAGTGATGCAGCCTTCCACACGATTGGGCGAACTTTGACCAATCGCGGGTTGAGGTTATATTAACATGGCGTCTTAACGGCGTCGATCCCTTGCGCTTCGCCACCCCCGACGACATCGCAGACCCTGCGTGGCTTCACACGGTCAATGTGTCGTCATTTCATCCCTTAATCATCAGGTTTCGTATTTGTCGCTGTGACGCCGTTGATTGACGTATCGAGCCCCCTCACTGGAGATCGCGCGATCGCAACGAGCAACAAGAGCGACATCAAGCATGATATAATGGCATTAATGCCTTGACGTCACCTGCGACCCTTGTCTATATAGGACCCTTTCGGAAGGGCTGGAGATATGTTGTCTCCATTGTCCAGTCTATTATCCACTTATCTGTCTATACAAACTCAACCCTAAAGTCCAACCACGCAAAGAAACAAGCCAAAATGCCCCTCTTCCACCGCGACTCCATGTCCTCCTCCTCCCGCTCCAGCATGGACGACCCCAACACCCACCACAGCAACAGCAGCCGCAGAAGTGGCGGTGGCGGGCTCTTCGGCCGGCGCCGCACCTCCCAAAGCGGGTACAGCAGCGCCTCCAGCAGCGGAAGCCGCCACAATAATGGCTACGGTAGTTCCCGGAGCAGTCGACACCACGGCAGCGGCAGCGGTGGCGGGGGCTTCGGCTTCATGAACCGCAGGAACAGACATGAGGACCCCGCGATCGCTTCTGCGCGCGACCGCGTGTTCGCCGCCGAAGAGTCCGAGCGTGCCGCCGACCAGGCGCTTTATGCTTCACGGCGTGCGGTCCAGGATGCGCGGAATGACGTTAGGTCGCTTGAGAAGGAGGCGAAGGAAGAGTAAGTTCTCCATCGTGGCTTATGGCTTTCCATGTCTTTTATAAGGGGTCGTTTTGCTAATGTGTTGGTTGTCGTGTGGGATATAGTGCCCGCGCCGCCAAATTCAAGCAGAGTCAAGCGAAGGATATTTCGAAGCGCGTTAAGCCTCTTGGTCGTAAGTGAACATGAAGACTTTTGTCCTCGGACCTAGCTATACGGAGTCTAATTGTTTAGGCCGCCACTGAGGGCCATGACTCTGTATAATATGACGTTGGCGCGATATTGTATGCCAGATTTCTCGATGCAACTTTCTACCTCGACATTTCGACACTCCTTATCGATCTATTTCCTTTTCCCTTTCGGCCAGAGATATCCTTGTACTTGTATGATACATTCATGAGCTACGCCTGTATAACAGTTTCCTTCTGCTGATTTTTGCGAGCGGGAGTGGCGGTCTATTCTATAATATCAAGTCGAATACCAGACTGTTCTTGACTTTATATCTCAGCCTAATACAGAATGTAGACGGCTATAAGATCCGTAAGCAGCACCGAAACTGAGCTCTTCTAAACCTGCAGAATGAGTCGGAAGGACGCCGGCCTGAGGCCAGAAAATTGGATTGAATCACGACATGAGACGAATATCACCATAGAATGGCCGAATAGGCTGTCGACCAACGTCACCCATCCATCCAAACAGGGTACTGTAACCTAGATGATCTGCAGGTGTGTCACTCATCTCTTACTCTGCAATCTCAACAACCAACTTGGCACAGCTCACCCCCTTGGCCAACTCATCCAGCCCCGGATTAATAACATCCAATCCCCTCCCCACAACCCTGGGATCCGGACTCGGCCTAATATTACCATTAAGCAGGTTTTCCGTTACCCAGGTCCCCATCCAATACCGGAACTGCGCTAAGCGCTTCTCGTCATCGTCCATAGCTGGCATCACGAAGATGGTTTCCACACCTTCGACCTCCGCGGCATCAGCGGGAATAATCGGCGCCGAGGCGATGCACGCTGGCGCTTGCTGGATAGCTTGATTGTCTCTGGCAAAAGTGAAAGCCTGCAACACGCGCTGGCACGGCGCCTGATCCCCGTTTGCGAGAAAGCAGTGCCGAATCACGACCCCGTCTGCGCGAGCTGCGGAGATAATCGCGTCCACGACATGCCGGTCTTTATAGTCGAAGACCCGATCCGCGCCTAGCGAAGATATGTACGCGTGGTTTGCTGGGCTGGCCGTCGCATACACGGCGGCGATAGACGAGTCGCGAGCATCACACAGGACCCGAGCAGTTTGCACGCCCATCGTTCCGACGCTGGATGATGCGCCCCAGATCAAGAGCGCTTCGTTCTCTCGGATCGTACCAGGTGCTGCAACTCTGACAGAGGAAGGACACGAAGCAGCGGTTTCTCTTTCTTCCACCCTGAGAATCCCCAACGCATCCCAGGCACTAAGCGGAACTTGCACAGCGACCGGTAGCGTGGCCGCCTCGTTCCACGAAATACCCGCCGCATCTGGCAGCGGGATCGTGTGCTGCCAGGGAACCAGGCATCTCTCCTGGAACGCGCCGTAATCGGCGTCGCACGCCTTCCAGACCGAGGCGGCGTACGCGGCGACGCGAGTGATTCCTGGTTGGAAGACCGGGCCGCCGTACTTCTCATCCGCCGCGGAGAAATTTGCGTCTCTGACATTCTCGCCAACTTCAATTACTAGGCCGGCCAGATCGAAACCGACTACGGTCGGGTAGCTAGGGATAAAGAGCCCGCTGTCACGCATGTGGATGTCGGCTGGATTTAGGGCTATGGATTTCACAGCGATCAGCAGCTCGCCGGGGCCTGGTCGGGGTGTCGGGCGGGATTGGACGGTGAACGGCTGGCCCTTTGCAAGGGACACTGCCGCAAGGTGGGTGGCCATTATGATGCTTTGTCAAAGGAACGAGTTCCAAAGTGCAGGATTTGACGTGACTGAGGGGTGGTGTTCGGGTTGATGGACGACGGATCTAATTTAAGGGGCAGTGTGACTCTGTCCTCGATAATCTAGAGCGATTTTTCCCATTCTTATAACTCATGCCATCACTGCAACTTGTAGCGATAGCAGGTATACTCAGCAGGGAGTAGAGGTGGATCCGGTCGTTCCATGGCACCTTCTTGCAGCCAACCAAAGACGTCTCCATCCGAGTGAAAGCTAGCGCGAGAATTTGGATGCCCAAAACAGGCCTAGTGTAGTGATAAAGAGGAGTGTCATCATCAGTCTCCACCTGCAAGAAACCATCTCAACATCCGACTTCTCCCCTCACTGAACCGTATCGTGGCTGCCCAAGGCCGAAACTCGGGGGACGCAATTGAACATGAGTAGTATCCGCAGTCCAAGTAGAGGAATCCAATGTCAGACACGTCGCCGGTCTCGATACGGCTGCCGAAATTGCAAGCTCCGGAAGCTCAAGGTGAGAGCGATTCCAGTCATTCCACAAGGCCTTATGCTAGCTAATAGCATGCTATTTGGCGGCTAGTGCGACGAGAAAAAACCTCAATGCAAGAAATGCTGCTCATTCGGGGTAGTATGCAACTTTGTCTCGAATACCCCTGATCTCCACCCTGTCCGTGCTGGCACACGGCAGCAGCCATTGATTGTTGTTGCATGCGCGACAGCCCCTCGGCGGTCTCTAACAGATGACATCTGGACAGCAGACGCATCGACCTTCTATAAACTGAATACCAGGTGTCAAGATTTCATCACTCGGTATCTCGGACGGAGTCTCCTTACACCCAATGATGAAAGTATGAAGCAGGTTAATCGCAAGCTTCTGGAGCTAGCATTCGGGGTACGCTTCTTATGTGCTGTTGGTGTTTAAGCATGTGGCGGTATGTGGTGGCCGGATGGTATGTTAACGGCAATCAGTATCCATTCCTAATGCACGCCTCTCTCGCTGTCGCGCTTACATATGACCGCCATCTAAACGGCTTAAATGATTCTCGTCGCACCCTAGAAGAATGCTACCACTGGACTCAGAGCACAACACTCCTAAACAAGAGACTGCAAAAGCCGATCAAAGAACAAGACAAAGACCCGATATGGGGTACCGCGGCTGCACTGGTTATCCTAACCTTCTCATCGCCTGATGCACACATGCTCGAGGAAGCGTGGCCTCTAAATTACTCCGCTGACTCGTCATCCGATCTCGACTGGTTGCGCATGAACGAATGTAAAATGGCACTCTGGAACATACTCGATCCATTGCGCCCGGACAGCATCTTCCGTGTGATGGCGCCAACGTATGCGGTGATGAACACACCCCTGCCACGGGCAGGGACTGATGGAATACCCAGTCCATTGGCTGCGGTATGCGAGCTCACCGACTCCTCAAGTCCCAACACAAACCCGTATTTCTATGCCGGGCACGCATTATCCGTCGTCCTAAGTCTCTCGGATAGCGCCGTGACAACGGGGCCGACCCAACTCTTCCTTCATACTATCAACGGCGCCTTTAAACAACTGCTTTTAGAAAGAGACCCTGTTGCCCTATTGCTGCTCTACCTCTGGTATCGGAAGGTTGGTCGTTGCTTATGGTGGATTGAGCTCAGGGCCCGCGTGGAGTGCCCGGCTATTTCTGTATATCTGCGACGGTATCATGGCGATAACGCGGATGTACTTGCATTTTTACCAGGGGAGGCGCTAGCTGGGCAATTCGATTAGCTGGCTTTTATCCCTATTGTATTCTAATGGACTGAGTGATAGCCTGAAGGGGTACGGAGACAACTTTAAGTAATGCAATCATACGGATATTGCGTCGGATGTTTAGTGCTAAATCTTACGATTTCGGTGTACATGAATCTCAGCCTGAGAAGATTACTACAGCGCTGCAGAAGAAGCCACGGTTCGATATATCCCTTACATGTATCTCACAATGTATCTACACATACCTTCACTTCCACTCAGTATCCCTATGTACAGACTCCCTTTATCCGTCGGCACAGCCAACATGCTGACCTTGGAAGTAACCACACCATTGCGGCGACGAGCAGGTGCGGATGCCAACTAAGCAAACCCATCACTAACGATCCAGCTCACATCAGCAATGAAGGACGTGGTGGCATCAAAGGTGTCAACCCCGCCATTGCTCGCCACGTAGAGAACGTTCTCATAGTGCCGGAAATATCTGGTCGGATAGCTCCAGGAGCGAATTGAGCTCTCGGTGTCGACTTCACTCAGGGCCTCCACTGGACAAAAGGTCGCATCCTCAGAAAACAGCTTCGACCCATCATCCGCGTTCAGGAGCAGCGCAAATGCAGAGTGCCGGATATAGCTCCCCGGCGTGTCCACGGACTCGAACGAGTAGCAGTCGCTGTTTCCAAGGCCTGTTCGGACGGTCCAGCTGGCTTGCTCCTTTAGTGTCGTCGAGCTGGACGAGGATACTACCTGCGTGTTGACCGTTGAATCCGTGTGTGCGATGTACCGAGTCGTGTACCCGGCCGTCGTCGCTTTGAATGACACTGTCGATCCGACGGTGAACGCAGGCCCGCTGGTCAACGCCGTAGTCGCGTAGCCTGCCGCGAGAATATTGGCCTGCACGGCATCCTCAATGTCATCGGTCGGATACCCCGAAGTCATCGCGCCCTCGTAGAACGTCCCCTGCGCCCCGTTGCTGTTATCCCCGCCAATCCCCAGGATAATCGCGCCCTCCTTGCTCATGGGGTCATACCCAGACGCACTCGGGCGCGCGCCAGAGTAGTATGTATCCAGCGAGCTGTCAGACGCCGCATCCGCACCGCGGATCGCCCACTGCCCCGGCTCGCCCTTGACAACGGTCGTGAGAAACCGATCGCTGACGCTGGGATCGCCACTGTTATACGTCGTGCTCTCGCCGGAGAACAGCCCGTTCTCTAGATCAGCCATGACCCACGGCCCGCTGCCGGTGCCATACCCCCAGACCGTATTCGTGCCGAAGTAGATCGCCTCCATGTGCCCGTTGCCCGTGTCCGTCGAGCTGGTCTCCGCGTTCCCGTAGTCAAAGCAGCACGCGTCGTTGTAGTGCGTGCCGTCAAGGACAGCATACATCCCCTCGGCCTCGTCGCCCGTGGCGATCCCGCTCGCGGCATTGTTGCGGTACCCCGTACCCGGGGAAACAAACACCCCATACGCCTTCTCCCCGTTAAGCGTGACAGGCGCGCCCACCGCGCTGGCCAGATTGTCGTACCCGTTCGACTCGGGCCCATCGAAGCCGCCCGGCGGCGCCTGGGTCAGGTCATTCCCCTGGCCCGATTGGTCGTAGATGATCGTGATCAGGCACGTTGTGCCGGCGCAGAAGGTGTCCTGTGCGTCTCCGTCTGCGACGCCTCCGGCAGAGCGCGGGGCAATATCAGTTGTGCTGCTGTCCGAGGCTCGTTGGACCTGGTACAGTGGGCCTGTGTAGGCATCGTAGAGGGCGCGTGTCGTGCTGTGTGCTGCGACGCAGGGTGTGCCGCCTGAGGCGTAGATGTCGCATGGTCCTGCGGACACGAGGGTGCCTGCGGCAAGGAATGCGATGGCCTGTCGTCGCGGTGCCATCGTGTTGAGTCAATTTGAGAGACTTTGGATGTGATCTGCGCTGGAGCTAGTTCTATGCTCTTCTTCCCGGGGTCATGGTACCTTTTATAACTCGCAATTTATCCGTCACGATGTCCGTTCTCCTCCTTCTTCTCTAGACACCGTACGGCAATCTCGGTTATTAGAGTAGTACTCCATCTATGTCCCGCGTAGACAAAAAGCCCGAATCTGCATATCATACCCCGCAAACCCTTGGATCGTCGGTTAAAAAGCTTGGTAAAGCTTTGTGACAACTCCCCCACGGGGGGATAATGATCATCACACCCGAAGCGGGCCAAGTGATTTGTTTTTAACCCACCACTAATTAGAATTCACAAAGGCGTTTCATTTCGGTGCCACCGGGATTTGCCTAATTTTCCCACGCTCAGTGGAGTGGTGTTGCGTTACATTGCTCAGGTCAAAGACATACAAGGTCTAGTTTGTGGGGCCCCAAACGAGGGGTAAACAGAGATCTTCATGGCAATTTCCGTCTCTAGAATAGTAGGTTGATGCTGAAGAATCACTTGCACATGGTTAAGCATTCAAAATTTATCCGCTTCCTTGGTCAGAATTCGGAGCTACTCCCGGAGGAGACGGGCTTATGGGATGGGATTTCCGGGGGCTGTGTGTTATGGCATGTGAGTGTATTGGTTGCTCCGTTGCGTTCCCATCCCTCTTCGACGGCCATCTGGAATGTGAGCAATAAGATCAGCTTTATCTCTCTGTGCACCTTAGGTAATTCCGAACTTCCAGGTATTATACTACTGTCCGTCCACGGAGGGAGATTTCCCGTAAGCGGAATCACGCCCTACCAAGTGTATTAGACCCGCACGTTGGATGCAGCTCTTTAAAATCGATTGTGGGAGCCACGTCAAAAAACCGTCTTGCTTGTGGGCTGGAGCGGTAATCTATGTGGTCGACCCGGAAAAGTCTTCTTTCGGTTGCAGCAGCTATTGTGTACATATTGCCAAACCACCGACAGGTACAATGTGACCCTTTACTGGTGTTGGGAGGAAAGCACTCTCTCCATGCGATTGAAGACGTCAAAAATCCCTGCCATGAGCTGACATTTTAGGACAAGTTAATAGTGAGGCATTCGTGGAAGGTGTTACATGCGCGTAGTAATTTCGAGCACGCATGTGCCATATCTGCGTGCGATTTTAGGGGAGAGAGTGAGGGCCTTCCGCACGGTCTCGGATACAGTGGGTCGGGGTATGCTAGAGAACAAGTCCTTCACAGGCGGGAAGTTTCCAACCTTGGACTGCACTCTCGGTGCCAGAGAGCGAACGGGGGGCTCCTGGTTCTAGATACTCGACGCAGATACTGAGAGTCGCTTAAGACCTTGCGCACTATTGAACCAACAGCGAATTTTAGCAAGGTAGAGGAAAGAAATCAGGATGATTAATATGGATAGCTGAACCACTATAATCTAGGCCGGGTTTTGTTGACACCTCGTCGGAAAAGGCCCTATAATTCACAGGAGTATATAGCGATGCAGGGGCTTGGAGAATATTACGGGAGCCATATTCTCGGTTCCGTCAGCCCCGAAATCTTAATGTCTGTAGCATCCTCAGACGCTGCCAAGCCATGGATAGTGCGGCCAAAAACAAACATTCAGTTTGACCTGAAATAGCAAGGAATGGTGCATTTCCCATGAGCAGGATCCTCCCGACTCTGCCTCTGCGATCAAAGAGACTTGGCCAGTGATTCCTGTCACGTCCACGTCGGGTAAGAAAGTAGTCGGCCGAGCGTTCTACACTGAAGATAATATCCAGAAGATGGATCACAAGATGACCAATTAATGAAGACAATCGACAATGGCTGGGAATGGATTAATATAGACATTCAACCGTTCGTGCCACTCAAGCTCATGCCTGGGGAGAGGCTTGTGCTACGGATAGGTACCGGACTTAGTGACGGACTTGGCCCGGCCTTATTATCCCGCACACCGCGAGGGATTTGGAGAGAGACAAGCCGTTTTGGAGACATACGGGAACACCTTAATATACTTAAAACCCCAATACTCACTCAAGGGCCCGCCTGCTGACCTTGTTCCCCGTTCTTATGTACCCTGTCGGGTCGTTCGTCGGAACGTCTCCGGCCCCGAGCGTTCGTATCTTGGGAGATAGCGATCTGCGGAGCCGGTGTCAGGGTCAAATGGCTCAGCAGTCCTTGGCACTTGCAAGACGGTGATTTGGTCCCTTGCTAGATCAGACTCCTGAGCTGGAGGGCTTCACCACGGTATCTTATCTACCCAATTTGCTTACTCGCGTACCGCGCTTGGATCTGGGATCTTGCTGAACGGTAAGGTTCGAAAAGTCACGATAAACCTGCGGCTGGTATGTTGATTCTACATCTTTATCATCTCACACTTCGTGGACAGTAAGTAACCGAAGGCTTTATGTCTGCATATATCGTTGCCGCCGTGTTCGAGTTCGGGTTCGGATTCGCAAGCATCGTCAGACAGATCGAGGCGGACAAATCACGAAGGCCTGCACGCCACGCGTGGGTGGAGGTGGAGCTGGCGCGATTCTGGCTGGAGAGCCCTGGGGCAAGCCGTCCTGCCAGTTATCTGCTGAATACCTTCGTAGATACAAGGCTTCTTGGCACTTTTCTCAGACCCTTTCTGCACTGGCACTCCCCTGTCTCAGTTCGATCGTGTCGGTTCTTGGATTCCGGGTAGATAGGCTGACGAAGACTGTGGATCGGGGCATCGCAGGTCGATCGGTTATTTGGTAACTAGAATTAGCCGAGAGCGTCGCTGTTTCATGTATAGTGCCCCTGGTGGCTGCCGCTTCGTGAAATCCCTGCAATTTCCACTCACGACCAAAGCCTGTGGAAGATGTCGTCAAACACTAAGTGCAAGCCATTGGATGACCTCGATGATTTAGCTATTTGAATACTTCACGGCGCTGCTTCTTGTTATTGTCCCAGCTGCCAGTCGCTCATTTACTTAGCAGTGTTCTGTCACTCCTTTATTTGATTTTTAATTCCTGCTCTGAGCTTTGTGCCGTTCTTTTGTTGTACTACCTTCGTTGCTGGCGATGATGCGTCTCTCTTCTATTTGCCTCCTACTCGCCTTCTGCCTGCGGGCTTGCGCATGGACGCACCCCGGCCTGCTAGTCACAGCCACGGACATCGCCCGCATCCAGGCCAAATTATCTGCCGAGAAAGAGCCCTGGGTGAGCGCATGGGCATACTTCGAATCACTCTCCTTCTCCAGCAGCTCATACACCGCTAGCGCTGTATCAGATATCGATCGCAGCACCAACGGCGAAGTCCTCTGGCACGATGCAGCGGCAGCCTTTAACCTCGCTCTGCGGTGGCGCGTAACACAGGAGGACGAATACGCCGAGGCCGCCGCTGCCATCCTCGCAGCCTGGGGTGAGACCTTGACCACGTTCTCCGGAGGCGATGATCGGTACCTCTCTGCAGGTCTACAGGGGTACGAGCTCGCGAATGCAGCGGAGCTCCTGCGTGACTACGCGCCATTCGTAGCCGAGGGCGGCGGCTGGGATACCTTTGTCGACATGGCGGTTAACGTGATTCTCCCGCTGAATATCGCATTCCTCAACCACGAAGAGCCCTCCGAGCACAACGTGCTCCATTTCTTCGCGAACTGGGAACTTGCCCAGGTGGCGTCTATCCAGGCGATTAGTGTCCTAACGGAGAATGCGACGGCCTGGCAATTTGTGTTTGATTATTTCAAGGGTGGGAATGGGAACGGTGCGATAGGTAATGCTATCGCGCCTCTTGTCGAGGAACCGGACACCGGGGTGCTGCTGGGCCAGGGACAGGAATCTGGTCGCGACCAGGGGCATTCTGCGCTGGATCAGCAGCTCCTCGCGGCTATTGGGCAGCAGGCCTGGAACCAGGGCGAGGATCTGTTTGCGCTCAATGATAGTTTGATTCTGCGCGGGTATGTTGCGTTCCGTTTACGAACCCGGTTTCCCACACTAACTGCGTACACTTGTCTAGTGCGGAGTACTTTGCTCGCTACAACCTCGGACATGACGTCCCGTTTGAACCCTACACCAACGGTATAGTGAGCTATACGGACATCAGCTCCGCTAGTCGCGGTGCTACCCGCCCGACCTGGGAACTCCTGTACACCCACTACGTCCAGATCAAGGGGCTTGACGCTCCCTGGACAGAGGCGTACCTCAACTACACTCTAGAGTCCTTCGGTGGGGTGTATGAGAAGGGTATCGGGTATGGAGAAGGATCAGGCCATTACGACGGCGTTGGCTGGGGCACTTTGCTCTACCGCCTGGAGGAGTCTGATCTGGAAGATATGCAGCAGGGGCCGACTACGACCCCCTCTCAGGCTGTCACTTCCAGTCCCCCGCCCTCTGCCCCCTCAACAGTCGCAGCGTCATCTCCTGTTAGCGCCCCTTCAGTATCGTCGTCGGTGGTCACTAGTGCTACTGCCACCGATACTACTACTTCAGTTGCAACATTGGTAGTATCTGATTCTACGGTTACTTCGATCCATCCCTCCGTGAGCACCACTACCAGCGTCGCGACTGAATATGAGACTAGCAAACCAACTTCGGGCCACAGCCATAGCCATAGCCACGGCCACCACCATCATGACCATCCCAGCGGTGGCCATTGCAAAGCCTAGAGAGCCATAACCTTAATTCTCACACCCTGACCTTTTTAATCCGCGGATCCTTTACTCGCAAACATCACCCGCCTGTTTTAGATAATCATTACCATATTCAAGAAGGTCGATATAGACCTTGGGGGACTTCCGATAGCTTCTTTAGTTTTCTGCATTCATCATAAATAAAAATTTATTTTGGTCAGGGCAAGATTAAGCATCACGCCAAGCTTATCCACCGATACACTGTGGAACATGGTAACTTCCAACTTGCAATGTCTGTATCCCTAATTAAAGGCTCAATGGAGCAACTGGGGCCCATTATTCACTCATGACCTACTTTTCTGCTTTCTTTGCTTTGTCTTGATCTAAACTACACAGCGAAATAAATGTAGTTACCTCTGTAGCCGTGGTCATCCCAGTAGGGTATCGACGTCCAGCGTCCTTGGGTGCAGCAGATGTTGGAGGCTCTGGCAAAAGTGGCGGGATACAAACCGCTTGGTCATATCTAAGAATCACTGGATTCCGATGTAGGGTCTATTGTCAGCTCGTGGCCCGCTCAATTCGATATGACTCGGGCAGAGGAACCAGGGTTCGACACAGCTTGCGATCTGGACTCGGCGATTCGGCACTACATTGACGATTTTGCACCACTGAACAAACAAGGCCATTAATATCAGCGAATATCGTGACTGCACAGACGTTCCTGGATTCCGAGAGCCCGTGGTATCATACTGGACTGGGGTTTGTTTTAGGGTACGTATCTATCAATGCCCCACCATTTTCCACCCCACCGCATCATATTCGACGAGAGCAATGTTAACAGAGGACGGCTGGAATAGATGTCTCTCGGTCTATATCACTTTATCGTTTGCAAGAAACAATTGACCAGCCGTGGCACAGCATACCCTCAGCCACCTGTTGTACAATGTACGACGTAGAGCGACGAGGGCTGCCAATAAAATGACGTTGCAGTGAGTCATCGGGAATATTATTCTGACCATCTAACATCAGAGCCATGCCTACTTCACATCTCACCCCACGCCACGCCAGCAAGCCGACTTGAATTTTTTGCTGAAGAAAAGATAAGTCCAAACCCTACTACTCACCTCGTTTGCCCTCCCAAGTTTCCGACTACGGACTCTTAACGGACGCCGTGTCGCCCTCAACCCCGCGGGGCCGGTGCTTCGGAACGCCCGCGGATCGCACGAGCAGCCTTCTTACATGATATGAGTCGCTCGGGGAAGGAGGTGGCCGATGGTGGCATCTTTGGGTGTTAGTGGACCTGCATTGATAACGACAGAGGCTAACGTGGTGGCAGATATAATTGTGGACGACGGCCTAGGAAACCAGACACAGCAGCCCCCAGGGGCGGGGAGTGCACCGAGCGAAGCGGCCACTCAGAACCTCGACTGCAGTCCCAATCTAGAGATAGATGGGCTCACTCCAAGTTTCGACCCTGGCGATAGCTATGACGGTGCTAGACAGATGCCCTCTAATCACGATCCGGGAACCAACTGCAATTTCGATAACATCTCATACGCCGATGACGATGCCCAAAGAGACACGTGTGCCTATATCTCCATTCCGGCACCGGTGGCCGCTGGAACCGTGCATGGCCACCCGGCCGACCATGTTCAGAGTCACATCACGGTCTTTGACACCCAGGTTTCGATTCTGCCGACGACTACAGAGGCGAGAGAGACACTACAACATCTTCGGTGGGGATCCGATCACTCTTTCACTGATTTTGGCTACGCTGCACCACCGGGGCAACTGAGTGAAGAGGCAGTAACACATCGATTGTTGATAAATAGCGGATCTTTGATTTCTCATTCGAGCGTCTCTGTTTCGAGACGGGCTGGGAAGGTGCTGGCTGACGTCGGCTTGGTAGTCGCGGATGAACCCGGTGTAGTTGGCAATGCCGGCGAACGACCGCACGGAGATGATATCAATTGAGAGACACGAGTAGTACGTGGAGTCCCAAACAGCAAACGGGCCGGGTGCACCAGCCAAGGCGGCGTCGTTTGCTGACTGAGAACCTAAAGAGGGATCTTGTGTGTAAGGGGTTTGAAGAGCTTCAGGGTCTCCTGCCAGGTTAAAGGGAACTACCAAGGGTCACATTCTGCGAGCTCAGTTGGATGAAATAGAAGGCGCGGATGGGATGCTAACGTCACCGGCGCCAGGTCATGGAAGGGAATGAATGCGCGCGGGGGGATTCTGATGTATATCTGCAACTATGTAGTCTAGGTAGTACGTGGGTATTTCTACGGCTGGACAGCGAGAGAGTAGGAGAGTGAAGAAGAAACCATTCACGTCGTCCAAGTGCAGGGCCCCGTACATATCATCTAACGCGCATCGTGAGCAGCCGGTTCGTCATTGCTATGGAAAAGGTCCGGCAAGTTCGATCGAGCAACTCGACTTGTGGTGAGATTATCAAGTAGTGGGTCTGAATTTATCTGTTCTGTCATTGTTTCCCCGATCGGGCCGCACCAGGCGATGCTTGAGCTCCAGAACACAACTGACGTAGCGGAAAGTGGCCACAGGATAGAGCAAGATGGCGAAAGTAGAAATTCCGGCCTAGATAGTCAACGTACACTCAGGGGCCTAAACACGGGGACAAGGATGCAACAAGTAACCCCTTATTCATACTCGCCCTTGATAATAGTAAACAGGCCTAATAACATAGTATTTCAGAGTTAGGAGAGGGGAGGGGGCAGCAACTTCTAGAACTATTTATTATTACATAGTTCATGCTGGGTTGGGGGGTGTGGGGGTGTTTTTCTGTGATTCTGGCTTTGCAGACTCGCTGTCCAGCAGTGTGGTCGATAGAGAGGGGCAGCACTGGGCTGTAGATGTTCGAGACGATAATGCCGGATAGTCATGACGGGGCGATTCCGATCACATCAGGCAATTATACCTGCTGCTCGCGATCGCCGATTGATCGGTATCTCAAACAGGGTTCCCTGAAACGCAACTTGGACCCAATTCATCACTGGAACGTCTCCATGGATAAGGCTCAGGTCCCCCGGGTGCTTTCCGACAGCTCATGGCATCAGTGGGTGTCAAGAAGAGTGGTCGAAACGGCGGCGGCGGCCAATAACGAATAACGCTACTTCTACTTCTATATGCGCAGCCCTTTGCCAAGGGGCGCACGTGGCCAAGGTCAAATTAAAAAAAAAAAAAAAAAAAAACCGCCGGGCCTTGTGCGCAATAATCGTAGCCGGGTTCCACTCGGCGAGCGCGGTCCAGGGGTGAGCCCTGGGATGCTTCCGGGACTGTTCCGGACAACTGCAGGCGCCAATCAGTTGTAGAAGGGCCTCGCCGGACATATCTGCCAGACAATGGTCCTGAATATCAGGTAGCATGTGGTGGATGGGCCTATTAGTCAATGCTGCGATAATGGGTGGTGGAGCAATCGTTCTAGCTGGCTCATATCTGTGAGCTCAAGGCCTGCCTGCCTGCCTGTACCAAGATACTTTCCCCGGCAAACAGGCGGTCCATGTCTCGAAGAATATACCTATGCTGCGGGTCATCATAATTTCGGGCCAAAGATCATCAATGTTTCCTTGGAGACGCGCGAGGAGGGCATGCGAGAATTGTCGCGGACACAAAACGAGTTGCGTGGCACTCAACGGGGCGACCTCGTTCACGGCCTGCCAACCGTACAAGATATTCTGCTGCGGCGATCTCCAAAAACATTACCGGCAAGAGGCATGGCACTGAGTGACGACTTTATGAAATATCTGATGTTCAGATATCAATATCACCGCCCGAAGCGCCTCGTACCCGACCACCAGCTTCAAGAGCAATTAGACAGTATATGTAGCATGCTGTGCACGTCATAAGCTGAGTCACTGTGTTAGATATCCATAGGAGCTAGAACAAAGGTGGTGAGCTTTCGGGTGGAACAACCACATGAGCAGTGATGTGCTGAGCAGTACAGCCCTGGTGTATCGCCATCAGCCATGGCCTACCACTCGGAACTCAGCCCGGCGGCCCCTGCATCCTCTAGAAGCCTCGAGTATGATCCGTGACAGGAAACCCCGAGCTGGCACAGCACCATCGGCCTGTCTGCCCCACCCTCTCTTATGTGGTCGCATTGCAGACCCGCATAATCGATGATATCCAAGGGGAGTATTGCCAACACAATGCGAGCAGCAGGTCAACCAACAATTGTCTCTGATTCTATGAACCCTAGGAAAATATGCCTAGTTCAATATTCTTCCAGTGCATATAGAATTGTGTAACATGGTTGCTAGGTCACGAAGTTATACTTACTTCGTCACCAACCATGACAAAGTTGCTTGTTCAACATTAATGCGTGTACTGTTATTTATTAAAATGACTCTGTTTCTGCATGTAGCACTTGTAGTCAGTCCTCCACCGTGCTGGCCGGCCTAGGCGACTCTTCTGCGTGGTTCCTAGATCGCGATACAATATATATATATATTCGCAGTGAGGATCATCCCACAGTGATGGATCCATCAGCCCCCTTGTGTTGCACGGGCGCTCAGCTATCATAAACTGAGTTGAAACCCTTCAGCGTTCTAGCTTGAAAACTCCCCGCCTGCGTTGCTGGATAATGGCGCCCAGCATTCGGGGGCATCATTAGAACTAAGTTCAACAGGAGCCATGCTATGGGACTCTCGTTCCTTCATCCGTCATTACATGTCGAGGTTGTATTCTTCAAGGGAAAAAAGAAAACGAAAGCAGAAAAAAGAGGAGGAGAGTTAAAGACAAAGGATCTAGTTGATAGAATTAAGTTTCAATACGTAGCAGAACCTGTCCTTCTTCCTTCCTCCTTCTTCGTGAATAATAACTATTACTAGGCTTATCTGCACCAGAAGGGACAAACCATCCGACTCCCCCCCCCTAAACGCTCCCGCAAAGCTAGCCTATGTATCTAGCAAGCCCAGCCAGGAACAGTAAAGCTGTTGACATAAAGCCCGCTGTAGGGAAGGTACGCCGCCGCCGCCCCAAGACCCCGCTTGGCGAAGCCTGTCCAGATCTCGCACTGGTTGTCGCCGCCGGTGAGGATCTTGTCCGCGTCTAGGATGGCATTTCGGGCAGTGATGAAGGTAGGGCTGCACGGTTGGCTGGGAAGGAGGTATTAGTCAAATAAAGATAATAATAATAACAAGCATAACAGTAGAAAGCACTCACAGAGCCATGCCAAGCATCACGATCTTCATGGTGAGATACCTGCCGTCGGTGGGGATGCCGTCAACAACGACAGGAAGAGTCTCGTCCCCGTGGCCGTGCTTGTCTAGTATGTTCCAGAGAACCTCGTAGAGCATCGTGGCCCAGATCTCGCCGATGTCATGGACCTCGTCGTAGACGTTGATGGTCGCGTACGTGTAAGGGTTCCTCAAAAGGTTGGTGGAGTAAGGGTAGGTACGGATGCCACCTTCGTCGTTATAGATCCAAGCCCCGACGACTGCGTCATCTTTCCTGGTATCACTCGACTTCACATATGAGGCAACTGCGAAGAAATCACTCCATCCCTCACCCATACCTCCGGCTTCTGTCGTTGACAGACACCCCGAGTTCAAGGGGCCACCGGTCAAGCGATTGGAAACTGTGATTCGTGCTCGTTAGTGATACAGGTTTTGCATACTTGTCGCGGGTAGAACATACGGCCGTGGGTGTATTCGTGGATAACCACGCTGGCGTCAAACGCGCAGTCACGAAAAGGGATGGACTGGGTCCAAATATACATGCGCATCCGGGGTGGGAGTCCATCAGGGGGTGTGGCAAAGTTGGCGTTATTGAACCCGGAACCGTCCTGCGCATTAAGGATAACCATGTCATTTTCAAGTCCACCTTGCCCGTTGTTATTGGTTTCGAAGTTCCCGGCCTTCTCAGTAAAGCCAAGGTGATAGAGTAGGTCGTGATAATGGTTCGCAGTGTAAAACAACTGGGTCACGGAGGCATTGGCATACTTCAGGGGCACGGGATCCGTGGGCTTGTAGGGGTACTCAAAGTCCAGAGTGGTGCTGTTGGGGCGATAGTTCAATAGGTACCCGGGATACCCCGACGGGTTAATCTGAGCTACCCCATTGTTGCCCCATGTGGCGGTGTAGTTGGTCTCTCCGGTAGATAGCCAAGTGAATTCCGACGCCGTTATGTCCCAAGGATCTGTAAGAAGCTCACGATTACCCTGGTCCGGATCGTTGACACCCCAGGGGCTAGAAAGGTCATAGAATAGGGCCGAATTAATCGTCTGCGATCTATGGGAGAGTAACAAGGGTAGGACATCCGACTCACTAGACTTCAAAGGTTGCAGAGGCTACGTAGTCGATGACGCCGTACACGGCCTTGCTGTCAATAGCATCAATATATGAGGAAAGCCAATTATCCCCAATGTCAGTCTCGACACTCCAGACAAGGGCAATCTCGCCATTATTTTTAACCAGGTAGGCGAGCGAAGCAGCCGGCTTCGAGAGCGTTCCAGTGGCTCCTTCAAAGGAGAATCGCTGAAGCCCATCAATTGGCTTGCTGACCAAGGTGGTGAAGGTGATCGGCAGTTTCAGCGTGCTAACAACCCCCTTGAGGGCCGCAACAGGAGTGGCGAACTTGCCCTTCTTCAGGGGGTTGATAGAGGGAACGGCACCGGTGTAAAAAGAACTGCCGTACGAAATGATCTTGCCATCCGCACCGACCTAGAAAATGGGTAAGTTTGGAGGCATGGCACCCACGCTCACGTATGTGACTTACATTCGCATTGAGATCTGCATTGATAATGTCAAGCCCATGTAAGGTTTGCTTGAGGTGAACATGGGCAACTCCACTGACGTCCACGTAGTGATCCTGAACAACACGGAATTCCACGTCAGGATAAAGGCCCTGCGCCAGGCTGGCAGCCGCGTCTACATAGCTGTCGTACCCCTTGGTGAGGAAGGCAGGTTTAGACGTGTCGTCAATCGAGGTGTAGTTGGAGCGGGTGGTCAGGCGGTAGGTTGCCAGATCGAGCGTCTTTTCAGGAATCCATGACCGGCGAGAGGTATGAGCTCCGGCATACCACGCCATAGACAGAACGGCCGCCAAAAGTTGCAGAGCGTGCATTATGCCAGCCGGGGTTGATGGTGAAGGGAGAGCAAGGAATTGAAATGGCTTCTAGCGGCTGAAAACCGGCATCCAAACCCTTCCAAAGCAGTCAATTTATGTGTTTTGGCAAGCATATGGTGGACATCTCTTCGTCCTTACTGTAACAGGAAGGTCCCTGCTGGGCTAGTAAAACTCATGATAGGGGACTTGGCATAGTGACTGGTGTGCCGAGAGCTTTATTCCTCGGCGATCGGAACAAGGCTGTGGATCAGCCCAGACATTCTTGATGTAACATGATTTCTTGGCTACTATCCGGACCCAGTGAAGATGTGCGTTGTATGATGCGTGCCTGCATGCTTGCCAACGGAGGTCATTATTACCAATCATTGCGTTAGAGCTTCTGGATGGCAAATCCTCCTTTCTCTTGCAGCGGTTCGCCCGATTGCAATCTAGCAATTCCACCGGCGCCCTGCGAAATATGGCATCATTCTGGTGCAATTCACACAGGGCCTTTTGCAATCGTAGCCAAGTTGACACTAGAGAGAAACCTGAGTCTTTTTGCTACTTCGTGTAACCGTGATCAACTTGTTGCTCGACTTCATTGGTCAGTAAGGAGTCCGTCAAGACGGGCAGAACGAGGGCTGTCGTCACAACTCCTCTCTGCACAAGAGTGGCCAAGACGCAGGAACCCTTATCCCAGTTCATAGGGCCCGTTGATAACGACAGCGGCTTGTAGATGGTCTGCTCAGCCCCCCACACTAGGATTCCTTCACTGAGGTGGTTCTGGCTTAGTCTCTTCCGGCTTGCCGTGGCTGCAGGCACCTGAAGCCTTAATCCGAAATGGATGATCTTGGCAGTCCTGGAAGCATCTTCCAGCTGTACTACGTGCCAGTGGTTTTCGTCAACGCCCCAATAGTCCCCTCCATACTGAGCCGCCGAACACTTGGCCCTTGGGTAATCTTGGCTATTTGCGGCAATCAGCGGAGGTAATGGACTCTTATCGTCCCAGAGCCTGACTCCGAAAACTTGGCAATTATGTAGAGGCCTCGGGGAACGTTAGATTTGGTGCCCGAGTGGTTGATTCTCAATCACATGTATCTTCAGGGGATAACAATGTTACATTGTCTACACTTGTGCTGCTGATCGCAGAGCAGTTCTCCGACCCATCTATAGATGATCGTAGTTTTCTTGCGAGCACGCAATGGAAATACAGTGTGAGAATCGAGTTCTATAAATTGGGTGATAATCAACAGGAAGGGACAGGATAATCAGACTTCTGCTTGTTGTCCCTCAGTTAACAGGCTCACCATGCACGGCTTTCGTCGTTGTCTTGTGCTGGTTGCGGCCGCCTTACCCTTCGTATTCTCTGCCCCCGTTGCGCAGAATCAGACCAGCGCGCTTGAAGTGATCCCGGGTCGCTACATTGTCACCTTGAAGAAGGACATATCTTCCGATACCATCATCCAGCATCGGAGCTGGGTGTCCGGTATCCTTGCTGACAGTGATGCCATTGAAAAATTCATCACCGTCCCGTCGTTCAATGCCTACTTCGGATCCTTCTCGGACGCTGTGATCGACCGCATCAAGTCGGATTCTGCGGTATGAAACCCGTTCTCTATAGGCTGAAGTGTGCGCTTATAATTCTTCTTGTAGGTTGAGCGGGTCGAGCCAGACCATGTCTGGCATCTGTCGGCCACAGTTAGCCAGGAGCCAGCGCCTTGGGGTCTGCGCAGTATCTCCCACCGCAAGCCCGGCGCCCCCAACTACGTCTTTGACGAGCGCGGAGGGCTAGGTACATTTGCCTATGTTGTCGATACAGGAATCAACTACGGCCACGTCGAGTTCGAAGGTCGCGCTCATCCTGGGTTCGTTGCCGTTCCTGGGCCCGATGTTGACACGTATGGGCACGGCACACACGTTGCCGGCACAATCGGTTCTCGCGCATATGGTGTCGCCAAGAAGACCCAGTTGATATCTGTCAAAGTCTTCCTTGGAGAAAGCGTAAGCTGATTCCCACCGGAGTCTGATCGAAGAGATCTTTTTTGACCTGACTAACCGCCGTGAAAGTCGTCCACATCCATCATTCTGCTTGGCTACGCCTGGGCTATCAACGACATCGTCACCAAGAAGCGTCAGGCTGTTAGCGCAATCAACATGAGTATAGGTACATCATATTACTGCGTCGGTTGATACTAGAAGAAATGCTAACCCGGGCGCTGGGAAAGGCGGCTCGTTTTCCGAAACGTTCAACGCTGTCGTCGCAGCAGCCGATGCCCTTGGAGTAACTACCGTTGTCGCCGCTGGTAATGAAGGCGTACGTCTCTTGCCCCATCCCACCCCAATACATCTCTTATTATAGAGAGAAACGACCCACCAACTGACATCCCCTCTTCTCTATTTCGCCACTATCCAGGTCCCCGCAATTACCACCAGCCCTGCCTCGAGTCCCCACGCCATTACTGTTGGGGCAATCGCCCCTGGCAATGCCAAAGCTTCCTTCTCCAACTGGGGGGTTGCTCTCGACATCTTCGCACCGGGCGTGGATGTCCTTTCCACTTACATTGGATCTCCTGTCGCCGTGACGACCATGTCTGGGACGTCCATGGCCAGCCCACATGTTTGCGGACTGGCTGTGTATCTCAAGTCGCTGGAGTTCCTCCCCGATCGGAAGACCACCGCCGCGCGCATTGCGACGCTGGCTACCAAAGGTGCTGTTGTTGGCGAGGGCCCTGGCTCGCCTAACAGACTTGCTTTTAATGGAGGTCCTACCCTCGGCCCGGTCATTGCACTCAATGCAACTAAAGTGTAGACGTCCAGAACCTCTGTAGATCTATGAAGTGAGGGCAGGGCGCAGGGTGAAACTATTCTCATATCCTTCATTCTTTACCTGCTTTTCTTTTTGTTATGTTTTTTTTTTTTTTCACTCTTCAATCTTTGATGTGATGTTCTTCTACCACCTACATATATTTACCTATGCCACAATAGGTGTGATGGACGATTATGGGTGAATCTTCCTAGTATTTGCGCTTATTGAATTATTTGCAGAGTTACATGAATTAACAATACGCAATGTTGCCAACTTTTGTTGGAGACGAGCTGTCATTATTGTCCAGGCTTGAATACCTGGTGTGTGCGGCCTGGAGGTTGTATCCAATCACGTAGATGCCAACACTCTTTTTCCCCCTTTGCTTTTCCATTTGTTCGATGACAACTAGGGAAAGATTATATAACCTAGATATCCACACGGACAAGGGATTTCATGACAAGGGATTTCATGGCAAGGACTAAGCGATCGAGTCCTCGGTACACAGATAGCAAGAAACGGGTCAATCAATTAGGTCTCTGTACAGGAAGTGTGGCGGGATTGTCTACGGTCGTCCCTGAGCGACTCCCGGGAATGAATCTGTGTGGTTCCTTCGAGCTCCGAAGTCAAAATCCGCAACAAGGCGACCATGATCATGCGCGAATGTGTGGAAAAAAAATCAAGTGTGGAACATGCGAAATACAAGCCCTATCTGCGGGCACGCGCATGGCGTCATTATGGATCGGCGACCGTTGAGTTCGATGGACAGTGAATCCTTCGGGGCCGACCTCGGTCTATTCCAGATTCACCGCGCTGCCGGCCGACCGTTTTCAAATGATCCTAGCCAATCGTCTCAATACTGCCAGCCCTAGTGCTAGCGCCCGTGCCCTGCTACATATGCCAGGTACTAGCTGCATTCGGGTATCTTTGCGATATCAGGGGTGCTATCAATGCCGATCCCTAGAGCTATAGGCCACATTCCTACTACCGTCTCCGTAAAACAAGACACGTCGTTTGACAACCTCGTTCTTCTGGGCATCAAGGGGACTATGTCAATGTGGCTTTGATTCGTAATTAAACCATTTTGCCGCGATTTATGTATGTGGTGTTCGGAGTTGTGACGAATCTACATAGTGCATAGTACGGAGGAGCGTATAGGGATATAGATTCGAGGTGAAATAAAATACACTAGAAGACACTCAAATGTTCAAAACGAATGACTGGCCATTATCGCACTGGCGAAATTTCTGGCTCAACGCGAGTCGAGGGTCTGCATTGTCAGTTCCATCTCCGTCACCGACCCTATCCTCTGGCGGAGCGACAGCACCACGCAGCTTATGTGAGCTTTGTTTACAATGCCCGACGCAATTGGTGAAGCTTCATCACAGCTTGTTTGCAAATCCGAGTCGCGGACCCTGGTGGTCGAAGACGACAAACTGTGCCTTGAGCAGGATATCCCCGAAGATAGAGAAGGGCAGGCCAGTGTTGACCTGGATTCCTCCGTAGCACAGGTCGTCACCAAGGGGCTCTAATATCATGTATTCGCCGGGGATTACGCCACGGTAGCCCTCGATGCCGAAGACAAAGTCCGGGAGGGGTGATGTGCAAGGGAAGAGCCATGCAGCGTAGCTGGGGTCGAAGAACGCCCCAATCACCTTGGAGTAGTAGGCCTCAGTGATAAGGGGCGGGAGGTACAGGAGAGTTGTTCCAGTGTCTGCATTGGGGAGGCAAAAGAGGTCAGCTGTTGCGATCCACAATTATTCTTGGTATATCCCACTACTCGCCTGCAATTCCATTGATAATATGCTCGTGGTAAGGCCCAGGTCCAACTTGGAACCCGGTGACGTCTAGCTGCCAGTAGGCATAGTATCCATAGGGCTTTGTGACGGGCGTCCATGCAATGGCCCCGGTGTAGGCTGTGTGGTCAATATAGCCGAAGTTGTAGTTTCCTGGACGCCCGTGCTTGAGGTCTGCGGTGAACAAGGGTTTCTCGAGAGTGGGCAAAACATTTTCAAAGTAGGTCAACTGAGGAATAGGTGACACTAAGATAAGTCAGTCGGTGAAAATAAGTCCGAAGTCAAGCAGTGTTGGGGCTCACCAGTGTTGAGGGTGCTGAAGGCGAGACCCAGCAAACCGCTGCTGAAAGGGTTGGTGGCAAATTCGGGCGAGACATACAGTGCAGCCTCCACGGCCTGGTCGATAGCTACGCTGGTCCCAATTGCAACATGGTCCTTGTAGACCACGCCACCGGACCCACTGCCATCGGCGTACGTGATCTCCCACGTAGCGCCAGGGAGTAATTTGGAGGACGTGCTTGACTTGGGGTCATACACCTTGTGGCCCACGGCCTCAATTCCCGTCAGGGTTGAGATAACCCAGCTGTAGGATGTGTATTCAGTACAACGTATTTCCATGTAGAGGAGTTGGGGAAAGTTTTTGGGTACATACAGATCAGACGAACCGGTGTCAAAGTCGAGGAGAACAGTCTGCCCTCCAATCGTGACGGGACACACGTATTCGCTTTCCCACAGCAGAGGGATGGCCGGAGTGCCCCCGGACTGCCTCGCTGCAGCACCAACAGCTGCTGCGGCATAGGTGGAGTTGAGGGTGACATTGAATTTGGCCAGGTCGGAAAAGTGAATAGCAGCAGGGTCTCTGGTGAAGTTCAGGTTCGCCTTCTGAACCACCTGAAAATTTCCAGAGTCCGGCAAGGCGGCTGCTGTCGATACAGTGAGCAATAGGGAGGCGGCGAGGCCACGGATTAGTCTTATGTTAGACATTTTGATGCAGACAGAGCAGGAACTGGAGTGAAATGCAGGAGAAGAGGGCCTTGGAATGGGTTGCCACGACTTAAGACAGCTGGGATAACCAGGCCTGATATACATCCCGCACGTCTAGTCGTGACAATGTTTTCCGGACTTACCTCAAGCTGTGCTATCATGTTGCTGGTGCGTCTGTTGCAACAGCAAGATATGTGTGGATCACAGTAATAAGGTGATTTGCATAATATATCGCGAGATAGGAGACAATGAGGGAAAGAATTACACATGTATGCCGTTGCAAGCCGAGGACGCCAGGCACGCTCCAATAGCGAGATGCAGAAGTGGGATGCCTTGTCGTCTGAGCCCTGGTCCAAATCAGCCCACGAGAGACGATGTAACCACAGCCAAGCCTCGGCAATGCTGTTGATAAATGCTTCACCGAAGCTTCTCGGTATCAAGACTTGATCACAACCGGATACGGCACGTTTTGCGGGCTTCTAGAAGCCCTATCTATCCCCGACCCACTGTTCACTTCCTGTTGGGGCATCGGATTATGGTTGAGTGGAGCGCGTTTCCCGGTTCCACCGTTGAATATATGCGCCAAGTCTATAGCTCGGATCCTGCAGGCTTGATAGGCGCAACCGTCATATCTTGTAGCGATAACACCATGTTCTCTGTTTGGGCGGTGGTCGATGGACATAAGACTATAAATTGCACGACACATGCAACCCAGCTCAAGTCACTGTGACACGCCTCATTCTTTCCAAGTGTGGTCACAATGCTTCTCTCCTCCCTTGTTTTGCTCTCCTTGAGCCACCTTGGAGCGTCCTACGTGGCTCGCCCTACCTCTGAAGCGAACGCAAAGCTGGTAGAGCGCGATGGAATCGTCTACCATCAATTCGAGGACCGATCTACCAATTCAACCATCGAGGTCGTCAAGAACTCTGGAATATGTGAGACTACGCCTGGTGTCAACACATATTCCGGATACTTCTCCGTCGGCGAGGGCATGAACATGTGGTTCTGGTTCTTTGAAGCCCGCAACAACCCCGAGTCCGCCCCACTAGCTACCTGGTTCAACGGTGGCCCGGGATGCTCTAGCATGATTGGTCTATTCCAAGAGAACGGCCCGTGCCAGTTCTACAATGGGTCCCACGAGCCAGAGCTGAACCCCTACAGCTGGAACGAGTACGCCAACATGCTCTACATCGACCAGCCGATCGGAGTTGGGTTCTCGTACGGTATCGACATGGTGGTGTCGACTGATACTGCGGCGAAGTATGTCTGGAAATTGATTCAGGCATTCTACACTCAGTTCCCAGAGTACCAGAGCCGAGACTTTGCCATTTGGACGGAATCGTACGGGGGCCACTACGGCCCAGGGTTCGCAGACTATGTGTTGAAGCAAAATCTTGCCATCAAACAAGGAAAAGAAACCGGCGAGGAGATCAACCTGGTCGCACTCGGAGTCAACAACGGCTTCACCCACGCGGCTGACGTCTACAAGTCGTACATTGACTATGCCTTGGTGAATCCCTATCGGCCCTTGATCACACCGGACCAGGCGGCCGAGTACTACGCGGAATACTATGCAGCGTGCCTCCCCGCGCTCAATGAGTGCCCGAGCCCAACCGGCGGAAATGCTGCATGCGTTGCCGCATCAGAGATCTGCTATGAGCTAATCGAGTACCCCATCTCGTCTACCGGGAGCTTCGATGTGTATGACGTCCGCGCCCTTTCCGTGGACCCCAACCCGCCGAGCACCTATAGCAAGTATCTGTTACGCCCGGATATTGTCAAGGCCATCGGTGCTCGCTCGGTGTATCAGGAGTGTCCCACAACGGCTTATGCGCTTTTCTCAGCGACTGGCGATGGTATGACATTGTCCATTCCACGCCCCATCCCCTCTTCCATGGTCCTCTCCAGCTAACTGGTCCATGTTTTATAGGGTCTCGTTCTTACCTTCAGCAGCTGAGTGATGTTGTGCAGTCTGGCGTGCGAACCCTGCTTTGGGCAGGCGACGCAGACTGGATCTGCAACTGGCTGGGTTTCAAGGAAACCGCAGACAAGGTGTCCTACAACGGCCACAATGAATTTGCGAACAAGAAACTGGCCGATTACCACGTTAATGGAGAGAAGAAGGGAACGTACAAGTCTGTTAACAACCTGTCGTACCTTCGAGTTTTCGAGGCTGGCCATGAGGTGCCCTACTACCGTACGTTATCCTTCCCTTTTATTTATTATTTATCTTTTTTTTTTTCCCACTGGGTGAGGGATGTTCTACTGATACCGTCACAGAACCCGAGATCGCGTTGCAGGCCTTCAAGCAAACTATGCAGGGCCAGCCAATCTCCTCGACTTGATTTCGGCACAAAAACGCCATCCACCAAGATGGGAAGGTTCACCTCCCAACATCTTGAGCTATCTTGGTTCCTACTTGGAAGATTTCTGTTCTTTCTTTCTGCCTTGATTTCTTTTGCAACCCGTTTTGCTTTACACAGAAAATCAGATACAACCACCTATGTCCATCTTACCTAGTGACCTCCCTCATCCTGAATGGGGGCCGCTAGTCGACAAGTTCCAACCCGGGGGCGATGTTTTTAGTCACATAGTGATTCAGTTCTTGTTTTCCCTTTTTAGATCCACCTTTTAGATTCCTTATATGAGCAGTTTTAATAATATGCAACGGGTCTGGCTATCATTTGACTTCCATTGGTTTCATCATCACCCCTTACCATACCCTATCTTCAACGTCCATTGCCTCGTCAAGTTCATAAAAAGGGATACAGGGTACATATGGGGTCTAGAGTAATAGGAGATAGAGACAGAGAAAATAGAAACCATTATTCCAGGGCCCCAAAGGACCGTATAAGGAGCAACATCTCGCACATAGATGCAGGCGGCACCCCCTGGGTGAAAATGGAGAAATATAACCTTCCGTTTTCTCTCTGAGGAATCCAAAGAAAAACGAATTCAGACATCAAAGGGAATAATAGGAATAAGAAGAATTAAGTCAAAAAAAAAGTCAGAAATAGGGAGCTTGGTGGGCACGGATTTTGATATTTCAGCCAAAAAATTGATTCGAGTATCGTAAGTTGTGCTCTGAATATGATGAGTTATCTTACTTGATAACCTACCTCGACACAAACGGCATTCTGCTTGTCCTTGGCCTTACTGAGCCACAGCAATTTTTGCGCAGGGAGGCGCGATCAATACCCGTGACAGTAACAACAATTCCTTAGTTCCCAGGTTGACGTGCAGTTCATTCCCCGCCGATAATCAAACAATTAGGGCCATTTACGAGCGCTAAGTAAGTGGGTGATTCTGTTGATCTACAATCAATGGAGGCTGAACTTGATGCCCCTTGTTTCCTAAAATCATTACTAGTATTATTATTACAAAGTATGGTTTCGTAATGAAGAGTAGATAGCCATTAAAGTTCTCAGGCGAATAGTTATAAGAAGATCTGGCGACCCAGAAAAGAAAAGAAGAAAGAGAAAAAAAACAGATAGAGGGGAAGAGAAGGAATCAAAGTCAGGATTGAGTCTGGAGCGAACGGGTAGATTGTTGGAAGAAAAGAAAGTAGAGAATGAAGAGACCCTGTACATAATCACATGGCAGCAATAAAGGCCTACACAGGAAAAGAGCTGGGTGTGTTGGCTGTAGCGGTCGTTAGGGATTCTTCTATAAGACAAAGCTAGTCACTCAAGCCACCAGCCGACAGCTTATGTTTCACCAGGAGCCGTTTGGCATTATCCGACAGGACGTCCGGGCTCAACTCTGGGTGGTTGTTTGCAAACGAGAGGTATTTGGCCTTGGCGTCTTGAATTGCGACTGCGGGGGCGTAGGGATAGTCGGATCCGTAGAGCACATGGGATGTATCCGTGCTCTCTAACAGGCCGTTGAGCTGTGTCTCCGTGGTGCTGAGCGCAATATCGTAGTAGAAGCGGCGGAATTCCGCCTGGACCTCAGTTACGGTCACGTTTACCGAGCTGGCGATTTCCGGGACCATGAGGCTTCCAGACGCCCGGGCAGACAGGTAGGGAAGGGTGCCACCAGCATGAGAGAGAATCAGGTCCACGCTCGGCGTGCGTGAGCGGACTCCGCGAAGCACCAGGTCGACAGCCGCACGAGTCGTCTGTTGTGGGTAGTCGACGATAGGCTGTGGCAGGAATCCAGCGATGAACATAGGATTCACATCCATGACTCCTGGATGCATAAAAACCAATGCCTTGTACTCGTTGAGTTTCTCCCAGATGGGATCGAAGGTCGGATCGCCGGGCAACAGATTCCCATACGCGGTGTACATCCCAACCCCGACAGCCGCCTTCTGCGTCTCGAAGATGTAGTCGATTTCGGCAAGGGTGCCATCGACGTCTCTCCAGTCGGGAAGGGCTCCGAAAAATTCAATGTCGGTGGGAGCTTCCTGCGTGATATTTGCCAGGTAATCATTAACATTGCGACAAAGAGTGCGGCCCTTTTCTCCAGTTCCCACGATGGGAACCCCAGGTGTTGACAGAGACAAGACGGCCTTTTGAGAGCCGACACTTTTCATGCTCCGCAGGGTTCCTCCCAAGGACCATTCTGGGGTCGGGAAGCCGGAGGGATCGCCACCGGCTTCGGCCACGGCAGAGATATAGCACGGAGGGAGCACGTGGATGTGTGTATCTGTTAGGTGCCACATGTCGCGGTGCTGATGGCGATGCTTTGTACCATGGGCATGACCACTTTGGAAAAGGCCAATGAGAATGGCTGTCAAAAGAAGGGGGCTTGATGGATGCATGTTTCAGGCAGAGCTAGTGAAACGTGTGCTACCAATGAGGCTGGGTAAACGAGTGACAAGGCAACAATAACAAAGTTGTAGAGCATATGCGCACTATACTATTGAATGAAGGGTTGTGGACGACACAAAGCCATCTTTATATCTTAATTACCAGGGGGTTATAACGCCATTCTCCCCCACCACTTAGTGTCAGTCCTCCGAGCACCACTCGAGCACCCTTACGCCAAGCACTAGCCAAGAAGGCTTAGCGGTAATGGGTGTCTAGCTCATTTGCTGTAATATTATTATTTCTTGTAAAAAGGGGGATGGAAGCCGAAATTGCCATCGGAGAACTATCCTGCCACGCGGAAACCCGGTGTCGATCTCTTGGGGTCTGATAGCGGGCAACGTTGTTTTAGGAGCTACTGATGTGAAGGAACGCGACAGGGGTGACCACTTAGCGTCTGAATTGGTAAAGTAAAGAAATGAAAAATAGGCGAGAAATGCTCCATGTATTGCTCTCTCCAAAGTCACTCCCCAACAATGACCGCTACACGCCGCAGCAGGAACCAAACATTGCATGATGAAATTTCCTTGAGGAAATATATGGGCTTTGATAACAACGGAAACCCTGAGCAAATAGACTTCATCACATTGCTTGCCAGAGCCCCACACGAGACCGCATCAGTATTGTGTGCTTTGGTGGGGGAGGTGAGGAAACTGAAATCTCGCACAAAGGATTCAAGGTTTGACCAGTCTCCTCGCCGGGACCGCTCCGGGAAGGCAAGGGCAAGACTGAGTGGCCGAGGACTGGGCCCTCCGGGTGCATCCCGGGAGCATATCTTCAGCTGAATTCACCATGTATGCAGAGAGTTTCATTAATCTGACAGGATTTGCAGCCCAGTCCAGGCACCGATCTGACAGGATCATCAACGTAACGTCAGTATCAGCGCCATCCACCCGGGACATATTGTAGTCTCTCTACTATCTTTGTGGCGTAATCGGAGCCATTTCTTCCTCTCTATGGCTGCTAGGAACCCAGCTCGAGTGGGTCATCCCCTTATCATATAACGGCCTAAGCTGACGTATTTATTTTTTCCGGTGATATATTCATTCTAAATCTGGCTCTGCTGTGACTTACGTGGTATTGTGCAGAACCAATACACTACACATTCTACCTACTACACTACCCACCCTCAAGAACCGCAGCAGAACCGCAGCGTTCTCATCAAAAATCAAACCATGCTTTCGGATCCGGCCTCTAATGGTGACAGCTTACTCGATGTAAACAAGGGTGGCAGAATCATGGCTGCCATAATTGCGACAACAGTTCCTGCATTAATTGTTGTTGCGCTGCGAGCCTATGTGCGGGTCTTCATGCTCCACCACATTGATCAGTCTGTCAGTCTGAACCCTACTTGGTTTATGAGCATTGAGTATACTGACCATTGCGCGATACAATTAGGACTATGTGATGGCCGTGGCATTGCTGTTGGTACGTCTGCTCTCAAGGCGGTTACTTCAGTCTCCGGCATGGACTACTTACATTTACAGACCTTAGTGGGTGGCGCATTGTCCATCGTCTCTGTCATTCATGGCACGGGGAGGCATATCGTCTATGTCGCGCGTGATGATATTGTCGATGCCTTGTTTTACTTCTTCCTCGCCGAATGCTTCTACCTGTGGACGATTGGGCTGGCCAAGATTTCGATCGGGTTGGCCCTACTCCCACTTACCCTGAAGACGCTATACAAACGGAGCATCTGGATAATCATCGGTAAGTATTTGACGCTTGCTATCTTACCCAGGAATCCCCTGACGCATCTCTTTCTAGTCTCAATGCTTATCTACACGACCGTCCGATTCTTCGTAGGTGTGGCCCGCACACGTTCGCGTGAATCATGCTAACCTCATAGACCATTATATTTCAATGTACCAAAATCGAAAGCTCTTGGGATCCCTGGGTCCGGTCCCACTGCTACTCCCGAGAAGTCTCGCAAGCTCTTATGTACTCATATTCAGGTCAGCTTTGGACCGCGCCCTCTGGTCTTGTCTTTAGCGAGGTGTAAGCAACTGACAACAGATTTATTTAGCATTCAACGTTGTCACCGACCTCATATTCGCAATCTTGCCCTTTTTCATGATCCGGTACAGGGTTCCTGCCCCCCCTTCAAACTCGATCCGCGAGTTACAAAGATTCTGACAACTGCTGAAAAGGAATTTGAAGCTTAACAACCATGTCAGAGCCTCCCTGGCAATAATATTCAGTCTCGGCTTATTGTGCGTCTTAGTATATACATTCAGACTACCTTCCAGCACCCCACCCCGCCAAACCCAAGTGTACTAATACGAACTGAGAGTAGCACCTGCGCGGCTGGATGTATCAAATTTGCATACGTTTCCGTCTACGGAGATAATAAGGATTTCCTGTGGGAAGTAACGGAGCTCTCCATCTGGGTTGTGTACGAGGGATACCCCTTCCTTTTTCTTTTTTCCCGTCTGTAAACAGAGAGAGGCTAACGGCACAGAGCAAAATAAAGAGTCGAGTGCAACGTCGCCATTATCGCAGGAAGCCTACCCATGTTGAAGCCACTCTACCGGCGTCTAGTGAAATACACGAGCTTTAGCAGTACATTGGGGAAGGTTACTAGGACTCGTAGCGGCGCCGAGGATCTCGACCTGCAAAGCTTGGCAAGAACAGAGACAAACTTCCAGGCGGACGCTTTCGGGGCCCTGAGTGATAAAGGCAAGGTTCGAAAATTCTCATATCCCACTTCGCCCGCAGGGTCCGCGCACGGCGGTGGTAGCGGAGTATCCGATGGCGATATCTTATCCCTAGAGTCGGGCGGACTGGGCATCACGCGGACTACGGACATTAAAGTCTTCTACTCTTAGCCAAGTAGGCTTCACTTGGGAGGGGTGGTGGGTGGCTTAATGGTCTCCATCTTTGTCTATATGAGGGAGGTAATTTGCGGTTTTGTACTTCTGTCATTTCATTTCTTCTCTTCTATTCCCTCTTGTCCATGTTTCCGCCCATGGCACTTGGGTTTGAATGTCCTTATCATCTTATCTTTCTATTCTTGAGACGACGCGTTGTTATTATAATTTGTTACATCAATTCCCTACTTCCTAGGGCCTTGTGCTGTTCCGTCTAGGGTGCGTCTCTTGCCAGCAGCGCTATCCCCTTTGCCCTTGCAACGGCCTAGATAAGATATTAATCGAATCACCATCCAGAACCTGACGAACAAAATCTTAGGTTAAAATAAGAGGCCAGGTATGTTCCCGCTTGCTCGCCGTTTGAGAAAACTAGGCATCCAACAGGCATGCCAAGATATTGCTATATGCATGGTCGTCTTATTGACCTAGCCACTTTACAGACTAGCAATAGAATACTTCACATCAATATCATTGTGCTCAAATTTTGCGTCCCTTAGCCCGCTCAAAACGTAACGCATTCAACGACCTGACATGACAAGAATAGAGCCGCCATTATTAGGTTGCTTGCAGTTTGGTCGTTGGGGCAAGAAATGTACTTGACTTGTCTCTATTTATCACATAGGCGTATGCTTGGTTGTATCGCATTTCATTTGCAACGGTGTGTTGGGTACATTATTGTCGAAGAAGGAACATAACGAACCACTTTCCTATCCATCAAAGTGGCCACTCAGTCCCCCTCCCACCCCAACCAACAAAAAATAATCCTAGAAAAAACAACAAACGCAGCCACATCTATCAAGGTAAAGCAAACCCCTCTATGAAGGCAACGCCTCCGAGACATCAAAATCAAATTTAATCGTATTCGCCTCCAGCGCCGTGGTATAATACGGCAACTCGCTGCCGTTATAGACACTTGAGTTCCCGAGCGCCTGCATCTCAATGGTGAATGGCGGGTGGTGGGGTAGTATGCTAAGCAGCGCGAGTTCGTCAATGTTCGCCACGATCGGTGCTGTGTTGTTTCCAGGCCGGAGAACGAGGTCGCGGATCACCGCGGGGCCTAGATCAGTACCGCCCGAGGATAGATCGAAGGTCACGTTGCCCTAGATCCATGCAATACGGCTTAGTTAGTGTGTGTATCCGCATTGCATCACAACTGAGGCGCGAGTGGATTTGGACACAGAGGGGGAGAGGAGAGGAGGGGGAACATGAAGGAGGAGACACACCATTGCCAGCGTCATGACGGACGGATTGGGGATGAGCACGGAGCCCTTGGCGTTCATTCCGTCATCGCGGCCAGGGTCGAGCTTCAGCTCGAGGACTTGGAACCCTTCGAGTTTGTTGAGCCCTAGTAGCAGTCGTGTCTCTTAGCCAAGTCACATAATCTCCCCCGATGGGCTGGATATTTGCCGACGGGCTCATATGGGATGAGCACCAAGGGGGGACGGTAGGGGAAGGCAGCTTACCCTTCATTGTAATTGTGTGGTTATATGTAACGGTGATTGTATGTAGCCCAGCCTGCTTCAGGCGCGGCTTGCCATAGATATTCAGACTAACTTCTTTCTCTAGCATGAGTGCCTTGCTAAACTCGGTAAAGATGCGCGTGTCCTCAAATACCACTGACTGGTTGACTTCGATTGTGGCTCCGTCATTCGCCTGGATGCTCGGCACTGTAATATTCATCATCGGGTCATCATACCCGGGCAGCTGAACCGCGGCGTTAAAGCTGTAGAGCTTCGGGTGGAAGATGCTGTCGGAGCCTAGGACTTGGACCTGGTGTAGTTGGAAGCCCGATGGTGTTGGAGAGGATATTTCCATAGAGACGATGCGGAGCGTCGAGTCGTTTATTCCGTCCTGGGCGATTCGCGGGTAGCCGACGTACACTCTGTAGCGAAGTTGATGATCAATTAGCTCTGGATACCTCGCTACCGTGATCGATCGTTGAACTGCTTCGACCCATGTATGTGTGTGTGTGTGTGTGTGTGTAGTTGTGCATGCAGTGGGTGATTTAGAAAAGGCCTCACTCACAAGGGAAGTGTGATGACGAGCGCCACGACCGTCAGGATTATGAGGTGCACCCACCATCGCCGCTTGAAGTGGGCGATGGCCCGCGACTTGAAGGGGGGTTTCGTCGGGGACGAGGCAATATATTGGCCTGGGGATGACCCTTCGATCAATTCAATTGAGGGCTTTTCAACCATCGTCGGAAGGGAGCTAGCTATCCCTCGTGCAACAAGACGTTGTTATAGAATCTGCTTACTGAGCAAGGTATGGCTGGACGAGAAGGGTGGAAGGAGGGTGGTATGGTTTGGGAGATGGGGCCAGTTTGTCCGAGAGCTGCGCGCGGCTCTTTAAAAAGACCTGTCTCTCGATTTCATGCAACGTCTGACTGATCTACCCCACCAGGCACAGTAACCCAATTTCTCTCCTCCGAAGTACCTAGGTAAGCGGATGTGATCCAGCAGATCCCCCAGTCACTCTTCTGCCCCTCCCCCGACAATGACCGCACAATGACCAGGGTTCACGACCCCGTGTTTCAGGGGGTCGAGTCAAGGCAACGAAGGGCAATCTGGTGAGGAGTTGGGCACTCCACGTGGACCGGGGTGTTGTTGCTGGTGCGAGAGTGGCAATATTCCAAGCTACCTCGGCACCATGTAAGCAGATCTGTGGGAGTGGCTCCATCCGCACTCCACACGCGAGGAGTAGGACCTGACTGGTTGTTCCAACAAGCTGTTATTGGGGCTGTATCAGTAGTGCAAGCAGACAGGGCTCAGGTTTACAATTTAGTATGTCCTCTCACCGTTCTACGACGAGCCTTTCCTCGCCTCGTGTTTATCGCGCGATTCTGACTGGGTGGAGTCCCGGGTTTGTCGCTCGGATTTTCACGTCGGTGGACCCGTGTCTCTCTTCTCTACTAGTGAATGACTACATCTCCCCCACCCCAACGGACGCAGCATGTATAGTGATCCACTTAGGTAGGGTGATGGGCAGTTACTAGAGGCAAACGCCGACGCGAGTTTAGCCACCCGATAACCACCACAGACAACAATACCTCGCCGTCAGGTCAGAACGGTGAAGATCAATGACGATGCTCTCCAGTGTATGCCTGGAAAACACCAATCAGCATTAGGACTTGCACTGCCATGCAGATTATCTTCCGCCAGGCAGACATCAGAGCAGCTATTGGGCGACGCGGTTTGTCCTCCGACCTGACAGCACACCTACTTCCTCTATACCATGCGCACCAGCCAGCCCGATAGATCTAGTTCCTACATTGGCGATTGTAGAAGTCAGGTCGTAGTCCTGAGAAAGCGCGGTTTGCGCTCGACGAGGCCCAGCACGATGGTTTTGCAGAACGTCATAAGGGCTTCAAACAGCGGCACCAGAGATTGCGTCTCAGGTGGGTGGGGGGAGGTTGGGTCCTACGGAGATACCACGCAGGCTGCGATCGAGAGTTATGATCAGCACGTTGGATGCGGACTGCATAGGTGAGAAGTCTGCATCCTCGCCGGTGTAGTAGGATATGGTAGAGTCGAGAGTGTTCATCCTTGCTGGAAGAAGGGCGAGCATTGCTGGTGTCGGTTGCTCAAGACACCAGCAGCCTGGGTGTATCTGGATACGGTAGTGGCGAGCCACATCGCGCACCGTACAGCGAACTTCATGAGGCTAGATTGTTGTTACATCTGCCAGGTGCTTTCGATGCTGCGCAGGGAACAGAGCATCTGGTATACGCGGGTCTCCACAAGACGTCTACGAAGCGAGAGTAAATAAGTAATTTCCCCAGTCGACAGGGACTGAAGCGCGGGTCGAACCCTAGCGGCGTCGTGGACTACTGAGGGGCATTGCCCGATAACCCTGAATCGTCATCAGTCCTTTTTTTCCCAGTCTACGTTGACGTCTGCTTTCAACGGGAACTCAGAGGGGATTTGCCCTTGTCAGTGAAAGAAAACTCTTCGGGTCATAATTGAGAGAAGGTGACATCGGGCCCTGCACTGGCAGGATCCCGCTGAACCAAGGCAGGACTAGGCGAGCCAGCAGACGTAGCCTCCAATAAAAGCCTATGCAACTAATCCACAGACGCAGACGAGCACTAGGTCCACCCTGCAGTAACATCGTGAATGTTCTGCAGATTTGTCGTGATGGTACGTGTGACAGGCCTCGGGAGCCCGAAGATGTCGGAGCCGAGCGCACTTTGCGTGATACGCACGCACCACTAGTTGCCATCGTCTTGCCAGTAGTTTCTCCAACTCCACTCTATACATGACGGTCGGAGAATTGCGCCCCGGTGGCGTCAATAATCAATGGACCCTGGGCGTGCAAACATCAGTCGCTTGGTCAGTCGGTCCTGGTACTGGCTGGAACCAAGTTGGGGCTGAGAGGCAGGCAGAACCAAACCCACAATCGCCATCAGAACAGATCCCCATGCAACCCAGCACTCTTGGTGTAGAATCTGGTGCATGTGCCACCTTCCTTATCAGGTCTTGCTAATTTCATTCCTATCAGATGTCCGGCCGACAGCCGGTAAGGACCTGTGCAAAAGAGTGAGCGCTACGCGGGATCAGATCCAGCTTTGATTTCAGCCTAGGGAGGCAACTTCTAGAAGAACAGCTCCCCACCGACCAGCTCTTTTACGTGAAATAGTGCCAGAGCCGCCTTTATGGCTTGGATGTACAGCTTGATGGTAGTAGCATGAGCGGAACTGGGCCAGATGGGGTTTTACAAGGAGTCACCATGGCATCGTAATGGCGCTTGAAGGCTGAATATACATTGTTGCACGCTGTAGGGCACGCAAAGACTCGCTCGACTCGTGGATATGTGATGAGAAGATGATGATTCAGTGCTGACAGCTGGTTTGTGCCAACAACCCACGACTCTCTCTCAGCTCCAATCAACTACGCTTGATTCAGGGTTGAAAAGTACGTGAAATACAACAGTAGTTGGAAAATAACGGCACTACACACAAAGAGCAAGGCCATGGACGAGATCCCAAGAAACGACATCAATGTTCCCCGCCGCCGAATCCTCTTTTCCGAATCCAGATACAACACATCGTCCAGGAACCCATGATACCCACGCTTTGCAGCCGCCTTACTTTGGTCAAGTTATCGGTAAACTCCACAAAGGAGAGAAACCCCCCTTGGAAACCTGCAGAAACAAATCCCGCAAACCAAACTTCGGACAAGGAGAGACGACGCCACCATGCGCGCGCGCCCTGACCGGAACGGCTCCGAAATGCATCCTACCCCTACCGATCACACTCCGGCCGTCATCATCATTGCGGGTCTCGTCATGACCGCTCTTAACGCTGACCACGCATTCCCCGACAGTAATTTCCCATACATCCACAAACTTGTTACCACCTCCGCCAGCCACAGCGCAACCGGCAGCGGGATCAGGTGCAGAGCAAGAAAATTTACCTCCGTCCCCAATAACCTCACGCGAGGCAGAGGGAGCCAGTCTATCCACCCTGGACATGTTATTAAGTAAGAACCGCGCGCCTAGCTAACGGCTATAAATAGTTAGCTGCCCAGCACCCTGAGCAAAGGCCCGTGGACAAGGTAGAATATAAAGGAGACATGGCCAAAGTAGTAATTAAACAGGTGCCTGAAAAACACGTGGAGGCGTGCAATCCATGTAATAGATGCCACAGGCAAGGAAGCAGCCTAGAAGAGATAGAATCATTTGCAGTTAAAAATAGCTTGCAGTTTTAGCAGCGCGAGGTAGCACCAGCCAGGTAAGTCCTGCAGGATCTTGGTATCCAAGCTCTAGGATTGAATACTACTAATGGAGATGCTGGTCATAAACATGGTTTAGAAGATGGGCTTTTTCTGCAGTTAAAGTCTATTATAGCGGGTGTCTTGTCTAGCTGTATGGCAAGGTTAAGGTTATATAGCAGTGTCCCGGCAATAACTAGAGCGCAGAACCACCTGTTTATTATATACAGGAAATAAAGGATTAGGAGCAGGTAACTACACAGGCATGGCCCTGCCTGGACCTACGAGAATGCGAGCAGTACTATATAGATAGTAATAGATGCGTGAAACTTAACCAGGATTAACCAGTTGTGGAAATTATAGGAGAACTAGGGATTGCCCCCGCTATAAAATATAAAGCTAAAATTCTTAAATTTACTATACTAGTTCTATAGGTGCGCGTGATATATCACCTAGGTTCTATAGTATAGCCTAGATATATATAATTGTAGATGGTCAGGGTAACTACTTTGCCTCGCCGCCCCACCGACTCGCCAGCCGCGGAAACAACTTGAGCGCATTCTTGAAATTGATCATATCCCTCAGCTCCTGACTCATCTCATAGCCTTCTAACTCCTCCAAAAACGCCGGGTACGCCGTTATGGGTGCGTAGGGGAAGTCACTCCCATACAAGATGTGGTCATGCGGGACCAGTTTCAAGAGCATATCCAGCACCTGCGGCGAGGAGCTCAGCGCGAGGTCAAAGTGAAAGCTGCGGAAAGACTCCATTGTCTTGTCGTGTGTTGTGCCCATGCGGTACGAGACCGCAAAGTTAGGGGCTTTCTTCATTGGCGTCGCGACGCGCGAGATCAGGTAGGGGAGCGCCCCGCCCGCGTGCGAGAGGATCACCTTGCAGTTCGGGTACTTGACCCGGGTCCCGTTGACGATCATGTCCATCGCCGTGCGAGTCGTCTCGTGAGGGTAGTCGATCGCGGGCTGTGGGAGCTTTGGGTTGATCGGGTGGGTGTCGACTGGGTGTGTCGGGTGGACGAAGACCACGCAGCGGCGGCGGTTCAGCTCTGCCCAGATGGGCTCGACGTTTGCGTGGCCGAGATAGGTGTTTGACGAGCCGTAGCGGGTGAAGAGGGTGACGCCGTCGGCATGGAGCGTGTCCAGCCCGTATGCAATCTCGGCTAGGGCGTCCTCGGTGTCGAGGATATTCGGCAGCGAGACAAAGAAGGCGAACCGCTCGGGGTCCTTATCACGGAGGTCCGCGGAGTATTCATTGAGTTGTCTGGCTAGCTGGGCGCGGCGCTGACGGTCTGGAAGGATACAGGCGCCGGGGGCTGTCACGGAGAGCACGGCAGTCTGCACACCAACGCGCTTCATCAACAGTTTGGAGGCCAGAGGGTTCCAGGTAGGCGTGGGCCAGCCGCTGGGATCGCCACCTTGCTCCTCGACCGCTGTACGGTGGTTAGAGGGATGTCAGGTCGTTTTCGTACGGAAGCTAGCTTACCCTTGGCATAGAAGGAAGGCACGCAATGGTGGTGGGTGTCGATTTTGTTCACTGGCGGCCTGTGACTCCAGCCAACGGCCTTTTCGCGCAGCCAGTCAAGAGTGTGCTCGTTCATTGTGGTCAATAGGTTGCGCCTACATAGGTACATGACCAGGAGGAGGGCAACGGAAAGCGATATAAGCGGCAGCATCGGCATCGTGACGACTGCGATGACGACACTCGGGGTATGCTGCGGTTGCGCGCTTATGAAGGGCCGTCCGGAACCATTCCGGTGGCGGGGGCCCCAGACCAGCACGCTTGCCGTTATAACCGGCGCGCATCCACATCTGGGAAGCATTTTGTGTGCGCGTGTTACGCTTCGCGATCGATCGGGTCCCAGCCGACTCAGAGCTCATTTAGATCGTCGTCATGGATGGGGATGAACTGGCCGAAATTGGAGCAAGCCGCAGGCCACCATAAGCGACCTCATTCACAGGCAACTCGCAGCAGCGGCCAGAGAAAATCCAGCAACTGCAGTCATCCTAACTGTACTCGCATGCCTGGTAGCGATCTTCCTCACCATCCGAGAGAGATTTGCTCCGGTTAAATCTGTGTCGCCGCGGAGAATCCTCATCGTCTCCGGGTATCGACGACTTGGAGCAGACCCCCTAACATCTGAGCGATGATCAAGGAAGTGCACCGAAGGAGTCCTATTTTTCCCATTTACCCTGGACCATGTGGTTACGCCCAACATGGAGTTTGAGTTCTATTATTTCCCGACGGGCGTCAGGTTCGTGATTAATGGAATCCCTGTGTGCAACGAATGCGATGACCCAGAGGACTTTCTTCCATAGCGATGACTCGATGGGCACGGACTGACCCCGCGCATGGCCTCTAGCAATTTGGCGGAGGCCGGTGCATCTGTGTGGGTTATAGACTGGCGTTTTGTGGTCGGTTCATTAACGTGGCGCGTCTGGTCTTTTGCTATGACTACCCCGCGGTAAGCCATTTCCCAGCGACGGCGCACGGAGCGCACTTATACTGGCTGACATGTCGCAACCGGACAGACGAGCCATTCGCGGTGAAGGTGACTCTGAGAAGTGACCAGCACGTCGAATTGATCATGGTAGAAGGCGCTCGACTCGAGGTTTTGGGCGATGCCAAGTGCCAGGTGTAGATATTCAGCATCTAGTGTCAGTTTAACTAGGGAAGATAGCCAATGGATAAATAGTCAAATGAGTCAAGCACGGCCTAACGCCAACCTCCTGAAAGAAAAAAAGCTGATTCAAACCTTGAAGCAAGCTAAGATAAAATCCGCGATAGCCTTGGATGTTGCACTGGGCGACCTCCCAGCCGCAAAGACCATCAACGGGCCGTCATATGCCTCATTCGCCGTATACAGGGTCACTTCCCCTTTGCTGTGTTTCCGTAGCATCGCGCCCAACTGCTGAATAGGGTCGTTGAAGACCTCCTCGTACTCTCCGGTCACAAGATTAAAATCCACCGCGTTGAGATTGTCCCACCAGCTCTGCGACATCCAGCGCCATCCCCACCAGAGATCCCCGTCCGCCAGGGAGAGCCCTGCACCAGATACTGTCCCCATTTGTCGACAACACTGCGTGTCAACACATCCGCACTGAACCATCTCCGATAGGAAGGCGTGTTGAATCCGAACGACGAGAAACGAGGAAGCATCCTTTTATCGTGCTCTGTAAGTCTATATGGCCCTCCCCTTCCCTCTCAGCCGTTGGGCGGGTGCGGTGGAGGTGCGCTAGGACACCTAAAGCCAGATGGCCTCCTGCTGAGTCGCCACCGAAGGTAATCTACGAGACGCTGGATCAGCACATTGGGTGGAGAACAGTTTGGGGTTCTGGGAACATACATTGGATGGCCGATATCCGGAATCGAGAAGATGCTTGAGTGCGAGAATGCCCTGGGTCATCTGTCTGGGGTACGGGTGCGCGGGGATCAAGTCTAACCAGAAAGATGTCCAGCATGTACGTAGGCTATGATAGCGCGCATCGTCGCTACTAACCGTATTCCAGAACGCACACGCTCAGCTGGAGTCCAGCACTTGCGGCCTCCGTTCAGACATGTTCCATCTAGTCTATATGTCCAGGCGACAGGGGCATCACATATCTGCCGCCTACACATTCGAGCTCCGTGGTTAGTCGATCCAACCGTCGTGAAGAGGTGTGAGTAAAGGTGCATCGTACCGTGGAAGAAAAGAACGACTTTACTTGCAGCTCTCGGGCCGATCCAGAGAAGGTGCGTAGCATTATCAGCTTCCCGAACATCCACGGGCGAGAGACATTCCGTGGGAAGATACCCATGCATCGTATGCATCAATGGTAGGTGGTAGGATGGCCTGGAGTTGCGCTGGCGGGGTATTGGCCATCAGGGCGCCCGTGAAGCCATTCCAAAGAGACGGGGCTAGGGATAACTTCTTACACAAGTCACAGCAGCTGGCGGCGGGTATCCTGCATGTTGCATGCGGCAGTACAACAGAAGAAAAAGTTTAGCGGAAAGCGGATCTTTAGGAAGCCGGCTGGTGGGCGGGTCATGGTCGTCTTAACTGTGCTGTGCTAAGCTAGTTTGATGGATAGTTATGTTGGGGTGTAGAGTGTGGTGGGAGTTGTCCATGGGCGCGGTACAGCTTCAGGGCACTCATCCAGCCTCTTACTATTCAAGGTCTCTCCTACTTGCGACCATGAGAGAGTCGCCCGGGATGACTCCAGGCGCCGCCGGAATGGCTCCGTTGCTGGCGTGGGGGACCATCCTATTATTAACTACTGGATAACTAATTACCCCCCGCGTAGCGCCCTGAAACCCAGAAAAAGTTTGATATTGTTGACTCCGATTGGTCCCCATAATAACAGGGCAAACGTGCGTGGATGTTAATACTAAATATCCCTGGCTTCCCCATACTAGCATGTCGATCTAAAGACCAGCTTTGTTAATAGATCAAGGATAATAACTAGTCTAGGTGGTTATTTACGCACACAATATAGCACGCCAGCCGACATAAAATACCTCGGAACGGTTCCAACTATCCAAAGCAACACATTACCCGGGCGCTGCACAGTGGCTCTTGCCTGTAACTCATGCAGGGAGAAGAAGATTAGATGTAATAGCCAGAAGCCCTTTTATAGCCCATGTATGGGCCTGTCCTATCGGGTTGACCGGTGCTTATATAACTCGGATACCGCCCGGTCGGCAAGTCAGGACGAGTGAGTCGAGTGCACTGCACGGGCGAAAGTAGAATACTGCATTGACTGTCCATCCCTTACTTGAACCAGGTATCATCGCGCACTCCATGAACGAATTAGGGACCTAGAAGATGCCTGCTTGGGTGCTGAAATCCCAGTTTCCTCATCTCCGAATTCTCGGCTTCAACGCGGTCCTCCCACCGACGCTATCAGACAAGATCCAGCCAGCGGAGGGAGCAGCCATCCTTCCCCCACTGACTGCACCCTACCCGAATGCGGGAACGTTGGAGCAGAATCCGACGCCTACAAGCTTTGCAACCCAGGCGGCGCCTCGGGGGCATCATGCGCTACTAGACACAGGTAGCCAAAGAGACAACAACAGCCAGCTCCGGTCAACAACCGAAGAGAATACTGACTCCTACGAATACCCCTTGTTCGACGATGAGACCGGCCACATTACGGGTACGGGCCAGATTACCGCCCCGGTTGCCGAGAGTAGGGACCAACATGCCGGATTCTAATTTTACAGGAGCCCGTCCACCGCGTCCCTCATGCGGCTTTCGTGGCAGTCGACGCCATCCCGGCCGATGGATGGACCCCTGCCAACCCTGCATCTCGAGCCCTCCAGGACACATCCACCGATTACCGATTGGATGACTTTGCACCGCCATCAAGGGGCTTGGCAGACCATCTGGTTAGCTGCTTTTTCGACAAGCTCTATATCATCTCTCCGTTCTTCCACCGTCCGGCCTTTGAAGCGGCGTCTCGCAATCCCTGGCGTGGAGAGGAAGAGGAGAAGATGCCACTAACAGAACTTCCCCTTAGTCTAGGCTCCAGTGCAGACTCCGGGCCGAGACCTATTGTCTTTCATTCCGCGCTAAATATGATATTCGCGCTGGGATGTCAGTTCGCCTATATTCTCCCCAAGGAAGTCGAACTAGTCGCCAACTCCTTCTTCCTGCGAGGAAATGGTTTATCGGGCTCGATTTCCTCGACATTAATACTCTCGGCGTCGTTCAGACGTTACTAATCAAGTGTAAAATATATTTATTCAGGCATGGGTAAGATCGATATGGACACGATCATACCGCGTAGTCGGGCAGCTCAGCAAAAGACAGGTAAGTTTCATAACATGTCGCCTATTATTACCAGCGACATCATATCCGCTAATGAGAAAAGTGCTGACCGGGTCCCATAAACTCTACCTAGTATCCATGTTAGACAAACCGACCCAACAGCCTACTACTTATCACTAGTATTCACAGGTTTCTGTACCTGTATCATGCACAAGACGAAGTTTGATTATGCCTGTGACTCGCCGCATGTTGATTCTATTTCCGGTCTAGTTTTAGCCGCTGTCATCACGATAATGGGAATATTTTCATTTTAATTTACCCAGGAGCCGCCTATTTTTGATGTGGTACCGATATCCCTGCCAAAGACCAATGACAGCCAGAATTGCCATAAAGATCCCAAGGACCAAGCTACTAATCGTAGCAGAATTCCAGCGGACTTCCGGGATGTTTATTATTTCTGGTTTCGAGAGCCACATCTCGGCAATGATTGTTTCGAGGCCCGGTGTGGTCGAGTTCACGCGATTCATCAGCATCATTTTGGTTGAAGTGTTGGGTCTTGGCCTGGTATACCGTCGTGGCATTTTGCGGTACAGTTATATATTTCGGTCATATTGGAGATAGTAGCACTGCGGTATGGAATGAAAACCCTAGTAGATTGCGGATTATGGACTTTGGATTTGGACTGAGGACACTGGATTTGGGACCCTTCAATTTGAGCTAGCAGCTAGGACTTGAGACTCATGCTCTGGACTAAGGACTTAGGACTGAGCATTATCGAAGACTCATGACGGGTGCCAAGGTATATTTGTTTTTATGCGCCCAGGCTTCTGACAGCTTCTTTTGGGCATCAGCCACTCTTCGGCGGCAGCGCCACATTTCGAAGGACGGGCACGTGACAGTCCTTCAGCTCCTCGATCAGGCTCGATAAAAACACATTTTCCATCCTCTTGAGGATCCTTTCGAATTCTTCCATCTTCTAATTCTTCTATGACCACCGTACCATAGCATCTGTTGCATCAGCGTCAAATATCGTGGGCCGGTTCAAAGCAACCATGGCGGACTTGTGAGTCTCTCTCAAGCTGCACACTAATGATGTATAAGTCAACTAAACAGCAACAGACTGGGCTTTAGTTCTGCCTTTATTGGTCCTGCCTTTACTGGTTCCCTAAACGGTATTCTAGGACTTGCAGCTGGCTTGCATCTCCTAAACAAATTTGAGCCGATGGTATTTTGCACCGGTAAATCCACTGCATTTTGTTCTCTATAAACAGCAAGGACTCGTTCTGACCCGGAGATGGTGCACATTTTTAGACATCGAAAATGAATTTTCCGCGGATAGACGTTACTCCGAGATCTATGGAGATCATCGTGAACTCGAGGTGATAATCGACCCGCCGCCTCGTGAGGACTCGCAAAACTCATTCTTCAACCCGTTACGGAAATCCAGTCAGTGGAGAACAATGAGAGAACTGCGCCGGCAGTTTCATTCTCGTCACGCCGAGTTTCTCGACCTAGCTTCGATCGGCTCGGCCGAGCTCCGTGGATTTCGCCGACACTGTGCTCGAACCAAGGACCTTCTCGATGAGGGGACTCTGACATATCGCGATATTGTTCAGGGTCAACCACCGACAACTCTGCGTGGTGTCTTCGCCTTTATCAGCTTGTCTTATGCCATGGATGCCGTCATGCGCTCTAAGAATATTCATAGCACGTTCTCTCCGAGCGAGGTGGACTTTCTTCTTTGGAGGAACAACATTTTAGATCACGAGGAGAAGGTGGTTTTTGATGAGGTCGCATCTCTCATCTGGCCGCACGAGGTTTTACCATCAGTACCCAGTGATCTAGGCTTTTCTTCTAGCCATGGCCAGGGGCCAGGCAGGTCGATGCAAGCTACGATCGGCGGGATCTTTCAGGGTATGGAAGGTCACCCCGACTTCGATTTCTCGATCTTCGACAATATTACTTCCAGTATGGATTGGCAGTTACCTGGGGACTCTCCTGTCAACCCAACTCCCCTTGATGGTTTTGAGTGCTTCAATTCAAATATAATCCTGGACGTTCCAGAGATTGCCCCAGACGGGATCTTCCAGGATTTCCTGGTTCAGAATCTACCGCTAGATTCCAGCAGACCTCTCGACGCAAAGGCGTTGGCAGACATTCTAATAGGCACCGTGTTTTTCCAATCTGTTGCAACTTTCATTAATGGTACGTTGTAGTGAAACACAAGACAATCAGAGCTGACCTTCTTCCCAGACATACTATGGACAACGGGTTCCCTCCTAAAGGTTCTCAGCGGGGAATGTCAATATCATCAGTCGGTGTTTAAATGCCGGTCAAATGCAGAAATTGCCTCCTACTTCCGGTTTCGCGACACTGCTCGTTCTCAGATTCTTGAGCCTCTCCTCATAAACTACGGATCAACACATCCCATATATATTGCACTCTCAGCCTGCTTCGGACTCCTTCAAAATGGTTGGATATGCAGCATCCGCGGAATTGAGGAGTATGTTATAGCCGTCGTGAAATCCATCGCTGCTTTTTTCGACTTCCAAATTGCTGTTGTGGCTTTTGTTGAACAGCTTCTTCACTGCTGCTCTCAAGCGGCAGGAAAGGTAGGATCACAATTTCATTGCGGCCTTTCCGACAAGGACTTCCAAATGTACGCACCCACCTATATCAGAAACCGAGTGACACAAGAGATGTCGGATGTTCCTCAGCAACATTCAACACTAATGGAGTCCATCGCTGGAGATAGCCAAACAATGGACGTGGCGATAAATGCCCACGTGCCTGGGGATGGTCAATCACAATCATGGTAAGCAGCACTTCCTCATTTTACCGGACCAAAAACTTACCAGACTGTCTAGTCCTGCCACAGAATCCGACTTTTCAGGTAGTCGCCATTCTTATTCAATACCGAGCACGGAATCTCATCCACCACTCCCGACTCAGGGTACACAAATTCAACCCTCTTTCCGTACTTGCAGTGTTCCCGGTTGCAATCGCCGTTACAATGGCCCCGATGCAGCAACGAACTTACGCCGGCACGAGCGTGAGAAGCATGTTCTTGGCAAATCATTTGCATGCCCTTTCAAGGGATGTCCACATACAACTTCCAGACACCACAACCTGAGAACCCATTGGCTGCGACACCATAAAGGCGTACAGATGCCGATATCACTTGCTCCCAGGTCGTCCCGACAGAATCGTTGATCGATGACAGATACGGGTTCGGGCCAATTATTGTGAATCCTAACCCAGTCTGTTCGACTGGGAAGATATAAAGATTATGCTAGTTCTCCATGCGGTACGCACATGTATTCAGTGATGTGGACTACGTGACGCTGTTCAATTTCCTTCGCAAAGAGCATATCGCCCGCTTCGCTACCATTGTAAGGGCCTAGGTCTCAATCGCCCTTTTCTCTAGATGCGTATCGCGCGGTTTGACGCGGCTGGCTGTCCCAATAACGTCAGACCTAGAGGAGCACCATCAAGACTGCAGACACCTCCAATCACGAATGGCTTCTTTTGTGGGCAGATCCGGAGACAGGCAGTGCTTCAAGTGTGGTTTCCTTCTTTCTAGCACTGATAGAAGAAAAGGAGAAAGGAACCGGTCCGTTTCTCTATGAGATTATCCAGGGCGTTGACTTTGGGAGAAGAATGGTCTAAGGTTTTGCAAAGGGAAGCATAAGTTTTGGATGGGGAGAGGGCAGATTGTTGTGTAAATGCCCGGGGTTTCACGAAAGTTGAACCCCTGCTAGAGGATATAGATATGGGTTGGATTTCATAGCAATTAAACTTCATCAACGGACTGGACTGCCCGGCGTCACATTTTCTTGATCATAGCTTTCATCGATCTCTCGAGCCCTCTACTAGGTTAGTCATCATCTCGGAACCCTTCTTTTACGGAATGTATAGGATACCCTTCTTGCCGTCTCCGTGACGAAAGAGAAAGTCTAGGTAGCGCTTGGGTATGATACACATCGATCGGGGTTCCTCTACCATCGCCTGGCAACAGTCTACGACCCTAGTAGAGACTGTCCTAGATCTTCTAGAGATTCCTTATGCAAAGAAATTAGTCCGTTTTGAATCCTTGCCGCGAATGATAGACGTACGTACCCACATATGTGCAATGGCTGTTCGCTATCGAGGAACAGCATCGATGTATGCTTGGTTTTGTATTCCCTTTGGGATTTTATAATAAGGCTATGGGGATCGCTAGGGGCCGGGGTGGTCGGAAGCATTTGGTATTTAGTATGATGCTCGTTGAGCTTTCCCTGATATTTGCTTGGTGCACGAGAGTTCATGACAGCTCTATTTGAGATCAGAACGCAACAGTAGACTAAAATAGCTCACCCAAAAGGACAAGAATATGTGATGGAGATGCTTCGTTTATTTGGATGCTATCTCAGGTGGACAATACCGCATCAGTTTTCACTGAATCAAGATGGAGACGGAGTGGCCCAAGAGGCACTCGCTCGGCAACGAAAGGTCCTCCATGCCAGGTGTGATTTTTTTTTTTGGCCCGTCTCAAGGTTGCTTGGACCTGCCGGCTTCTTTCTTTTGATCTTGTCTATTAATCATCATGTTGTATCGTATCATATCATACAGATACGTGCATCTGCATCTTCTCCTTCATCGCCCGATCTTCACCCAGCTATATCTGGAAACATTACGCAAGCGCGAAGCTGCAGGCGGTGCGCTTGGCCCTGCCGGACAGGATAATTTCAACGTCTTTACTATGGTCGGTCAGAGCACCCTGTACTAGGGTCATCCAGCGTAGCCCGATCCTAACCCATAGCGGCAGCTCTGCGCCTGATAGGACCAGGGCCTATTTCTGCCGCTGCTTGGAAGTTAGGACTTCCGGTCAGACTTCAGGATCCAGCAGAAAGGTCGGATATTCGTTAGCGCCTGCTTGGTTATTTCTGGTTACTTTACTATATTATTTCTATTTTCTATTATAGTTAGATTATCCCTGTTTCTCCTATATTTATTGTAGTATTGCTGCTAGATTGATAAATTAGACCTTCCCATTCTTCTAGCAGTGAGCCAAATATTACATACGCCACGATTTCTGACACGTTATTACTGCATACAAGGTATGCCGTCACAAGATACCAGAGCAGGCTACTCCAGCGTGATAGGATGCATCTTGCGAAAGACATTCGTCGGATCATACTTGCGCTTCAGCTCCTTCAACCTATCGATATTCTCGCCGTAGATGTTTCCGACGACGGAGTCACCAGCTGCATTCGAAGCGCGTTAGCACAACCATCATTACATCAGGGAGAAAGGAAAAGCTCACGCTCCGCATAGTTAATATACTGTGGCACGCCACCAGCGCCAGCAGCCTGCTCCTCCGCATTCAGCCGCTCCTTATACTTCTGCTGCAACCCCCTCGCCCACGCGCGATGCTCGCCATCCTTCTCCTTATCTGACCAGCGCAGCGTGATAATCCCGTTCTGCGTCGTCCCGCGACTCGCAAACGCCGTCGCCGACCGCGGCACCTCGACCGTCTTCGCCATATCGTAGAACTCGAACAGTATCGCCGACGCGCCGAGGTCCGCGTCGCTCTGGACTTTCTCGGTGAAGTCCGCAAGGACCTGATTTGCGAATGAGGGCGATAGAGGCGGGTTGAAGAAAATGCCCTTGAACGATTTGCGGTCGCCATAGGTGGCCATTGGGTTCTGGAGCGCGTTTACCTGGCTGTATGGGATCATGCTGACCATGTTCACGACGGGTTCGAGCGCGAGGAGGTCCGCGAAGCGCGCGTTTCCTTCGGCCTCGGTCCCGTTGTAGAAGACGAGCACGTTGACCATGGGCACAGGTGCACCAGGCGGGCGCGCAAAGATAGTAATCGCGCCCGAGCGCGGATCCGGCTTCTCGACCAGAAGACTGTTCAGCACACTAATGACCCCCTCGACTTTATCCGGCGTGAACGCGACAATCCCCGCGTAGACCGGCGTGCTCTGCTCGTACGCCTGGAAGGTGAATTCCACCACGATCCCGAAGTTGTACCCGGCCCCGCGCAGCGCCCAGAACAGGTCGCTATTCTCCGTCTCGGAGGCTGTCACGATCGACCCGTCGGCGAGGACAACTTTTGCGCTGAGCAGGTTGTCGATCGTTAGTCCGTACTGCCCGCTCAGCCACCCATACCCGCCGCCCAGCGTGAGTCCGCCGACCCCCGTGTGGTTGACTGTGCCGCCGACAGCTGCGAGGCTGTGCTCTGCGAGGGCTTCGTCGACGTCTTTCCAGACTGCGCCTCCGCCGACGACCGCGGTTTTAGTTTCGGGGTTGATAGTTACGCGGTTCAGGCGCGATAAGTCGATGACCAAGCCGCCCTCTGACGAGCTTGTTCCGCTGACGGAGTGACCGCCGGCTTTGATCGCGAGGTCAATGTTGTGTGTTTGCGACCATTTCAATGCGGTTACAATGTCTTCGGTAGTTGTGGGTTGGATGACGACGCCCTGGTGAGGTTAGTGAGTGATTGAGTCGAATTGGAGATAGAATCCGAGAGGTGAGGGAGAATATGTACGGCTTGCTTGATCCCGGTGTCGGACCATCTCCGGATGACGTCTGTGTACCCCTCATCAAGCGGGGTGACGATGGTGGACGAGGTCAGGGAGCCGCGGAGGGCGGAGAGGGCTGACTCGAGTATCGACATGTTGTTGATAGACTTGCTTCCTCTATTTTTATTTTGTGTTTGTTTTATGAAGGGAAAGTGAGAGAAAGGTGGCCTTTTATGTGGAAGTGATTCGATTTGCGATTACTGATCCGCAGCGGGGTCGGTGCAACAACCCCTCCTTTCTTTCCATTCTTTTCTCCAGCTGCATCTCAGCTCAGATCCCCTCAGGCGTCCAGATTCTTGGAATTTTGGATTAGACGAACATCGCCACGTTATTGGCAGTAAGCAGCCTAGTACAATTCCAGCCCTATCCCGCGAGCACACCTTACTATAACCACCGTAAGCCAAGCTAGTTAAATAGATTACACGGGCCCAAGAGCCACATGTTCCGCGGGGCTGACCACACGAATGCGCATCCCCGCCCGGATCTCCCCGCCCGCCTGCACCGTCGCCATCACCCCCGCCAACCGCTGCACAATCTTCCTGTTCGCGTCGCGGACAACGAACCGCTCTTTCAATCCTGGTTGGAATTTATCGATCTGCGGACATGGGTTTCGCAGGCCCGTCAGCACGATAATCGGCCCTGCTAGCGTACCTGGTGCATCCTCAAAGTGTAGCTCAGTTCCCACGCTTAGCGAGAGGAGGTTGATTCCCTGCGTCGTGATGTTCTGGCCCAGGGCGCCTGGGGCGAGGAGTTCGGTTTTTCCGGTCGCGGATAGTGTAGATGAGACCGTTTCGAGTATTTCAATCGGGATTAGGTGCACTTGGCGGAGGTTTGCTGGGGGTGGCTTGATGTGCAGTCGCGAGCGGTGTTGGACTGTCTCGCCGAAGTGGCAGTCTCCTTCGATGCCGAGGCCGGGGATCAGGTTGACTGAGCCGACAGGAGGTTTGGAGAATGTGTGCGTGGTTGAGACGGTGGTCGAGAGAACGGTCGCCATAGTGGTGGTACGAGTCTGTCTGGTCCGCTAGTGCACGTACTGAGCTTGATGATTTTGATGATGACTGTTGTAGGTGGATGGTGGAAATGTCTGAGATGAGACCTTGGAGAAGAGACGCCATGTTTTCTGTCTGGATGGGGAATGATGCGAGTATGAGGGGACGACTGGCGTAGGCATGAGTCATTCACAATCACGCATGCTGAATTGGAGTACTTAGCACTCTGCGGTCTGGATGATTCGACGAGATCTTACTGGTGTTTCTGGCGTGTTTTCCCCCAGGAACTAACCTACGACAGGGCTATTCAAGGGGAGGGTTTGTTCCATTTATTTTGTACAGTACAGAGTATAGAAGAGGGATATTGCAGTTTTTAATCTACATTAAAATGCTCTCAAGAAGCAACGCTTGAGGAAGAATAATTAGAGAATAGTTACAGCCCCATTCCCAACCCCTCGAAGTGGGAAAAAAATCTGTGGTTCGGTTCATAGGGGAAGCACAGCAATGCACGAAATTTATTTTGTTAAGGCTGCACAGGCAACAGACAAAGACGGGAGAAAGAAAGCAAAACAAAGAAAGACAAAACTAGAAGTAAAACACAAGAAGGACAGCCCCTCACCCGCTCACATGGCAGCCCACCAGCCCACCGCATTGCCCATCCATCACAATCGACTCTCAAGACTCCGCGCAGATTGCATCGCCCTCCACGGGTGGGATATTAGCTTCAGTCTGCTGGAAATAAACCCCTCGGCGCTCACGCAATGAGTACTGCGCGACCTGTCCACGGCGAAGCACGCACGTCCCCCTCTTCGAAGCCCGGGCAGGGCGGACCACTCGCCGACGATCATACTTGCTCCACGTCCGCAATATCGACATCGTTTCATCCCACGATAGACACGTTCGGGAACGGAGCGAGCAGCTGGCAGCCAAAGAAGCAGGTGTCGCCACTGGAAACAACGTGATAGCGCCCGTCGACACAGTTGCGCGAGCACTGCAGGTTGTCGCCGCATCTTGCGTCGTTGTTTTGCGCTGTTGTATTTGGGTTTGTCTCGTCTCCTGTACATGCTTGTGTTAGCAGATTACGGCGTTTATACTGGACTCAACATGGGAAAGAAAGGCAGATTGGAAGCGGAGATGGGGCTCGTGTCATCTTACTGTGGAACACCACGATTGTTGCTGGGGAGTAGGATGGCCTTAAGAACTCGTCGAAACTGGCACGCGTAAATGCATATTGCAAGGGATCAGACTGGCTTATGCTATTCCAGAGGTATACAGCCAGGCAACTACTAACAAGCCCTCAGGGCTACAGGACAGCGACTTGGGCGGTGCGGAGTCCAGAGTACGTTTTCGGGATGTGATTCTTGAACTATTGTAAGAGTGACTGCCCGGTGACTCGCTATATATGCATTGTGTAACAACTTTTCAATACTGTATTTCAATGACCAGCCACAATGCCCCGTTGATCACTAGAACCCCAGACTCTGTTTCAATTTGGGGAAGGGCTGTGGAGTGGTCTAAAGCCTGGTTACACACGCTATTGACTAGGTGAACGATCTTTTGACGATCCATGCAGAAGGCAGCGTGATATATACATACTACTCCGCAGCACCACTGGACATGTCTCACAGGCATCGAGGAATCTTGGTGTCTCCTCCACGCACAGACCCTATTGGACATCAATGATTGATCTAACGAAGTAAACCAATCTGGCACAGGTTCATTGGGCGGGTCCATAAACGCGGGGCACGAGCACGAAGATGGCCGACAAAAAGAAATAAAAGGACAGGGGAAACTCGCAACCCAAAGGCAAACCCCAGAAAGTTTGGGCGGCTTTAGATTTGCCAGCATTCGATTCAAGTTCGTGTTTAGGGAGACTCAAGGTACATTGGGAGACCAAGGTTTAGCGATCCAACAGAAATATTCAAGACAGCCTTCCCTCCTACATAGATCGATAGCTGCACCCTAGAAAATAAAAAGATCTAGAGAATCAGTCACCCGGTAAATAGATCAGGCCGCCCCGTTGCTAAACAAGAACCCATCCGAGACACCGCCAAACATGCCATTGGCCATGTAGTCAAAATCCAGAAAGGAGAGATCTGAAGCAGAATGGCCCACTACCGCTGGGGGAGTGATTTGATGCTGAATATAGAGCGACGACATGTTATGTGAGGTGGATTGCTCGCTGTTCGGATTCGATTCTGCGAGCTGGTCGTTAGAGACACGTCTATTATTGGGAGGAAGTGATGAGGCGAGGAGATGGGGTTATATCATACCGAGCACGTTCCACACCTCGCATAGCTTTTCTAGGCGGCTACAGCACTTCTCGATCGTCTGGTTCCCGATATCCAGCTGGCGGAGGGGGGCAATGGACCCGAAGAAGGTCTGTTTCAAGGAATCCGTTGAGTGGGCAGGAGGTAAGGTGACAAGCGTCGATCGGGTCGCTAGGAGGAAGATGGTGAAGATAACCAGAGCGGCGTCGAATGCTAGGTAGACATTCAAATGTTAGCCATTCTCATCCCTAACCCTGAGCCCGTGGGGAAAACGCACTATGGTAAACTGTACACCACCACACGCCTAGCAGTCCGCGCTGTGCCCATTCCGACTCGACGAGCGTGCTCAAAATATTGATAATTTCCGTCGCGGACTCGAGTGTAATATGCACCGTGCTGCGGATGATGTCCTGCAGGGCAATTGTCTCGTGGCTGTGAGCGTCGCCGTCGTCAATGTACTCGCATAGCCGGACAAGCAAAATTCGATGGATCAGGAGGCGCAAATTGTGGTACCGCATCGTGAGGATAATGCGGAATCGTTCGACCGTCGGGTGCCTTCCTATGTCGGTGAGACACTCGCGTGAACTTATCAGGCTCATATGTGGGGGCAGTTGGGAGACCCATTCCTGGAGTGAATTTCGCAGGCGTAAAACGCGGGTGATCAGTTCATAGTCGGCGACTTTCTCGTCACTGCCGATGTTGCTGTCGTAGAGGGTCTCTAAGGTCTTGTAGATGACGGAAGATAAGCCACTATTCCATTAGCTAATAGTCAGTTAATCTTCGGAGGGGCTGCGCACATGTTCGCATTGAAGGAGTCGGTGCTATAGCGGCAGCGCTGCCGGGCTTCTATTTGCCGTTGGCGCGTCTCAAATGTGTCATAGTAAATTGGCAGTTCCAGGCGCGTGTAATGCTCCGGAATGGTGGTAGGGCGGCCGAAGGTCATACTCAGGTTTCTGCGGGTCAACCGGTAAGTAATTACTCCGAGCAAAAGCAATCCAAGACGTCAGCAACGTACCGATCTATCGCGAGGCAGCCGAACCAAGTCCGCTTGCGCATTTCGCGCTCGACGGGTAAAAACCTCTTGGAGGCTTCGGCAGAATGCAATCCGAGTTGAAGAGCGACCTTGACAGCGAGTCCATGCGTTGTCCAGGTCAGACTCCCCGAACGAGTGCCCTGCATGTACTGGGTGACAAGGAGGAGATACTGAACTGTGGGCATTATGAGAAGGGGAATAACGATGACAGGGCCAAAACTAACCAATCTCCAGAGTGGCACCGTTCATCACATGTTCCGCGCAAAGAGCATTCGCACGTTGGTAGAACGCATCCGCTTCCACTCGTCGCTTTTCGGCGTCGCCTGTGGGGAATATTGTGGTGAGTGTTGCGAGGGCGAGGACGATATTGAGAACGCCGAGCCAGGTGCGACGCGTGACCGTATGATTTCTCTTAAGCTGGGCGTAATTTTCACGAAACGTTTCTTCGTGTATGTAGGGGTAGAGCAGCCCTTTGTCAGCAAAGTAGCGATCAATCAGCGCCAGGGTCTCGCCATCCGACGGCAGATAGAAGATGGAAGACGTGGGCATGGAATTATGCTCGGGGTTGTTGGCAACCCACGGGTTCGAATAAGGTATAGGGGAGCTAGGTCGAGAGACGCGCGCAATATGGAAGTCAAAGAGACTAGTGTGGTTGCTACCAGGCGTAAAATTACCGCGACTCCTCGATAGCCGCTTCAGCGTGCGAGACAAATCGGTGGTAAATGAGATATTGGACGATGGGCCTAGCAGGCTTACTTAGTAGGAACGAGGAGGAAGTGGTGGGGTTGGAAAGATACCAAAGTAAGCGCGATCTTCCTCGTTGCCGAAAACGAGGACTCCCATGCCATCGGTGGGATCCTGCGACACGATCGAAGCGCTCCCATCGCCGGTCAGGGATGAATTGGGAGTGGGCACATGCCGGTCTCGAAGGTCGACATCACTGTACAGTCTTTTGGCCCCACGGCCATCCGAGGGACTATCGCGCAGCAGCGACTCAAGCTGGTTAAGCCGGTCTTCGATAGCTTGGAAGTGTCTACACGCGGTCAATCGAGATAAAGGGCGGGATAATCATGAGGATAACTACTCTTTGCCTACTACAACAATATCGCCGCCATGGCCAGTGGTCAGATATTGACACGTAAACCCCAGCTCTGTACATGTGCTGCATTTTGGGCGCCCGCCACTGCACTGTGTGCAAGGTCAGCGAGAGCAGGAAAGGAGGGGCGTTGGGCAGGACATACGCGGGACTTCCTATTCCGACAAGATACACAAGCCTCGACGGCGCGGCGCCGTTTCTGCGGCGGCTCGCTCGCTGGTTCGGTTACTGCTGGTGGCGGGGTGTCCGAAGCCATGGCATGTCGAGTGAGGTTAAAGGAAGAGGGAGGAGCAACCGGGGGAGATGCCGGAGATCCCGATCAAGCCAAGAGCTGCTTTGTCAGAGCCTGTTGGGGGCCAAATCCATCCACAATGACTACCACAACATCGTATTCTATGTCAGGCGACTACCCGAGGCATGAATAGTGTACTATCTAGCCCCGCTAGATATTATGATCATAATGCCGATCAACAATCATCCCTCCCCGAAGCAACGCATTTCTTATAACATCGTGGCGACAACCTTCAATATATATATTTTTTGCACTAGGGGATGAAAACAGCACATCCTATTCCGGTACAAACCCAATCGCCTTATTAACAGCAGCAACATCCCAATAAAACGGCCTAAGCTCCGTCATAACCCCCTTCTCCAGATCCACGGTAATAGCCTGCGTAAACGGAAAAACCAAATCCTGCCCCGTCGCACGCACGCGGAAATGCACGCTCGAGAGCACCATCACCTTGTTCGACCCTTCCCTTTCAAAGATCTCGAGGTCCTGCACGTCAACGACGGAAAAGTAGTCTGCCATCGCCGTAGCCCAGTCTTGCATCCCTTGCGGGCCGATGTATGTGCCTGCGTAGGGAAGTGCGGAGGTTTGTTCTAGGTGGAAATCGGGGGAGACCACGGCGGCGATGCCGGAGAAGTCGCGGATGGAGGGCTCGGATGACATGTAGACTCGCTCGGCGGCGTAGAAGGATTCGAGGATAGAGCGCGCGGTGTGTTTTGGGGTGGACATGGTGAGATTGCTGGTGGGGGATATAGTTTTTTTTCAAAGGAATGAGGTTGTTTTTCGATTGGAGATTCTACAAATATTGGGGTATTTCTATCGGATAGAGAGATATCTCATGCTCAATATATAACTCTTGAGCTGGTATCTTCCCAATGGTTGAAGAGGTGCATTATAAATGCTCTCGGGATCTCCGGCTGCGTCCCGACCCTGTTCACTCCCTGGTGAGTACCGGTCCTCATCCTCCCCACCTAAGATCCTTAGGCCCTGTTACGCGGACGCTGTGGGGCTATAGAGAGCTTTGAACATGGCGCTTGTTGCTGTGGCTTCAAACCCACTATAACCAACAAAATTGTATTACCAAAGAGTGGGACTGACACACTTACAACTACCCTTCAAAATTCAATACCTAAACCACTACCAACTAAACGACTCCTCGACGAAGGTCATAACAACCGCAGGATCCTCCTGAACGAGCCTCGCAACTTCCCTCCTCACCTCATCGGCCATACCAGCCGGCCCACTAGCGACAACAGTCACCGGAACCCCCTTGGCTCTGCTCACCTCGGCCGCGAGAATGCGCGGGATAACCATGGGCTGCCCCGTAAAGACCGACGCATTGAGTCTATCAAATTGATCGTCGCCCAGTGACTCTCGCACCGATTTTACGAGCGCGTCGCTGCGCACAGCCCAGAAGAGCTTGTGCCAGCCTCGATGCTTGAGGAAAGTGGTTGTCAGAGCGGTTACGCCGACTCCACCTGCGAAGGCGATGATATTGGCTGCGTCGCATGGCTCGTGGCTGAGGATCGAGCGCGGTTGGTAGCCTGATTCGACGAGGACGGGGAGGGTAGTGCGGGGCCTGCGGAGGTGGGATGTGATTCCGGCGTGCGTGCGGAGGTACATGGTAAGACCGTGGCGATGGTGATGGCGGCTGTTCTGTGGCGGTGTCGCCGATGGAAGTCTTGTCACTTGCGTGTTGTTTATGGCGACGATGTTGGCCGATGCGTCTTTCGAAGGGCCCAACTCCTTATCTTCAAGCGAAGAGGACGACGAGTCCCCGTCGCCCGCATCGGTGTAGTCGACAACGGTATCCGCGAGGACAGAGAACGGATGATTCTCCCACATCCGCCAGGTGAGCGTCGGGAAGTAGAGATAAACATGTCCCTCTGCCTTGACTCCTGCAATCTCCAGCTTCAGGTAATCCCCATCAACGGGCGTAATCCGCGCGGTGCGAATGCCATGCCTCCCGAATCTCAGAATCCGTATCAACCGATCAAACCCCCAGATCGCAAACGCCATGTATATCCAGTTCTCATATCCCCACTGCCACCCGAAACGGAAGTAGATATGCAGGAAACAGCCGATCATCGCAAGAAGGAAGAAGAAGACATGCCACGCGAGGAACAGTTCGTAGAACTTCTGCCGGATCGGCAGGAGAGATGCGGGCAGGATGACGACCATACCGAGTGTCCCGATGATGCCCCAGTACCAATATGGCAACTGACTCTCGGCATCGTGGGTGAAATCCACGTCGTAGATCTGCAGGTAGATGGCCGAGTGCAAGCACGCTTGGATCACGGCGATGAATGCGATCCAGCGGTGCAGGAAAAGGAATGTACTGTGCGACCAGTTGGTTAACCAGAGGAGTACGTTATTCCGGCTCGAGTACAGCACGAGTAGCGGGATGTTCGCGAAGCTGAGCACGCCCGCGCGGTTGCCGACGTAGCTGACGATCTCGCGCTCCCGGTTAATGAACCAGGAGCTGTCGCGCGCGGATGAGATCCCGACGGCGGACAGGATGATGTTTATGCCTATGATGTATGCGATGAACAGTGCTTGGCCGCGTGTCGGCATTATGGTTGTATTCCACAGGTAGGGGATGTTGTGGCGTGCGCCGACGAGCGGAGGGGTGATGAATGTGGCTTCGAAGCGGGCGGTCCAGGATGCGGGGAAGGGGATAAAGCGGGCAAAAGAGAGGCCGATGGGGATAAAGGCGCCGGTGAGGAGCAGGACGAGGCTGAAAGAGTTCCTGTTAGCCTTCTATGTCAAGCAGCCCAAGGAGGAGCACGAACCCGTATCTCGCATGGGTAGTTTCAAGCCTCTCGAACGTTGTGAGCGTTCGGTATTCGATCATATAAGCCTCATCAGAGACCGCACCGGTTGAATATAGAATCATCGAGGAATTGATGATCGCAGGCGGAGTGCCATTGATCACCTGGAACGCATCTTCAAGACTCATCTTGGGCAGCGGCTGGCCAGGCATGGTACCCGCAACGTTCATCTCCCAGTACTTCTGAAGCGTAGAGTTCGACTCGGTCGTGCAGTGCGAGTGTATGCAAAATGCTAGACTTTGCAAGAAGGCAGCGTTCGTCGCGTAGCACTCTGGACTCGGCGATGCCTCGACCATCCATCCCTCTCCCATCGGTAGGTCTTCGGCCGTATCGGAATGGCCGTGGGCGCGCTTTCTCATGTGCGAATGCATATCCGAGTCGGAGGTTATAGTACAGTTCAGCGGATTAGATATTGATGCCCGACACGCATATGCACAGGGCGGGTTGTACATCGAGATGCCATATCCGACGAAGCCATGTCGCCGTCGGCCGGGGCCCATGCAGTTGCCTGGATGGGCAAGGAGAGCAAGGAGCGTCCATATTATGAGAAGCAGATGTAGGTGCATTGCAAGTCACAAAACCTGTGTCCTCTACGAGGTGTACGAGACGATGGGTCGCTCCGCAAGGGGGGCAGGGGGTTTATCATGAGGCTGGCGGGGGCATCGCTAGAAAATTCCAGATTAGAATGCCCACATTTTACTTGAAACATGTGCGCAAGTATGAGAAATATTTCTCAATAAGGTGGGGTGTATTTCTGGATCTCGTGCCACTGCAAACATGAGGTCATCGTCAGGCCTGGATTCGGGCCTCGTTTTGCAGTTCTGGGTACATATTTGTTCAGATTCGTGTCAACCGCCCCCAGCACCTCGATCCAATGCAGAGAGTACGCAACCGGTCCGAAAGAACGGTTGACAAACTCCATGAGACGCGATGGTCGCAGAATTTCCGCAGGGTCCCAAAACTAAAGTGGTGGTGCGATTAATTCCTTCAGATATGCTTGGCCCTGCTTGGCGCTGAGGTGGTTTGAGCACATTATCCGGAGTGACGAGTTCTGATTGGACAGTCACACGTGGACAAGGCTGGTTTTATTTACCGAGCAAATGGGAGGGGGCATAATCTCGTATAAGTCCAGCCTGAGCAGCAGGAGAGGCGGGGGTGGCTCACAGGAGCGGACAGTGGTAGAAAGGTTCGGAGCGGGCTCGCGGGATATCCAAGCATTCTCGGCTCTAGTCCTCTGTAGTGCATGGGGGTGTGCCCGACTTGTTGCGAGCTAGCTATAACAAGGCGAGACTTCCGTCTTGGAACATTCAGGACAGAAAATATATCCCTTCTTTCTAAGGGTCGCAAGGTCTGTCATTATCAAACTGGGCCTAAACAACATCATCGTAGATTTCACTCGGTCCTTGGTCAACGCACAGATAGTCCCAGCCAGGTGGTGAGCGCCGCATATCCTCTCCGCGACTCTTAAAATCAGGGGACTGCGAAATACAAATCCGATATTCCACCTCCGCATCAACCACGCCCCTCCAGGCGGCTGACAACCGGCTGTTATACAGTTTCCACAGTGTAGGGAGTAACCTCACATCCTCGATACAGTACCGTAAGATATCCTCGGAAAGAGGACGCTGATTAAACACCTCGAAGCTGCCACCACATTTCGCGGAGAAAAGAGAGCGCCCCTTGGCTTTCACTGCTATCCACTCGTTAAGACTATTGGGGTTTCCGTTTTGCCACTCCTGGAACGGGATGTCGTACTGGATGCAGTGCGAGAGCCCTTTTAGGAACGTCCGTTCGAAACTCCGCGTCGCCAGCTCCATCAATTGTACATCTTCGATGCCAGCGAGCCTGACAGCGAAATGCGCGTAAAGGGCGTCCGAGTCGTGGCGTACGTCAAAGATGACTTTTGTCATATATGGATCCTCAAGGATGTCTTTCAAGGTTCTACCGTTTTGCGCCCTCTCTGGCCAAATGCCGCATCCGTTATCACCCGGCCTTGGTTCTCCTCCTCGTGTGGTAAACGCTTCCCTCTTCAAGGTGTGAACGTCAACCAGGTATGTCCGGCCATAAGGTAGAAGATATATCTGAAGAATCGAGATCGTGCCGTCTCGTCCGAGGTTGACGCCTTCAAGATCGATGTATATCGCCGGCGGGCCATAGTTCGGTAGGTTTTCCAGACAGTTGATCAACTCACGAACATCGTCCGCTGTTGAGACCCATTGCCATGTGGCGTCTTCGCTTAATGTTGCGTTTTCCAACGGCCTCGCTACTTGCGCCAGTGGCACTGCCAGCGTGATCGCATTGCTATTTATTACCGGTACCGGCCAGTTGGGATTGAGAACCAGCGTGGGGATGACTAGACGTACGAGCGGTGTATGAGAAAGTGATAACGCGGACCAGTAAGAGAGGCGCTTTGTCGAAAATAATAAAACGGTTCGTATAGTGACTGATAAAGTCGACAGGAAGGGCGTAGCTGCAGAAAATTCGATCCACCCTTCCCTTCCCATCGTCTTTTATAGGGGGTTCTGAGTCAACCGTGGACGTTCTGCGGCGCTGTCTTCCGAGGAGGCAAACCGCCCCTATACACGCGTTTGCAAACTTTGTTGCCAGTAAAACCTACTGCGGCTCACGAGAAAGTCAATAAGCAATACACTCGGATAAACTGCCAGCACATAGCCAGCACGACTGTATCTCTTGCGCATAAGCTGCCAGCGCGGTAGCGATATACTATGGCTGCATGGGATACCGAGGTGTCTGAACCCCCACAAGCTGACAGAGCAGACCTTGTGAGGCCAGCCCCATTTTCTGTGGTCATTCTTTGCAGAAATCTGCATGAAAAAGCTTGTCCGGGTTTACCTCTCACTAGCAAACTCTGGAGGGCTGCGCTCATGGGTGAGCGAACACAAACACTGGGGGAACATTCTAGCAAGCACATGAAGAATACACGTCACCTGCCCGTGTATTACCATAGCAGCACTTTTAAGGCTGCCCCAGCCGGGTAATCGGATGTAAAACGCGCTAAGGTCGGAACAGGAGCAGGACTGGTATGGAGCAGCTGAGAAATGTTGATAGATACACCGTCTGCGCTATCACTCTACGCAACGGGCGAATGGCCCCAACCGCACCCCTCGATAACTGGCTTTCCGAAGCCATTGGTGGCAATTAGAGACACCTCCCAACTCACTTTCGCAAGAAAATGCATCGATCTCACAGCTTTTCCAAGCCCGACCCTGATCCAAACGCCAGATCCTACAGGAAGCATCGTCAGCTCTACCACCCTTCTTTTCAATACTTCCAGGTAAAAGTATACTTACCGACAGCCATATGGGAAAGAAGGAATGTACAAACCATCCAATCGATGCAATCTTGCCCTTCCAGGTCATCCCACTATGGCCGCGAAGGACATCCCCCACAACACCCTTTGCGTACGTCGCAGCCGGCATCGCAACGGAAGCGAACTTGGCACCCGTCGAAGTCTCCAAAATGTTCGGGCCCGCGGCGCGGTAGTAGGAGTTCTCAGGCAGCTCGTCCTGTGGCGTATTCTCAAACATCTTAGACGCCACGATCCCCGTCATGATCGTGACAACTTTTACCCCGAGCGGGGCGACCTCCACGCGCAGGGTTTCGCTGTACATGCGCACGGCGGCTTTGGAGGCATTGTAAAATGCTTTTCTTGATTCAGCCTGGATTTTTGAGAAAATTATTAAGACAGCTTACAGCCCCATGGTACATTCAAAACCCCCGCGAGCGAAGCGTTGTTAACAACGGTCCCCTTGGACGCAATAAGCAGCGGCATGAACGTATGCGTGACGTGCACCATCCCCCAGAAATTGACATCGAAGAGGCGTTTCGCGTAGGCTAAGTCCGTGTCCAATGCCGGGAAGTTCAGGTTCAGCCCGGCATTGTTCACCAGATAGTCCAGGCGCCCTGCGCCGCCGCCCGTGGAAGCAACAAACGTCTTGAATGCGTCCTCGATACTGGATTGGGATTCGACATCCATCTCTATCAGCGTTATGTTCGGGAGTTTGCCCAGGTGCCCCATTTTCGCCGCTGACCGGGCTGTCGCGAAGACGTGGAAGCCGCGCTCGTGGAACTCTTGCGCGAGCGCGGATCCGATGCCGCCGTCGCTGCAACCGGTAATGAGCACTGTGTGCAGGGGTTTGTCCAAGTTTGAAGTTGCCATGGTGGTTGGTGCAATTGAGGTATCCGAGACCGAGCTGCACCTACATCCATCCATGGCGACAACGAAATATTAAATATATTCAAGCTGGTCTGCCGTATGAGCTCCAACGCCAGGACCGGCTCAGATCTGCCCGACCTGACCTCCCCCAATGCCACAATGCCAATTTTTGCCGAGCGAAACACGCATCAGGGCGGAGAGCAGACCCCCACTTCTGTGTGGATCGCTGCTCGCAGCAACTCACCACGTACTGCGACCGTCGTCAAACACCTCCTTGGCAATCCTTTATAGACGGGGGGCGTGGTCTCATTGGCGTAGTGGACCTCTGATGGAGTACTTCGCGCTATCCCACCAACGGCTCCGGGTATATTCGAATGACAGCACTGCGGTCGTGAAAGGGGTTCGCCCGGATAGTAGGCGCGAACTTGAATGTCCCCCGGGTCAGCGGCAAAAGCCATTATCAGAACTCAATCTGATCTGACCTGCCACCCGACGACACCTCATCCCGGCGGGGCGCCGAAGCTGGAGTGTGGATAGCGGGCGGTGCCTGCTATTATTGGCCTACAGGATGGAGGGATTCACACCCTGTCTAGCGGCTCTTGTCTGAGCTCTTTAGCGGCTTAGCCTTCTCCCGCCAAGCTGGGGGCCGAAAATATCCATTTTCATCACATGCGTGGGTTCCGATTGGAGGAAGTAATAACACCCCTCAGCCGAAGAACAACTGATTCCTACACTCACGGCGAGCGAGTATACTGGTGTCCGTGTGTGATCGTGAAGCCCAGTTGATTGTTCTGTGTTCCCAGGTGATGTGGACTAAGATCCAGCTGCCAGTGGGGCAGGGTTCATACAGCGGAGACTATCCTGGCCAAGTGGTATCGTGCTGGGAAGGTTCCAAGATCCGTGTTTACCGTCGTCGGGCAGGTAAATCGGGCGACGCAAGGGAAGCTTAGTACATTTATCCTTCCCATCAAGTCCAGGGTATAACGTCGAAAGTGGTTTTGGCACGCGCCGTAGCTCGCGAGACAGGCTGTTCCCGGTCATTACCGCGTGGGAATCTTGCATACCCCAATAGGTACAAGCTTTCTCTCAACCTAAGTTGGCAGGTAAGGGACCGACTGACGACGGGATGAGGATGAGGATGATGATGCTGGCACAGGGCAACAGGTTCAAGCCAGGCCTTCGTTCCAACACACGCACGCACACAAGTTGATTAAGAGACCGAGCGCTCACCCGGTTTTTTTTCACTAGACTCGGGAAGGGGAATTCACCAAGGCCCTGGAATGCAATAAACGCATGTGGTCCGAATAAGCTTGCACTGGTGTTCTAACTCTTTGGGGTCGGCGGCCATGCATCGATCCCGATCCCCATCCCCGCCCGGGATGGCTAGGTCGTCATACACCTAGCTCGGGGGGATCGGTGCGCGGTGCTAGTGGCCAGAAAATTTGCATACGCCTATTGTGGGAGTAGGGAGTACATTTGGCGGTAGAACAGAAACGTACATTGGATGCCTTTATGGGAGTCAGGTCCGTCACCGGATCTATGGCTTGCGTTATTCTAATCTTATAGGAGCGGGTGGGAAGACTGTCCTGATTTAGGAATGCTGCTCGATTGCTTATGTATCGTATTGTCGGTCTCGTGGCAGGTCCACATTGATATACCTAAAATAGAAGACAAACAGACATGGTGAAGGGGAAGAATAGGTCTCGGCTGGAAGAAAAAAAATTTGCATTACTATACAGTACACACCAAGATTCCTGCTCGGAGGGTAGAACGCGACAACGTTGCACAACTCAGGGAGCCGCTTAACTAGGTGGCTGGGGCAGCTCGCGCACCGTATCACGAGGGGCGGTTAGACCGTCCCCGTTATATAGTTTGAGCAGCATTTGTGCGGCCGAGGCTCGCCATATCGGATTCTCGTGAGCCATCCCCTTCCACTGGTAAAACTCGTCCCCGGGATCTGCCGTCGGGACGGTGGCCCGGTGCATAGACCGTACGTTGATGGGAGGGCGCGTCCGGACAAGGGAGCGATCGGCTGCCCTGGCAAGTGTCGCATACAAGGCCTAGACGTCCCCCTTGGACGATGGCATGTCACCGGGGAGCAACTCTGGTGCTCGGAACACTGCGACTTCATCGTTGCTGTGCACTTTATCGGCCGTTGGTGGGCCGCCAAAGTCCCCGAGGACAAACTTCGATGACCCTGACCGCGCGCGGAAGAAAATGTTGCGCGGGTTGACCTTAACGTGGATCAATTGGTTGTCCGCGAGGTAATCTAATGCCTCAAGAATCTGTTCCGCTATGTGAGGAACAAAGTCATCAGTGACCTGGATCTGGTCTATTGATGACGAGACCAGGGTGGTGAGATCGCCGTCGTATAATTCTGTGATTAAATGCACCTCACGTCCACTGCGACCGGCCCTCTCTCGAAAGCCAAAGCAACGGACTATGTGTTCCTAAAATTACCAAGTGTTGGTCGCTTAGGCCAAGCCATGACTAACGGGGAAGAGGAGCTTTCGAGGCTTAGCTGAGAGAGGAAGAGAATCTCTGCTTCTGCTGCTTTGTTCGGCACTCTCATCGACGACCAGAGTGGAAATGCCTTGACCGCGTAAAATCTACCACTGAGGAGGTCTCTTGCCTTCAACACCGAGCTCCGTCGGTCTACCGCAATGGGATCGCCCAGTTCATAGCGTAACAAAACCGGCCCCGCGGTGTTTCTTAGGCTCAAAACAGGGGTAGTGACACGTTCAACCGCAGGTAAGGCCATTTGTCTTTGGTTGCCGTCGGTGTGGCCATTCTCACCGGTCGCGCGTCGCAGGAGGGTTGTCGAAGTAATCGCGGAGCAGAGAGTCCGGGGTGGGACTCCAAACAATGCCGAAGACGAACAGGTTGCCATCAGGCCCTCCTATGCCAAAATTCTAACATGGTGCCTGGGGAGATGGGTACGCCCTGGTCCACTCTTGGAAACTGGAGGCTGTCGTCACAGATCACGCGGGTTGTTCGGTAGGTTAAAAGGTCTCTCAGGGTGACCACGTTTGTGCCCGTCTCCATCTCGAACCGACATTGGAGCCTTGAAATGCGTGGATCGTTGATGACGATGTCGGCGTGTCGACCAATGGTTGCAAGGACGGTTAGATTGTAGGAGCGGGACACAGCATGGCCGATCCCCAACGCTACCTCTCCTTCAGGGCTGGTCTTGGTAGCATATATGTGGTTCGCTCTGGCGGAGATCATTCTCCGCGCTCTCATGTTCCTGGAAATAAGCTAGAAAACCGAAGATCGTCCCTCTCATAACTTGAGAAAACCGCACAAAGTGTGGTAGGGGGAATGTAATAGGGACAAGTGTAGTCGGCGATGAGGGTAGATCGTCGTGTGGGGTATATCGGAAAGCAAAAATGGTAGATGCAGTCAAAGGTGATAAAACATTGCGGTTATTCTTCCTGGTTACTCGTCATCCGTGGAAGGCTCCAGAATTCTATTGGTTTTTACGATGAAGGGACCCTGTACCAAAGCAACGAACAAATAGGGCCTCGCCGCGACTGAAACCCAGGTCTCCCGCAACAGCATTCGATCCCGGCCAGATGAAAAGAAAACTAGCATTTTCACAATGTCGCTGGTCGCAGAGACCCCGGAGGTCGTATTTCAAGGCCTTGCCGTTAAACCGCAGAGGTTTGGGGAGGGAGTTCTGGCATGGGAACTGGGAGAACGTCTCTTGAACCTCGTCCAGAACCCAGCACAGCTTGAGCGCTCACGAAACCGCCTCGCTCGCAGCATCCCACCTTCCATGCTAGCGACGCTGCCCGGAACGATAACTCCGCTCGCACGCCTCTGATGAAAGCAGTACTCGGTGACGCGACCGACAACACTGCGATCAAAGGACAAAGTTGGCTCCAGGTCATACCATGCGGACGTGCACCGACGAGGACTAGGTAGTAGTGGGGAGGATGAGACCGCGGAGAGGTGCGCCAACAGAGATAGTCATGATATTATCGCCATCGATTCGGCGCAATATCAATTTCAAGCTCGAAGCGTGGGGAATGGACAAAGGAACGTGATGAGGTGTCGAGAGCGCGAAGCCCCAGCGCCGACTGTGACAGGAATGCCAAATTCACGGACCAGAATAAGCGAGGCTGATATCCTGAACTGGACAGCCGGTAATGGCACTGCATAAGTGATGGGTCTCGAAGCGAGAGCTGTCATTGAGCGTACCGGCTTGACGTTCTCAAGAGGTGAAGCAGTAAACTGCGAGAGGAGTTGACTTCGCGAAGATCCGATGTCTGATTATTGCCCAATTTCCATCAGATCTCGCAAGGCAGAGGCGCACAAAGTCAAAAGATGAAAGTTGCGAAAATTTAAGATAGACATGACGGTGAGATAGATTTACCCAGGGGTCAGGGCATCCGGGTCAGGCCTCATGGAGAGAATAAGCCTCGCCCCCCATAGCGACATGAAGCAGAAAGCGGAGAACTGCAGAGCGAGGGGTGGATGATCGACAAGTGTGAAGCGGCCGGTCTATTCTCTCCTTTCCGTGAGTCAAGCTTGAGTCGAGTGTTTGCCCAAGCTGCATGCGGTCGAGCTGCAGAGCTGCAACCTCCGATCAGACACGAAGGGTCCGAGTACTGCTTCGATATGACCGCCGTGAATATCCACCCATACATGACAATGCAGATCGGCTTTGTGGTTAGATTTCTAGGGGTTGGATGATGTGGAAGCTTCGGATACGGTTCGATCTGAAATGTTTGTACGACCTACACTCAATCCCATGTGTACGTCCGCGCTGGGTTCGTCGCTGACAATTGATAGGTCTTATCGCGACTCCGGCTAGTTGATCACATCTGCTTCTAGGCTGATATTATGAAGGGACTTGGAACCCCCGATGGAAGCCCTGCCCTCTTAACCATCGGCCTTGATGTCACCCTAGGGAGGAACTGACGCCGTCGCGGTCATCAGACCGTTTACAAATTCATGTCAAGTGGCTAAAATAGATTGGGACAGAGCGGTCGGCGATCGAAGCCCAGAGGTTCGGCTTCACAGCACGAGCGATACAGAGAGCGCGGCTAGTAGCTGCGAGAAGTAAACATCTGCTGCATCGAGACGTCGCATGAACGGATTAGCAAGACCAGATCATGAGGAATGAATTTAGTTTTCATCAGTGAGACTTGTTGAGTATATGTTCATGTTCACCTGCCATCTACCTTTCGGTCATCCCTACGGAAGTACAAGGTGCCCAGCCCATGTGGATCACTCAGCCTTCACGAACTGATCCACAACACGCTGCCAAATCGGTCCATCATTGAGAGCAATCTCTCGACTTCCGCCGTGGCGTCCGAGTCCCCACATGCCAGCTCCACTCTGTTGCCCTGAAACTCCAACGACAACCTAATCCCCATCGAGTCATCAGAAAGCCAAGACCCTGCCAACATGGGGCCAAATTCGAAGCCACCCTGTGGTTTCCGGACCGAGATCCTGGGATGCTGTTAGGGTGGCGCCGTCCCCTTGGCCGCAGCGTTTAGGGCCCAGCTAGGCCTCCTGCGGCTGACGGGGGTTGACTGCCATCTGCTTCGTCGCGACCTTTTGAGCCCGCCCGTCCCACTGTCGTCTCGGACTCCAAATCTCTCTATTTCTCGCCTTTCACATTCTCATTCTTCCTATTACCGTCTAGGGTTGGTGGCGACGCAACATGGCACTCAATTTCGAACCCATTGGCCTCACGCCTCTCGACCATATCACAGCGAAGATCTATATCCCATACATGCTGTTTTTCAACAGCACCGAGCCCAAACTCGCTATTCAGACACTTAAGAATGGACTGGCCAACCTTGTCGGCGAAATTCCCTGGCTGGCCGGCGACGTGATCGCACACACCGAACCCGAAACGCGCGGATTCATCCATCCTCCCAAGGTCCCGCTGAACGAGCTCGAGATGCTCTCTGTCAAGTACTTCGATCGCGATGAGGATTTGCGAACACATCCTGCCTCCGAGTACCTCCCGGTTCCGGTTTTCGTCCCCGCGACAAAACAGCGTCCTATTATTCGTCTGCAGGCGAACATATTCCCCTCGAAGATTATCGTCGTCTTCTCATGGATGCACCAGGTTTTCGACGGGTCAGGTGCTGGAACGGTGCTCCACGCCTTCACCGAGTGTTGCCGTGCGGCAGCAGACGAGTCTGTTGATATCCCTCTTACGAAGACGATTGCCGCGACCGCACTCGCTCAGCGGAAGGAGGTCTCGACGTGGGCGTCCAAGGCTGAAACTCGTCTTAGCCACGACCTCGAACTCGGCCCTCCGGCCTTCGACTCGAATATCTCAATCGAACAGTGGGGTGCGATGGAATCCGCCATGGGCGCGGCGACCTCGACACGTAGACTAACTTTCTCGCCGGAAAAGGTTGCGAATCTGAAAGCGATCTGCACAAAGCTCCTTGCTCAGCTCCCCGGATCGTCCACATCCTCTTTCTTGTCCTCAAATGACGTGATTGCCGCCGTGCTGGGTATCGCCCTCGACAGGACCATGCACGAGGAACCAGCCGACCCAGAAAACCCGCGCTGGACGTTCACAGCTACAGACCTGCGTCACCGGGTCACGCCTCCTCTCCCAGATACCTACCTGGGCAACATGATCTTCGCAGCCTGGAATCGGATTGATTGCGGAAGCAAGCGTGACATCCGCAACCAAGATAATGAGGCGGACCTGTTCCACGTCGCCCAGCTTGCGCTGCAGGTTCGCGCCCGCATCACCCTCCACATGAACGAAGTCACGGCATATAGCTGCTCTGCCCGTGTAACCGAGAGCGGCAACTGGTATGAGACAGAAGGCAAGCCGCCGAATGTGGTCTTGACCTCGTGGAGGCATCTGAAGTGCTACGCCCTGGACTTCGGTCCGGGACTCGGGTTCATCGAGGACTTTGAGCCCGGATTTTCGCTTATCCCGGGTGCCTGTATTGTGCTGCCGCAGCGGACGAGAGAGCTTGAGCCAACCACAGTGGCTCCCTGGGAGGTCTCTGTTACCACGATGGCGGGGCAGCATGAGACCTTGGTTAAGGACCGGTTGTTGAGTCAGATTCTGGCGGATGAGTAGATTGTTGTCTGGCTATGCAAGTCGGGTCTGTATCGCATGTGCTCGTTTTCTTCACGTCTTAAGTTGCCTGCCACATTACCGAGAGGAACAGGTGGTGGTGGCAGAAACGACAATGCTGATGCCTCTCGACTATGATTTACGTAAATAAGTAATGATGAATGTGAAGCACGATTTCCGAATGAACTATGAGATTCAAGATTTGATGGCGCGGCACAATGCATGTAGAGCAGCACCACCGCCAATACCAGGCTCAACATGAGCATGATGTCGTAAGTCTACGAACAGAAGGATAAAAAGATTGACGTACACCAGGTACCCCGGTATGGGGGAGTCTCTTGTTAGAAAGGAAGGAGCGGACGGCTGTAGGTGTAAGGTGAAGTGGCAGGAGGGAAGGAGGGAGTTTAAGCCATCAGCTGTCCAGCGGAGGTCCCTTCGATTAAACACCATCATCATCTACTTTAGTTCATCTATCAGTATCATCCAACCATCACCACTATTTCTATCGCAACCATAACCCCCCAGCTAGGTTGCTTCGCCGCCGACAACAATCGGGGGTGGCCCCAGAAGTCGCGGACAGCGTGGGTCTTGTCCAGCTCTTCCCTTGCCCTGTTTGAACCCTCTGCAGTAGTTCGTTATCTAAACCGAGACTCACACGCGGCCGTAGTATTCTCCCTCGCCATCGCACAATGATGATCTACTGCCACGAGCCGGACTTGCGATACGATGTCGACCCCGAACTCATCGACAACTGCAAGTCTACTCTCATCAAAAAATCAATCTCGTGGATCCCGCACGACCCCCCCTATCAGGCTACTCGATTGGGCCGGCTTCGATGGGCAGTCGGTTGAGTCAGTGCTCCAGTATATGCAGAATAACTCCTATGATCGCCATGCGCCGCCGAATGCAGCGATCGAGGAGAGCTCGTCGGGTGACGAGACAGGGGAGGGTAAAGGGAAATCGACAAACAGTGGCAAGCTTCTTTTTTGCCAGTGCTGTGGATATTCACTTGCAGCAGGTGCCGAAGCCTGTCTTCTAGGAAGCTCAACGTCCTCGACGCCTGCGGGCCGCATGCATACCGAGCTGCCTATAGAACCGCTGCTTGCAACCTCCTCCGCTCCTGCCGATCTATTAGTATCAGAACCGGCCAGATCCTCATCAGGGGTTGCAACACAGCACCAGCAGCATTCAGGGAAGATGTCCAGGGTATGTACTCTGATTTTCCCCCAACCCCAGCCCAACCCTGGAGGAATGTATCTCATCCTTGCCCTTTGAATATAGAACACGCCTGAGCTTGTCCTTCACGCCAAGGTCTATGTGTTTTCGCGACAATGGAAGTACAATGACCTCTCTGGTTATGCCCTCAAGAGGTTCAAGGAACATCTAGCTGCGCTACACGAAGCCAAGCGGAACCTCCTCCCCACTTTTCGAGGGTTGTCCGCCTCCTTTATCGGCACCTGAAGAACGCTCCGGAGACCGACGACCCGCTGGCGGTATATCTCTATGAGTTCGTGGCGCTGGAGTTCAAATTGCTCAACCGCCAAGAGCTTTCAGACTTACTCGTTGAGGGCACACAGTTTGCAGCAGATGTCGTATGGGGACTCTCGCAGGACGTCGGCTATCAGCAGCTCGAGATCAACAAGTTGCAGACCACTATTGGCGATCCACCTCCCTTGGTGAAGCCGTTGACTAAATTGAGGGACATATTCAGGAAGGCAAAAGCTGTTCTCTGTGCAGCTTATCAAGTATCATCCTGAAATTTCGTATGCTCATTATAACCATATATTCGCGCTAGCGAATGCATTGTGGTCGGTGATAAACATGAGCTTAGGCCCCGAGAGCAGCAGTGGCCCGAAGCAGATGTGGATATATAGGAGTATCTGCCTACAGTATCGTTGAATGAGCCCCGTGAGAGGGTATATTATCCAGCTGCTTGCGCACAATAGATGTCATCTGCGGCTCCTTAAGCAGGAATACTTCTCGAGCCTCATAGTATTATTATCGTTAGCGACACATCGTCATTGAAACAGCGTCAATCGATGTCGTGAGCCTGTATTATCGTCATTTAAGTACCAAGGAGAAACAGGGATATAGCTGCGACCAGAGGGTTGTAAGAGGCGACTGTAGCACAGCACGTGGAAAAGACATTGTGGGGTGCAGGCTGAGGTCAAGACCACGTTCCGGCAAGACAGAACGCCAAGTGCGCCGCCAACAGGACTTAACTGGCGCCAACTTTGACGCGTTCCTGGAACTTGGAATTCCCCCTTGCGCTGTAAAACAAACGGCTATCTGGGTCGACGATCACGGGGGCATAGTTGGGAGGTACACTGAAAGAAAGAGGACAAGGATGGCCAAGGCTAACCTGATCTCGTGCTCACTCTGTCGAGTCCACGAGTCTTCTGCGTGCAAGCGACAGATGCAAGAACGCGAGCTTGGCTTGCACAAAGATCGTCACCTCTCATGGAAGGGCCGTGCCACGGGGAGAAATGATTGGTACAGGTTCTCGGCGCGGGAGAACAAGCCGCACGCGGATTGGAAGGCACATCCTGCTGTGAAGTCAGTGGCTGCTGCCCGCCAGGGTGGAGCAGGCGCATCCAATCCTCTGCCCGATCCATATCACGATCTGCCCCGCACTCTCTCTTGGAGTTGCATTCAAATATCGGAGAGTGCCGAACACCCCTGTCGCCTTTTTTTTTGGATTTCGTCTCTCCTCGCTTCTCGTGCGCTTCTCTTGTGAGAAGTGGTGTGGTCTCTTTGAATATCCTTTTTCGCGATGCACGTCGAACAACAAGCTGCTGTCCGCGCTGCCGCAGCAGAGGAGCAGGACAAGAACAAGGATGCGCCGTCCGTCTCGGAGAATCGATCAGTCCACGTCGGCGACAGCGACCTGCTCGGCGGGGAGGAGTTGGATGCGGTGCTGACTGCGAAGATGGCCCTGGTCAACGACGTGCGTGCAAGGTGGCAGGATTGAGCATTCTTCTTCAATCGGCCCGGTACATCCTCGCGAGAGTCGCGACTTCTTTCCTTTGCAGCTGCTAACCTTTTTCTGGCGCGCAGGCGATCGACGAAATCGGCTTCACCGGGCACCAGTGGAAGTTGTTCTGTCTCAATGGCTTTGGGTACGCCGTCGACTCGCTTATTCTTCTCCTCCAGTCGATCGTCTCCACGCAGGCCGTCCTCGAGTTCCAGCCCAGCTTCGATACCGGTCTTACCATCGCCGTGTACGTTGGTATGCTGGTCGGTGCCCTCTTCTGGGGATTCTCCGCCGACGTGATCGGTCGTCGCTTCGCGTTCAATGTCTCGCTTTTCATCTCTTCGGTTTTTACCATCGTCGCCGGCGCATCCCCAAACTGGATCGTGCTCGGCTTGTTCACCTGCCTCAGCGCGTTTGGCGCTGGAGGAAACCTCGTTTTGGATACAGCCGTCTTCTTGGAGTATCTTCCTAGCACGCACTCGTGGTTGGTGACGCTCATGGCTGCGTGGTGGGGTAAACAGCATTCTCTCGTTCTCGCTTGCCCCCGTACTGATCTCCTCCAGGTGTCGGTCAACTGATTGCAGGTCTGTTCGCATGGGCCTTTATGCCCAACTACTCCTGCGCCGACGCCGCCTCCTGCACGCGCGATAACAACCAAGGCTGGCGCTACATCTGGTATACCTCGGGCGCATTTGTCTTTGTTCTCTCGATCCTGCGCGTGACTGTTGTGCGCCTCGAAGAAACCCCGAAATTCCTCGTGTCTGAAGGCAAAGACGAGAAAGTCGTCTCGGTCCTACAGAACATCGCGCGCAAATACAACCGCCCCTGCAGTCTTACTCTGGAGCGTCTAACAGCTTGTGGCGAAACACGAACGCGCAGTTCCTCTTCAAGCTCAAAGAAATCATGGAAGATAATTTCCCTCAGCGAGCTCGGATTCCACCTCCGCGGCCTCTATGCTACGCGCAAGATGGGCCTGTCGACGACGCTCGTCTGGTTCTCCTGGCTCCTCATCGGTCTCGCATACCCGCTCTTCAACGTCTTCCTCCCTCAATACCTCGCCTCGCGTGGCGCGCAATTTGGCCAAGATAGTCCCTACATCACGTGGCGCAACTATGCCATCACAAACATGTGCGGTATATTCGGACCCATTCTAGCTGGCTTCATGTGTCGCTCGCCCTGGTTCTGGGGTCGCAGGGGAACAATGATCATTGGTGCCATGGTGACCATGGTCTTCTTCTTCTCGTATACGGCTGTCCGTACGGCGGCTCAGAATGTCGCTTTTACTTGCACGATCAACTTTTGTCTGAATATCTACTACGGGACGCTTTACGCGTATACGCCAGAGGTAGCTATTGATATCAACAAAGCATGAGCTTATCCTAATCTGTACAGGTCCTCCCATCTGCCCATCGGGGTACAGGAAACGGCATTGCCATCGGTCTCAATCGGATCATGGGTATCATCAGCGCCATTGTTGGGAGAGAAGCAGACGTACGTTCCTCCTTCCGATCGTTAAAGGCCGTGACTGCTAATTAGAAACAGACCTCGACATCTGTACCCCTCTACATCTGCGCCGCACTATATATTGTCATGGCGATCGTGGCCGGGGTCTTCCCCTTTGAGCCGCTTGGCCGCCGGAGTAGCTAGATTGTTTAGAATAACCCTTTGCCCGAGCGACCTTCGATACAGCGATTCTGATGGATTGGCCACATGCGACACTTTGTTTATTGTTTTATCCTCACGCGACACGGCTTATACCCTATGCAGTGATGAATATGTAAGACCCATGAGGGGTCCGGTTGGACTACTCTATATATATATACCCAAGGAGCCCAGCGATATGCAAAACCCCTACGCACCGATCTGAGTACTTTAACCTATGATTGCCAAGGCAACCATGTATTACCTCTGTAGCCTCCGGCCTTGATGCACGCAGCCAATTGTCTTCTTAGATAACAATGTGTTTGCACGTGAATTCCCTCGCGCCAGGTTGATCGTCTCGGCTTCGGCTTGTGCTGCTGGCACCCCCTCGCCGCGGTGTAACCAGCTTAATGATTGGATAAGTACCCTTCGTATCCATCTCTAAATACGCATTCCTGTTCTAGTTCCAATTGACCATAGGGAATTACCTTTACTAAATAGCCGCTGACCCGGAAACTGGAGATCCGGTCGATCTAATCCATATCTATTTCGCAAGCATGTGCTGCGGCGGTGAATCCTACGTATATACTACACCTCATGAACTACTAAGTACAATATTCTTGTATTTAACGAAAGATTGTAAAGCTCACAGCTCACAATGCTCTTCTGGATCGCTCTCCTAACATCCATCCCCCTTCTAACCCTCTACCTCCTCGAGCGCATCCGCTACTTTCGGCTGAGGCAATATGCAAACTTCCCGCAGCTCCCGCCATCATGGATCTGGGGTCATATGAAGGCCCTCGATGCCGTTATGGGCGAGGGCGATAGGCGTAGACATATCGGTACGTTCCCGTTTACCAGTAGACCATAGATCAGGCGCTCAGTGATTCGCGCTCGCCCGCTACTTATTCTACCAACCTGCATCTTTCCACATCTCCTCCCAAACTGACCCTTAGATGTATACAGACCAAGTCTTCCTCGAAATCAAGGAGAAGCTCAACAACCCACCCCTCTTCATCGTCGACCTCCGCCCCATCCTCTATACGATCTGCGTCGTCTGCAGCCACGAGGTCGCCGAGCAGATCTCGTGCGCCTCACGGACGTTCCGATATAGTCTGCCCAAGGGCGATGTCCTCGAGAACTTCACCCCACTGATTGGTCAGCGGAGTATCCTTTCTGCGCAGGTGTGTTGGGATTTTCCTTTTTCTTTCTTTTTTTTTACGGTTTTTCCTTTTGCTGGGTTATATCGGCGATCCTCCGCTGTCCAGTGCAGGGCTGATGGCGTTTCTTTCCCGCAGGGAAGCGAGTGGAAGGCCCTCCGCAAGCAGTTCAACCCCGGCTTCGCGCCGCAGCACCTCATCTCGCTGCTTCCCGAGATACTAGACCGCGTGCAGCGGTTCGTCGACGTTTTAGATGAACTTGCGGTCTCTGGTGACGTCTTTGCGCTCGATGAGCTCTGCATCAATCTTACGTTTGATATTATTGGTACGCACCTCCCGCTCCCTTGCTTTTCACCATATTCTCCTCTATCTTCTTCAAAATGAAGGATAGATAGAAAGCGATGCTGATACTGTGTGCGAATGTGTGTTCTTTAGGAACCGTAACGATGGACGAAGACCTGCGCGCACAATGCGGCACGGGCTCGCAGAGTGAAATCGTCACCGTCTTCCGAGAGCTCGTCGGGCTCTACCGTACGAGCGGGAGCGCATCCTGGGACCAGTTCAAGCTGGGCACGAAGATCCGCCGGTGGCGGCTCTCGAAGAAGCTAGATTCGATCCTGCATGAGCGCGTGCGAACGAAGTATCGCGAGTGGAAAAGCGCGAATAGCGATGATGGCCCGGAAAATCAGGGCAAGTCGCGCAGCGTCCTCGCACTCAGTTTCGAAGCCGATGGTGCCGCCGCCGGTAAGTTGAGTCTCAGCTCGGAATTCCTCTCGCGGACCTGCGACCAGCTCAAGACTTTCCTCTTCGCCGGCCACGATACGACGAGCAGCCTGCTGCAATGGACCTTCTACGAGCTTAGCCGCACACCACACGCCCTCGCAACTGCGCGCCGCGAGCTGGACGAGATTCTCGGTCCCGACGCAACCCCCACTGTCGTCTACGACCTGCTCCGCCGCTCCTCCCGCGCCGAGAGTTACCTCTCCCGCATGGTCTATCTCGCTGCGATTATCAAGGAGGCGCTCCGACTGCACCCGCCCGCCGGCACGGGGCGGTTTGTGCCACATGGAACGGGGTTTACCGTTACACTGCCGGATGGCCAGAGCCTCTGTCTTGACGGGATGGTGCTGCATAACTGTGAGACGATTATCCAGCGGGATGAGCGGGTTTATGGGGTGACGAAGGACGCGTTTGTGCCGGAGCGGTGGTTAGACAACAACAACAAGAATACAAAATCAGAGCCAAGCACTGGTGGCAGTAGCCATTACAGCGACGGTAGTACTATTGGTGGTATTGCCATTTCTACTGGCACCGGCATCCCGCCCTCCGCATGGCGCCCCTTTGAGCGCGGCCCGCGCAACTGCATCGGACAGGAGCTGGCGAATCTCGAGGCGAAGGTTGTGCTCGCGTGTACGCTGCGCAGGTTCGACTTTGTCAAGGTTGGACTGGGCCAGGTTGCCCTGGATAGTGCGGGTAGGCCGGTTATGGGGGCGTTTGGACAGCACGAGGTTAAGGAGGAGCTGTTTAACGTCAGTTATGTCTGCTCTATGATCGCCGCTGGTTTTCCGGGTTTACCGAAAGCAAACAGTACTGACAAAAAGCAGATTATGGAAGTAACGGGAAAGCCGGTCGATGGGATGCGGGTGCGGGTTTCGTTTGCATAGATGATTCAGCATAAGAACAATTGCGAGCTTGGATTCCTGCAGCACTGTCTGGGGCGAACGAATGGATTGCCTATGGACTACAGTATACATGTGACGCTCTTGCGCGATGAAGCAGAGGTGAGAGGAAGAGATCACTCAGTCCCGGGTACTACTGGCCTGGTCAGCTGGCACACACCCTATTTGGCAGGCATATCGAATATGATGGTTGACAACCAAGAGAACCCTATCCTCAGCTAGGGGTATTTATCGCTGAAGTTTGATACTCCTTAAGTGGGACTCTGTATGCCTTTTTTTCGCGACTTCCTGCCTCTATTAAATGCGGGCTAGGGTAGGGGCGTGGGGTATCAGCGGCTACCGGATTAGACATGTACTCGATAGGTTAAAAAGTGGAATGGCGTAAGTTGATAGCTATAGTATCTTAATTCCTCCTATTTATTACTTGATGATGTACTGACAACCGCAGCCAAACTACTGCGGAATAAGAACAGCCCGGTAGTACACCTCCCCACGATCCAACTTATCCATCGCCTCCGTAATCTTCTCCTCGGTCATAGGAAACGTCTCGGTAATCGGCTCGATACGGTGTAACGCGGCAAACTGCAACATCTCCTTATGTATCGCGCGTGCAGGGACCTGCGAGCCGACAATTTGGATTCCCCGGCTGATCAGTGCCATATACGGGATCGAGAAGTTGCCCATGTTCACGGTGAGCGGGTAGATGGCTGCACGAGGGGCGAGGATTGGGATCAGCAGGTTCCAGTCTGGGGGGACAGCGGCGGTAACGAGAAGCCGGTCGAGACGGGATGAGACAGAGAGCGCGGTTGCGCCCTTTGTCGCGATGAATTCATGAGCTCCGAGCCTCAGGGCTTCCTCGCGCTTGCGCTCCGATCCGGAGAGCACGACGACACGGCAGCCCATCTTGGCTGCGAACTGGATGGCCAGATGGCCTAGTCCTCCGATTCCAAGAATCCCGACAGTCTCAGTAGGCTTGATACCCTGCAGGGCCTGGAAGACGGTCCCACCGCCACACTGAAGAGGCGCGGCCGCAATATCACTGAGGGAATCCGGGATCTTGTGCAGCCACGACTCGCGCCAGATTGCATGAGAGGCAAAGCTACCCTGGTCAAAATTCGTCTCTGAGTACTTCTGTCCCTCCGAGCAGAAGACTTCGTCCCCGCGGAGGCATTCTGCGCAGTGGCCGCAGCTGTCGACCTCGTAGCCCCAGCCGACGCGGTCACCTTTCTGCAGGTACCTGGCTTGGGGACCGACGGCTTCGACGATCCCGACGCCTTCGTGGCCGAGGACCATGTCAGTGTGGCGCTAGTTTTATTAGTTTGGTAGTCAATATTTGATCCAAGGGTACGTACAAAGTGCAAGTCTGTGCCGCAGAGGCCTGAGGCTGTCACTCGGAGAAGGACGTAGTCTTCGGTGAGGTCGTCCGGCTTGGTGGTGGTGCTCTTGACCAAGTTGCCGGACTCGTGGCCTTTGAAAACGGTAAATGATGGCATGGTGAGGTTGAGTCAGAATATTCTTCTAATAGAAGTTGTTTGTAATAGATGACTGAATGACCTGTTGATGCTGTTGATACCCTCGAAACAGAGCCGAACATCTCCAGATTTATAGGCTCCATCTCCGGATCCTGCTTAACAATCGATTGTATCTCCAGACACATTTACCCAGCCGCACAATCGGATGGACAGCCATGGTGCTTCGATGAAATCGTCCTTAGCAATCAACAGAGTTCCGTAAAAGAAGAGAACGCCGGGGGAGAGCCGGAGCTCCTGTTTGGGACTAGCCTCCGACGTCTCCTTTAGGAAGGAGCTCCTTGACTCCGCTTGGCTGCTGGCACGTGATTATCCTCCTGCTGCTGGAGGTCCCCCGAAGCGCTTTCCCCTTCAGTTCTTCATCCTCCGGATATCTTTTGGGGTGGCTTCTACCCCCAGCATCACACAGGGCATCAAGATCCAACACCACAATCAACAAGTGCTAGCCTAGTCGGCGATAAACGTGCGCTTCAGAGCCCTTTACCGTACAAAGTCCTGTCCAAAGATACACCTCATGCATTCTCAGTTACATGTATAGCCCTGTTATGTTCGTATAACATCGAACTTCAACATGGAGTCGATACATCGACGAACGACGCGTGGTAATTCAAACTTCCCGCGTGCAGGTCCGTCGACCATTCGACAGCAGCTGGCCGCCGCACGGTGAATTGTTGACGAAGCGCGAACACGAGACTCTTCCGGCAGCCAGCCAAAGCCGCCCGACCACTGTAACGTGTACACCCTCGGTCGCACCGGTAGGCACAATCTTGTCCTAGCATGTTTTTCCCGTAGGTTAATGGCATATGATATCTTCAAAATTGCGAACTCATATTTGCAACTCATGCGTACAAACAGGCCCTATGGCGAAGCAATATGGTGCAGGTATCTATTAACGTGAATAGGAATCAGTGAAGTGCTAAAGACAATACCCCTATATTGCCCACTGGTCAAAAAACGTCCCATTCACATCTGCCCAGTCGAGATCCGCATACATCTCAGCAGATATGTCAATTGAATGGCCCAGAATACCTCCGATCTCTGCACTCGCATCCCCCATTCCAAACTGTGACAGCCAGTCTAATGACTGATCGCTTGATTCGCCATTTGGCAGCATCTCGAATTGGGAGTTATCGTATGGAAGCGCTGACGCTACCGGTGCTATTCCGCCCAGTGCCGCCTGGGTAGAGGCTTGGCCCGTTTTCAGGTTATCCCGGAGACGGTCCACCTTGCCGCTTAAATCGCGCATAATTGTGGCTGCGTTCGCGGCGACCGCAAAGCTATTTCCGAAGTACTCGAAGACGGATACGGAGAGGTCAATCGCTACGCGGGCAGCTGCAGAGGCCGAACCCTGCGGGAAAGCGAGCACGTATCCAACCAGCGTCATCGATACGTTCCATTGCCATTGGAAGGCCTCGTGCCAGCCATAGAGGGTAGAAGAGGTGCTAACGGCTTGGTAGGTGATATGTGTGAGGGCAATGGCGTGAGCGGCACATTTCGACGCAGCCTGTTCGGTTGCGGCTGGGGGCACTCCGTTGAGGGTAAAACAGATCGAGGATCGGTAAAGGTTTGTGCACATGCAATGGTATGTCAACTCGAGAAGTAGTCGCTCCCGTTGAAGCCATCCAGGGGTGAATTGTTCAATTTGCAGGGGCGACGTATCCGTTGAGAACGGAACACCGCCGTTCTGGCGGGCTGTCTTTAGTGCCTCGGGGACGCCTTTCAACCAAGCATTCATGATGGTCATGATCGGCTCTGTGTCACCGACGACGACGTTGTCTGGCGGCTTGGAGTAAAAGCTCACGTATGCCTTGCGCACCGCAAGCACGAGTTTCGTTTTATACAGGCTCCATGTTAGCCAGGTGATGTTCTCCCCGATCGGAGCAAAACTGGAGCCTGAGAGCCGAGCCACCTCTCTATCATCTGATTGCAATGTGCAGTATGTTGCTGCATCCTGGAGGATAAATGGGCGGCCCATCTTCATGCTTCGGTTACTCTCCAGGATATACAGGTTCCACCATATTCGCTTGCGTAGCTCCCTTTCCCGTCGAGGCATGCTCTGTGGAGGTTCAATGTGCAGACCTAGCATGAAAGCGGTCCGTACTGCGAGACCGCATGAATTGTCTGTCATGTTCTGGAAACCAGCGTTGCAGAGGTATACCGAGCAGAGAATATGGCATTGCAGTGTCGCAAGCGTGGGGCTTTCTAGTTGGCTGGACAGGAGCGCGAGGCAGCGACGGTAGTGCCATCGACCAGCGATGGTTGAGTCAGAATCGTCCACATTTCCTCTGGCAGCTGCAGTTAATGCTTGCCGGCCCCCTGGTTGCCGTGCCATCCCATACTGCATACATAGTGCCAAGACAATATCGACGAGGGCGGAGGGTTTGCGCTCCTTCTCGGAAGGGGTCCACAGCGACTGATAGTGCTCCTTGAACTCGGCCTCGTCAAGGATTGGAATTGAGGGATAGTAAGATTCCCAGAACATATTCATAAAGTACTCCTCCTGCATCGAGCTGAGCGATTCCGCAGCACGGATTGGGTCTCCCGTCGGTACTGGCTGACTGGTCGTGTCATTGCTCATGTTCTCTGCCGGACCATCGAGTACCGTACTTGCAGACTCGGGCATCAAGCCCCGAGCCGAGTGCGTCTCTTTCAGAGCCGTAGTCAAAAACTTGTTGATACTGCCGATGAAAAAGAAAAGTGACGATGCTCCATACCAGGTCTTGTTCGGGGAGCGCGCTGTACTAATGTGAATGCCTTCCCATACCTTACTCCGATCCGCATTTCCAGTGTCAAGCGCGATATGTTCAGGACTATCTCCCAGGGTAATCGGCGTTTGCATCTGCCGAGTGGATGTACGTTGCTGCTCATTCTGCAGCTCGAGTTCGAGCTCGCCGACACGTGCTTTTAACTTTTCAATCTCCCGATAGGCCTGCGGCAGTGTAACCGAGCGGTTCAAACGGTCGTGGTTGCATTGCCCGCCCCTCTTCCGGCAGTTGGCGCAGGGGAACTCCGAGTCGCATTTCAGGCGGTGCACGCGGCACCAGTTGCAGGCTCGGGCGACTTGGCTGCGCCGTTTCGAAGTAGAAGTTCGCCCAGTGGGCGGCATGTCCACTATAAATGTTGGAGTCGTCATTTTGAGCCGAATTTATGAAGACCATGATCAGTAATCGGAGGTGGTGAGATGAGAAGAGATGCGCGGAGCAAACAGTCAGCCATCATCGGATCACGTAAGCAGACAAATGAAAGATATTGGTGCCTTTCTTTCCAGGCATCAACTTTGCGTCAGCCATAACAAGAACAAGACCATGATGAGGCTGAAGTGACTCGCGCTGATAACTCCCGACATATACTGGGCCAGAACCCTGTCCACAGAAAAGAAGGCGCTGAGAAGGTAAATGGAATTCAACCAAACAACACGCAAAACTCTCCGCCTCACCACAAACACTAATGCCGTCATGGCTCTTTTAAGTTGTCGCATGACATATAGGGTTTGTATGGGGCAGATGGGACACATATACGGTACCATATTTCCGCTCCAAGGCATTGTCAATACCTTTTCGAGAACCCTCTCTCATACACATACTTTATATCCTGCTAAACGCGAAGCTAATCAATCGATCGATCGATCGATCGATCGATATGCCTCCCATCCTCGTCTACATTCAAGACCACCCACGGCTAAACGCCGTCATCTCAATTCCAAGAGGTTCAAGCCTGCCAGACGTCACAAAGCGTATATCTGACGCCCTGCGTTGGAAATTCATGTACCACGTCAGCCCCGCGATCAAGGAAGTCTCCGTCCAGTGGGCCGCTTGTAACCACAACTTCCCTTCTCAGACCGTTATCCATGATAATAACGAGGCCTTGGCGATGCTTGATTTTGGTCTACCTTCGGAAGGGTATTGACTGTCTTTGTGTCGAGTTGGAATCGTGAGAGGATGATGGAGCCGTTGTTGGGATATTATACGCTAATTCGCGAATTGTTTGCTTAGGCCGATGGCTTGTTCCTTGGGGGATTGATTCGTTGCAGTTGATGCTCTCACCCGTGCGTTTCTTATATATAAATTAACCAAGTATCTGTTCCGTGACTCTTTCCTCCTTAATTGTGGAGTTGCTCGTGTGCGTGAAATATATATTCCCGCACAAAGTAAAAGATTGGAGAATTCCGGTATCTGAGGGAGTACAGAGCGAGGACAAGAGAGGCTAATTGACTATATCCTGCTAAACACCTATGTTCGTGTTGTTTTAGAGTACTATCAGTGCTCGGAGTTTGGACCTGTTCTCGGTAATCCCCCCATCGCCGGAACTCGCACCGGAACTCGGCCTATACAATCCTCCCACATCCCTTCTCCAACTCTAGCACGTTGATAATGCTAGCTGTTGCGCAATCCTTTTTCCACATTCCACATATCAGATATTATATTCTCTTGGATTGGTATCATACTCAGTCTGCCCTGAACTTTTTGTTTGTACAATTGCCACTATGACTAACCCGAAATCCGACACTCGTCCCAACTTCCTCATAATCGTCGCCGACGACCTCGGCTTCAGCGACTGCGGTTGTTTCGGATCTGAGATCTCTACTCCGAATATTGATGCCCTCGCTGCGGAAAGCAATGCGCTCCGGTACACGAACTTTCATGTCGCAGCGGCATGCTCGCCGACGAGGTCTATGTTGATGACTGGTATGCCCTCACTACTCGCATGCTCTAGCCTTTTGCATTCAGAATGCAGTTAAGAATAACATGAATACTAATTACGAAGCAGGAACTGACCACCATATCGCGGGCCTTGGCCAGCTGCAGGAAATAACCCGCTCATCCCCCGCGCACGCCGGCAAACCCGGCCACGAGGGATACCTAAATGAGCGGGTCGTCGCGCTACCGGAACTCCTATCCGACGGCGGGTATTTCACCTGCATGTCGGGCAAATGGCACCTGGGCCTGAAGCCAGAGCACCACCCCATTTACCGGGGCTTCAAGCAGTCGTTTGCGCTGCTTCCCGGGTGCGCGAATCATTATGCGTACGAGCCGCAGTATAGCGATCCGCACTCCGAACCGGGGAGGTTCTTTGAGACTGCAACCCGGGCACTGCATGCAGAGAATGAACAGTTCGTGGGCAAGCTACCGGAGGGCTTTTATAGTAGTGATGCCTATGCGGAGAGGCTTATTGAGTATCTTAATGGGAGGGATGCAGAGGAGAAGGACAAGCCATTTTTCGCGTATTTGCCCTTCAGTGCGCCGCATTGGCCACTGCAGGCGCCGAAGGAGGTGTGCGATAAGTATCGAGGGTTCTACAATGAGGGACCAGATGTTCTTAGACATAAGAGGCTGGCGCGGCTGAAGGAGCTGGGGATGGTTGACCCGGGTGTGGAGGCGCATCCGTTCGTGATTTCGGATGGGAAACCGGAGCGATGGGACGAGTTGCCTGAGTATGTGCGGCAAGCATCCAGCCGTGCAATGGAGGTATACGCCGGTATGGTCGATCGGATGGATTGGAATATAGGACGGGTCATTGACCATTTGAAGAATATCGGCGAGTATGAGAACACGTCTATCCTCTTCATGAGCGACAACGGCGCGGAGGGAGCGAGTTATGAGGCTATGCCGTTGGTTGGCGATAGTATTATGGCGCATGTTGAGAAGTACTACGACAACAGCTTGGAGAATATCGGCCGAGGGAACAGCTTTGTGTGGTATGGATGTCGCTGGGCGCAGGCTGCGACGGCGCCGTCGAGACTGTATAAGATGCATTCTACCGAGGGAGGATGTCGTGTGCCTCTTGTTGCAAAACCGCCAAAAGCGATTGCATCGAATGCGTCCAGCGGAATCATTACGGATGTGTTTTGCACGGTGATGGATATTGTCCCGACGGTGCTGGAGATGGCGCGGCTTACCCATCCGGCGCAGTACAAGGGAAAGGATGTTGCACCATTACGAGGACGCAGCTGGGTGCCGTTCCTCTCACAGGTAAGCTCAACAGCGTTATCAAGTTCACCTGCTGTGAAGGGCAATCAGATGCATCTGATCCACGGCGCAGACTATGTCGTTGGATTCGAGCTAGCTGGTTCCGGAGCGCTGCGAAAAGGCGATTGGAAAATCACATTTGTTCCGGCGCCCAAAGGTCCGCAGAGATGGGAGCTGTTTAATATCCGGGAAGACCCTGGAGAAGTGCATGATGTGGCAGCAGAGAAGCCGATATTACTGGCAGAGATGCTCAAGCTTTGGGAGCAGTACAAGGCGGATGTTGGCAGCGTTGGGGTGGCGGGTGAGTTTGAGAGCTCTGTCCAGGGCACTGGAACAATGTTTGATGAGATGGATGATCCGTATGCCTGGATTAAGTACATCGGAAAGCCAGAGATTACGCCGGAGAGACTCAAAGGCGTCGTACCGCTTGTATCTTAGGATTTCCTGGGGCATACGTTTGTACAAGAAGATGTTGCGACTCTCTGGCACAGGCAATAATTCGCCATTTCCTGTCCACTGCAGGATGCAGTTCTTCCAGATCTAAGAAGGTAGCAGTCCCTCACTCGGGCTGGAAGCCACACTTTCCAGGGCCTGGCTAGAAGACATGTGCATATTCCACCAACATAGGGAATAATAGCCACGGGTAGGCATTATCGACGCCGGCAGTGCATGTTGCGAGCAGGTTATTCTACTGCGTTTGTCCGACACCCGAATTCCCAAGGTGAAACTCTGGATTCGATCTCCCCAACCCATTCTGTGGATCGATAGCATCCCACGGCGGCCATTCCCATAGTTGCCACGAATCAATCGAGTCCCACGCAAGATAATCACACATGTCTTCCGCCGTGCGTATGTAATCTTCAACGGACAGTTGCATCTCATTATATGCAGACAATGAAGTTTGCAGAATTTTTTCACGGGGAACAGGAAGCGGTAATGCTTCGGTGATTTGGTCATTTTCTTCTGGGATGTCACCGCCACGATGAGCACTCCGGCCTTTGCTGCTTGTGGCCTGAGGCTTGGTAGAGCGCCCAGGTCTCGACTGTGGTGATGCCGGTGTAGTGGTACCGAGACCTGTATTGGTCTGGCGATTCTCAACTTCAGCTTTGGCCTGACGGAAGGATGCAAAGTGGGAAAGATGATGCATATCCGAAGATCCAGTCACATAGGTAGAATCGTCTGGTACCCTGGGGCAGATTAGCGCGCGGATAATGTGGCCGACAATAGTTGATAACATACGCTTGTGCTCCTTGCCACTCGCGGGCAATATCTTGAAAGCCAAAAAGTATACAGAGAGATAGAATAACGCGGATCTGTTCAGCTTAGAAATTGTCCTATTGACGCAACGGTTTCACTCACGTATGGGCTCCGCTCCTCTTTCCCAGTGTAGAGAAACTCAAGTAGCTCGAGGTGGGCTCGCAGATTTAGTCGCGCTGTCTGTTGAGAGTCGGGGTCATTACCCACCGTCGCAGCGTGTACAATTTGTATCTTGGACGACTCGAACACTATATCACCCCATCCTGGTTGATCGAGGATACTATCTCTGTGAGATGCAGCGGTCCTGACCAGATTCGAAATCCCACGTGCGTGTGAACGGCATCGTTTCTGGCAATCTTGCACGAACACAGTGGGGGCGCCTTGAAAGCCAGTAGCCAGGGGAAAAGAAAAGCCAGGCAGTGATATTCTTGTGAGGTCAAACATGGCTGCATGAAACAGAAGATGTAAAAAAAAGACAGTGCCCAGCGTACGCTGGTCTTTATGCATGTAGATATTCAGATCGGTCAGGCGGAATCGATCTGGAATGTTGCTGTAGAAGAACTTGAGTTTCTGGAGTGTAGTCATAAAAGGTGCAAACGCGTTCCAAATTTGAGTACCCTCTTCAGGCGTGGCGCGAATGATTCTGCGGATAGGTTGGCGACAGTAAGGGCTTTTCAAGAATCGAGACGTACCTCAGGACTGTACCTCGGAGCCTAACTAAGACTGTAATAAGAGCGGGGAGGTCAAGTGCTCTGATAGCGTCTGAGTCGGACAGTCGGTCAATAGGGTCAAGATAGTAGAGACTACCGGCACTCAAGGTGAGAAAGTCTTGATTGGAGAGTGGGAGGGGGATACGAGGAAAGTCGTCGCGCCATGACGAGTGCTTGTCTACCCCAGACGCAATCATCATATCGATGTGATATGCTGCCCAGACGATTCTGCTTTCTGTCTCTTGACGTGCAAGGTCTTGCCCCATTTGCGGAGTTTGTTGTTTTGGCGTGTCAAGTCCCAACAAACGTATCGCTCGGAACAGACAACCAGCCAGAATAAAGATTAGTGAATGCTGGCTAGTCCTCATGGCATAGTCACAAAGTAGAACCGTAGCCTGGTATGTATAAGTATCCCGCAGAGAATGGATCAGCAGAGACGTACCATTAGATCCTGCGTAGTCGGGGTATGAGCCGCCAGCAAGACGTGTTTGCGTGCTTGCTCTGCCCAAACGTCCCCTGGGATGTAATTTTTGGCGGCGGTTGTGCCCTGCGAGCGGACCGAGTCCAAGAAAATGAGTCTAGACAACGGTCAGCATCAGGGATGGTTTGAGGAATGGGCATATGACCTTGCACCAAGTGCGCATATCATGTACACAGTGGACGCGCCAAACTCATCAAGAACGGCATCGCAGTCAAGTGCATGCATAAACGATGGCTTATGTATAATGCTCATGCACCCCATCGGATGGATCCTCTCAAAGTATGTGTTTATCAGACACCTTAAAGTAGAGGCTCTAGGCAAGGTCTCTGAGCACAATTCAGATAATGGTATCTCAAGACCCGCAGCACGGATAGTGCCAAGGCTTGTACGGCGCGCAGGGCTATCGTTGGATTGTGCTCTCGGTGGCTCAACGGGGTGATACACACAGTCAAGCCTCCGAGTCGCACATCTTCGGCAGGAAGGCCGAGTGCGGTTGCACTGTTCCTTGGATATGCGGCATGCCTGGCAAGCGCCGATGCGTCGCTTCTCTTTGCCGGCCGCTTGGAAGATACTCTCTGTGAGCTTAAGTACTTCTTTCCGGGACAGCGATCCGTGCCCCTTGTTATATCCTGGACAGGGCACACTGAGACGGGCGCAGTTGCGGCAGGAGGGCAACGACTTGTCGCATCGGACCTAATTCTGGTAAGTAGACAAGCAAAATGCACTAAGTTGCGCACAGTACGCATACTTTTCTTGACCGACAGACTATACAGCCTGGCAAGTGATTGTCAGTGGTGATCGACATTGGATTAGTGCAGCGAGGTACCCGTTCGAGCAGAGGTAGGCTCTGGTGATATTTCCATGTGGAAATAACGACGAGAGCTACTGTAGACGGAGTCGTTTCTTTGGTAGTCTAGTTATGAATGTCCCCTCCACCTTTCGCAGAAGTGACCGACATGTGAAGAGGGCCTCGCGTCGCGTCGAGAACAGTCGCTGAGTCAGCCCAGGTTTTGCGGGGAAATGCCATCAGGCTCCACTATTGCGAGCTCAGTTGCAGACGCTTTGATTGGCCAGATTTGAACTCTGGACCGGAACTCGCACCGGAAGTCGCAGAGACATTTTGGAGGATAGGGTTGAACGTAGAGTATCAGGCTTGGGCTCATTGAGTGATTCGCAATCTGAAGGATGAATGGGTGACACCAGGCCGGGGTACCTGCCTATATATTTGCCTCCCCGACATAATGTAGTGCTGGATCGCACCTTCCGCATTCGACTTGACCTTGAGAGAGGCAGCCAGCATGGCTACGGCAAAGGGCGACCTGACGCTGCTTCAGCGGCTGCAACATCTCAATTTGATGCTCGCCTTTATCATGGCGTATGTTGCTCGCCAACAACCACTTGACGCGGTTCTAACCGATCTTTAGGTACATGTCCATGTGCTCCTTCAACTTCGGATACGATGTCGGTATCTTCGGTGGAGTCCAAGCCATGAACAGCTTTGGCCGCCGGTTCGGAGAATATAACGAGACGAGAGGGGCTTGGGTGCTGCCGGGCTGGCTTTCGTCTGTCATGACTGCCACGCCCTTCATAGGAAAGGCAATTGTAAGCTATCCTTCAACAGTCTGTTAACCCGAGGCTGATCAACAGTAGGGCAGCATCTGCTGTGGGTATATCGCCAAGCGATGGGGTCGCCGGTCCGCAATCTTCTGTCTTTCCATCGTCTGCATTGTGTGAGTGCGCCTGACGGTCCCGCCAGCGACCCTAGTAACTTACGAATGTTGTCCCATAGAGGTGTCGTCCTTCAAACCGCCGCTGTCAATTCCGGAATGTTTACTACGGGCCGAATAATCACATTTGCAATGACCGGTATGGCCATCGTGGTCGTCCCAATCTACAACGCAGAGACCTCCCCTCAGGTGCTCAGAGGAATGTTCAGCTCTACAATACAGCTTATGATAGCCTTTGGTGGGTTGATTGCGAGCTGTGTGACCTACGGAACGAAAAGCATTGATAACGACGCTGGGTGGAGGATTCCCACAGGTCTTCAATTGGTCATGCCAGCTTTGCTCCTTCTGCTATTTCCATTCATTCCCGAGTCTCCGCGATGGCTGTTGAGCAAAAACCGACGGGAAGATGCGCTCGCGAACCTTCGCAAACTGAGGAAAGGAGCGACGGAGGACGAATTGAACTTTGAGATTGAAGCTTTAGTGCACTCGCACCTCAATGAGGGACAAGGAAGTTGGGCTGAAGTATTCAACGCTGCCAACAGGGTGAGTCCGCCTGACTCCCTCCAGTAATGCTACTAACGGCTTTAGATTCGAACGGCCGTCGCTGTATTTGCCATGTTTGGTCAACAGATCACCGGCCAGGCGTTTCTAAGCCAGTATAGCGTGATTTTTTACCAGTCCCAAGGCTTCGGCGACCGGTCCTTCCTCTTCAGCATCATATCAAGTATAATCTCTCTTGCTGGGATCATATTTACCTGGCTATTCTCCGATGGTGTTGGGCGGCGTCCTATCTTAATGATCGGCGGATCGCTCATGGGCGTTTTCCTCCTTATCCTGGGTGGAATGGGCACTATCGATCAGGGAAGCCTCAACTCCGGAGAGAAGGGGTTGATGGTCGCCTCTTTGATGCTCTTTGGTTTCTTCTACGCTCTATCGTGGGCGCCTATGTTCGTGCGCACATATTCCTCTTTTTATCTCCTGCTAACTAAGATAGATCTTACGTCGTCGTCTCCGAAACCGCTGCCCTGCACGTCAAGGAAAAGACCAATCTTCTCGCCTGCGTCATCTCGGTGCTCACCACATTCGTAACCTCATTCACGATGCCATACCTGATCAATGCGCAGTACGCCAACCTAGGGGGCAAAGTTGGCTATATCTATGGATCCATTAACGTTGTTATGGCTGTCCTGACCTACTTCATCATCCCGGAGCTGAAGGGGTTTACGCTCGAGGAAGTTGACCAGCTGTTTGCCAGTGGGGCTCCTTTGAGGAAGTTCAAGACCGTCCAAACCAGAACCGCCCAGGATATATATCAAGATGAGGTGACACGGAAAGACCATAAAGGTGGGACCGAAACAAGACTCAACTCAGTGGAACGTTTCTAAATATTATCTCCATTTGTCAAGGCCGAGGTGTTTCCCGCTAAATCGTTTATATACATCTATGTAAATATCTCACCTGATACCGACCGATTTTATCAAACATGAGGAAAACGATAATATAAACCGCGAAGCTGCAACATGTAACCATAAGATTGCTCCGTAGCGGATTGGTAAACCATAGCTGGACAATAAACGTCATCACGAAGTTCTGCATGAAACTCACCACCCATGTGCATACTGTAGGGTCTGCACGCCCATGGCGATAAGCGTGCGGCGGAGGTTTGCGCCCTGGAAGCAGTTGAAGAGTGAGGTAGCGGTGGTGGAGTTCGAACTGTTCGAGGTCTTGCGCTTTCAGGAGCTCAACTTCTTGTGCGATTGATTTCGGGTGGCTGGAGAGCGGTCGCAGCTCTGCTTTGGCTTCGTCATCTCGGCCCCGGCAGATGAGTTATCGCGGGAATTCGGGGAGGAAGGACGTAGACGGTTATGTAGGGTCTCGTTGCATGTGGGCTAAGTAGATGCCGACGACGGGCCGCCAGGACGGTGCCGGGCAAGGTGAAGGAGCTGTAGAGTGCCAGGGAAGGCGCCAGGGATTCGCGGCGGCGCGAATTCGGATAGATACATTGTCATACAGGTCAAGGTTAGAGCCGATGCCAGTACGAGGCGACAGCCGATTGTTTTCGGAGGTATTGAGAAGATTAGTTTGAGTGAACTAGCCGAACCGACTAAATACAGCATTCACACGTGAATAGGTTCCAGTGGATCTGGAATGCTTCACCGGTATGACGGAAGGAACCAGGACGTTACTTCGCCACCATGAGTGGACTGGCTCCCCGAGAGTGACAACCATCTTTATTATATCCTAGGGTGTTAATAGAGAGCTGGTATCTTGCCGTATGGCCACCTCCACTATCCTTGGCCTTCACACTGGAGAGTGGGGAGAGGCTGTTTAGGGTCATGGTGAAATCTAGAGGTAGGAAGCAATTCAGTCCACATGGGGCAGTCATCTAGTTCTATGGGAGTTGCCTATGCCACCATCGAAAGAAACGTTCTGGAGAGAGGTGAGCGTTTTCAAAAAATATTGAATAAAAGGTTATTACAACCATGGTTTGTAGGTCACCTAACCTCCCTCATGCCCCTCTTACCCCTTGTCCGACCACCCAAGTAGCGTCCCAAATATAGTTCGAGTGTCTTCGTCTTCAAATTCTTGGACTGCCTTGTTGATCACCGTATGCGCATTATTGTCCACAACGAAGTTATCAAGTTCTTCGTCCATTGTCATCAGAAACTCAATGGCAGGCTCAAAATCTGGTACAGCGTTTATGCCGTCCCTGCTGCACTTTGAGCTAAGTAGGACCTGAACGGCCTCTCGGTTGCTGGCGTAAATAGCCCGATGCATGGGAGTAAGTCCTGTGTAGTCCTTCACAATCAGATCAGCCCCTTTGCCGACCAGCAACTTTATCATTTCCACCGCGGAGCTTGACTCTTCAGCTTCGGCCGCGCATAGGTAGTGTAACGCCGACCACCCTCCTTCCCCCGAGAGTTCTAATGCAGACGACCCCGTTCCAAACAGCCACACAAGCAGGCTAAACACCATGCGTCCAATCCTGGCTCCTTCCGCTGCTACCCGCCATAGTCTCGAGTTGATATGAGTCTCTGGCCAAAGTAACGGATACTGGCGAAGGAGCATCTGTGCCCGTTGCCAGTTTCCCTCGTTCAGCGCAAATTCCAAAACTTTTACCCTGCTGCTGTGTTGCCCCTGCGGGTCTCTATTTCGTGTGACTAGTAAATCGACAATCTCGTCCGTTCGCCGATCCGCGAGGGCTATATCTAAAGGCGTTTCACCGTTGTCGCTTACAGCGGACACGTTGGCACCATTTTCAATCAGATACTGAACAACCCTATCGTCTGAAAAAACCATTGCCCTGTGTAGTAGAGTGATGTTGCGGTGACCAGGTAACGAGAGGTCCCCATGCCCCGAAACGATGCGTGTTACTAATAACATCGATAGCTCATCGTTGTTGCCGGCGGTCATCGCCCATGCGGCGGGAAAATCCCCATCGCTGGTTCTAGCCAGTGGGTTGGCTCCCTCGACGATTAAATACATTGCCGCTTCCAAGTTTCTACCAGCACCTGCAGCGTGGAGAGGGGTTGCCCCAGTGGCGATCGGTTTCATTGGATCGCCCCCTGCTTTGCCTGTCGCTTCGACGAGTTGCCGAAGGACCGCCGTGGACGTGGATGAATAGCGAGAGGCCATGTATACCGAGGATAATCCGGCGTTGTCCTCTGCCAGAACGTCTGCCCCCGTGGCAAGCAAGCATTCCACGGCCTCCCCATTTCTAGCCAGTGCTGCGAAGTGCAAGGGCGTCTTTCCGTCACTATCCCGCGGATCGGGGTTCCCAGTAGCTAGGACAATCAAATTTAACATAGCGATGTTTCCAGCGATAACCGCAGCATGTGCCAGCGGGAGAAAGATAAGCTCTTGGTCATCCTCAGACCATGCCGGAACTGCCCAGCGGTAATCGTGCTTTGGCAGGAAATAATCCATCACCCCGGGCGAAGACCATTCAGCCATTCCTGTGGGCCATATCCCTGGATAGAGGACGCCGTCTGGTCTTGTCTGTCGACCTTCAAGGCGCTTCTCAATATCCGAGTTGATTTGGACACCAGCATCGTACAGCTGCGGCGTGAGCAAATCTGCAAAGAATTTTGCTGTCTGAATGAGGGCATTTAGAGCCCGGGGTTGGAGATGGGACGCTATGCACAGGATGAGTTCGGGAGGGAGTGCTGTGAGGCTCATTTTTGGGTTTATAAAGTGGAGTTGGGGAAGATTAGGCAGCTGGTGAGGTTGCTATTGTTCACCGCGTGGGTCAACTGGCGGAGGGTCTCGTGGTCGTATTCTACTTGTTGGGCTGTGCTTTAGCGCCGCCAACGTGCAGGACTAATCGATCCGATCACAAACCCAGAAGCATGCATGCAATCAATTTGCCCTAAAGCTGGTCGATCAGCATTGGAATAGCTGCGGCTATCTCCACGTTTTACTTTCCCAGATTGCGATCATGGCCGTTTTCTGCTCGCGAACAACTTCCATGTCCTCCATACGATACCGAGAACAATTCTGAACAATAAATATGACGGCAATCTACGGAGTGGTCCAACAACGTATAATATGGATGATGAAGGTAACAATGGTTGGTGAATGAGGGAAAGGTTGGGCAACCGGCGACGAGGTGGAATCTAAGACTTCGATGGCACTTTCCCCACCAGCATATGATAGCTTCCAGCACTCTACCAAACTCACATTCCCTGAGCAGACTCCTTTCTACGTCAACCAGTTACCTTCTGAGTCCTCCTAGCTAAAATCCTGCGCGGTCCATCCAAGGATAGTGTCCTTCACGATCAGCCAACCATCCGCTTCGTCGCCTGGATACTGTCGGCAATTCGCCCCTGCGCGATCGTTTGATGCGCATTGTTCAATGCTTCCATGGCATCGGGATCCAAGCTTACCAGTCGAATGTTGTCGTCTATTCGACTAAGCGAGCTGCTTTATGGGATCACGGTTATACCTTGCTGTACCGCCCATGAGAGCGATACAACGCCCGCCGAGCAATTATGCCGGTCTGAGATCTCTCTGAATAGTAGTTGCATTAGGATTTCGCTCGCTCGGCCGCCGTACTGGAATCCACCGCCCATTGTACTATGACATTTAGCCATCGTCTGGGTACGCTGTTAGCTAAAGGGAGTGGCTCACCTCCAGCTCATAACTTGGATCCTATTCTAATGGCCGCACGGCACAAATGTTGGAGTTGAAAGCGTGCAGCTCGACCTGGTTCACAGCAGGTACGATCGTCGTCTCAACCAATAAAGGCTCCACTGCCATCTGTATAAAATTGCTGACTTCAATAGCGCGGCATCGGTATCCCCTACATGTCTCCTTTTTCTTCTACGTCTCAACGAAGGTTGGAGGTTCATCGATCCCGAAAACACATTTGTTGTCGGGAGTGCTGCATTGGGAGGATATCGATATAGCGAGTCCCATCGCGTTGAGCGACTTGCAGAGCGCCGCCTTGATCATGGTGTAAGTTACTCCAGAATTTGGTGGTGCGATCTCGGACGGGGGGGTTCTGAATGCGCGGACTGCTTCGCCGACCACAAATTCAACAAAGTGGTACTGCGCTGTGTCGATGAGGCGGGAGCCGTTGCGGAGGATGTGGGTGATCAAGTCGCTGAGTCTGTACTTGTCGACCTGCCAGCCGGAGCCTAAGTCTTTGTGTCTCCCCCAATGACGGAAATTGGTTGACCTGCCATGTTGCTAGTCCAAGGGCCGGAAGGTGGGTGTCCGAGTTCTCAACTTGTGCTTAGCGATTGCTGAGTGTATTCTATCGGTCATACCGTTATTCAAGTGGAAGCAATTCGGGAAGACTTGGTGAGGAGGTGTCATTTCGTGACTAACGAGCGGATGATAAGGGAGTTGGAGTAAGAGGACCGTTCAGTGGGACGCAATTTATACCGAGAGCCAACCACTCGGGGGCAAATTCCGATCTCCACTTGACTGCTTCTCCACAGATCCCTTGGCTTCCAGGTTGATGCAGGAACAGAGTTCGGTCTCCAGACACAGCATCGCCATTGCTCGACAGATCTGAGATGGAACCTAGTCTGGGTAGATCTTTGCTTGTTAGATCGGACCGAAATGACTGTTAATAGATGGGCATCTACAATCCCCGCCATATGTAGTATCATGTTCACCTTCCGGATACTGGGCAGAGCAACATACATATCAACCCGGTTTTCTACTGCGAATATGTGAAACTCATCTTCCAATCTTCGATCCGGGGCATCCGGCGAGCTTCTTCCTTATCTCGGCCGTTATCATGGTGCTGGTTGTCATGACTCTGCCCCTGCTTATCTTTGCCGAATTCGGATCCACTTAGCTCATTTAACTTAGTGCCTGATGGCCCGATAAGCGTTCGTATAAACAACGCGGTCTCTCTCCCTGAAATACACATGTTGCAGCTGCACATTGACGGAAAAGGGCAAAGCAATGGTCTCTACATCTCGGTATAGGTTCAGCTTGACAGCAGCACTCTCGCTGCTCTCGGCTGCTGTTGCTTCCTCCGTCACCAGTAAGGGGCAAACTATTTCTGTCGAGGGGAATACTTACTATGTGCCGTCGACTGTTGTGACTACGCTGAAGCTTCCTTTTGGTCGCTTTAGTAAAGAGACTGACCTTGTTCCGCTTACGGTTATCCGGAGCGATGAGAAGCGGTTGACCACCCAGGCGATCAAGGATCTAGTCAATCTCTACGAAGAGTCTGATGACGTTTTCAACACGGGGTTTCTCGAGAGTATGTCCTTCCCTAGATCTAGGTTTAGGCATAGCTAATGAGACCAGATATCTATGTGACATACAACGGCACTCAGAGAGGACCAAGCCATGCGCTCTCTCTTCCGTCCATATGGAAGAACAGCTGGCTAGGATTTGCCGCTGCTTATGGCGCCCATAATGCCGTGCCTTCGTCAAAGGATCTCCCACCTGGCCCCTACTTTATGAATCCCATTACAGGCGATGTGTTCGAGGCTTACCTGCTGTACTCGGATGTTATGGGGTCCTTCACAGAGGGCCTAGTCGCATCGGCAGAAGGCGCATACACTTCGCTCTCAGCCGCCCTGCAAGGAGTCACGTCCGTGACGATTGGCGTTCCTTCCCGCCTATACTACACTAAGACGGATAAGAAGCCGCTTGCCGGCGTCCGCCTCGGTGTGAAAGATATCTACGACGTCAAGGGCGTCAAGACCGGCTGTGGCAACCGCGCGTACTATGATCTGTACCCAGCAGCCAATGCCACCGGCCCAGCGGTACAGTCCCTCATTGACGCGGGCGCAATCATCGTCGGAAAGATGAAAACTAGCCAATTCGCGAATGGTGAGACTGCTACAGCTGACTGGGTTGACTATCATTCCCCTTACAATGCGCGAGGAGACGGGTACCAAGATCCGAGCTCTTCCTCTTCCGGTCCTGGATCTGGCATCGGCTCGTACCCCTGGCTCGATATTGCCCTGGGCAGCGATACGGGCGGCTCTATCCGCAACCCATCACAGGTCAACGGGTGCTTCGGTAACCGGCCTTCGTGGAACCTCGTCTCGCTGGACGGGGTCATGCCCATGTCTCCTGCTCTCGACACGGCCGGATTCCTAACTCGCGACGCGAGCCTCCTAAAAACCGGGTCCGAGGTCCTCTACGCAGGCGCCGGACTGAAATCCTATACAAAGTATCCCACAAGCATTAAGACAATCGATTTCCCCGAGAGCGCATCGACCGAGGCCGACGCAATCGTCCTCGACTTCCTCTCGAAGCTTACCTCCTTCCTCGGCGCAAACGTCTCAAGCCTGGACTACAACGCGCTATGGGAGTCCAGCAAGCCAGACACTGTCTCTGCCAACGAAACCCTCAATACCTTACTTAACATCACCTACCCAATCCTCATCACGAAGCAGCAATATCCCATGATCGGCGAGCCGTTGATTGCTGACTACGCCGCGGCGAACAACGGCCGCAGACCCTTCATCAACCCTGTCCCACTCTCGCGCTGGACGTGGGGAACAGGATATCCCGACTCCCAGCTGGACGCTGAGCTTGAGAAGAAGGACATCTTTACCTCTTGGTGGAACAGTACAGTGCAGGTCACAGACCCGGAGACGTGCTCGGATAGTCTGATTCTGTACGTCGGGGCAGCGGCGTCGCCGACCTATCGCAATACGTATCGCAGGTATGTACCGACCTCACTTTTATTCCATGAAGCGCAATAATGTGGAGAGGCACTGACCGCGAAATAGCATGCCCGGCATCCCCTCGGGATTCGGAACTTCCCGGATCGGCAACCTGGCCAGTGTCCCTGATATCGTTGTTCCGAGTGCGTTCCCCTTATACCCTTAGTCAGGCAGGTGATTATTTGCTAACAGTTGACATAGTCGGCGAAGCAGCATATAACTCAACGATTACTCTCCAGCAGGAGTACCTCCCTGTGGCGATCGACTTTATCGCGCCCCACGGGTGCGATCTCATGATCTTGAACCTGATTAATGAGTTGGTGGAAGAGGGGATTGTCAAGGAGCCTACAACAGGGTCGTCTATGTACGGGGATGGAACGACTTATTTCTGATGTGAATACTCTGTAATTAATTAATTTTGGACATCTCCGTCTACCAAGACTAATTGGAAACACAAGCATTTCAGCCGCAGGGTGCCTGGAGTGGAGTTCTACCTAAACTAACCCATTTCGTCCTTAAGAGCAACTTTACACTTTAACTTGACCCCCTGCTCCATTAATATTTTCTCTTCACTTTCTTTCTCTCTCCTCTCTCAATCCCAAATCCCCAACATAACCAGCACAATGTCCTCGCACAACCAGTGCACCGGCAGCATAACCTTCAACGAAGTCTCCTCGGGCGCAATCACAGAATGGCCCTCCAATCTCCCTGGTTACATCTGCAAAACCCCTCCCGTAGGACCCTACAGCGACCCACGCCTCCCGCACTGCTGCTCCGGCCCCGTCTACAACATCACGACACCCACATCCCCCGAAGACCCAGCCTACCCAATGACCTGCGCAACACTCTGCCAAGTCGACCCGGCACTAGACGAGAAAAACGAAGACAACCCCTACGGCTGGTCCGACTTCTTCATGTGCCTGATCGATGGCGGGCGGCTGACCAGCGACACGGAAACGGTCTGTGGATGGGTTGACGCTGAAAATGGGGAGCCGGCGCCGAGTTCGTTTGCCTCGACGCCGACGTGGCCGGCGTGGACGAGTTATTGGACTTCTGTCGTCTATTCGACGGACGATAGTGACCACTCGACTTTTCTGGAGCCGCTTACGCATTGGGTTGCCTTGTCGGATTTGGCTGGGGGCGGTGGTGGTACTTCCACAGCAGTGGCCAGCAGTGGTACGACTTCTGATGGTGAGAGTTCTGGAGCGACGACAACTACCGCGACTGCTACTTCGACGCCGCACGAGACAGACCTAGACAGCTCGACCGCTGAGGAGTCTGAGTCCCCATCAACGACAAGTGCTCCCGCGACGTCGTCCCTGGGGGCCGAAGAAGGCCCGACGCCCACCACTTCGCGTGGTACAACTCTTGGTGTGGACAGACTTGTGGCTGCAATTGCTGTGTTTAGCCTTGTCTCTGCTGGGCTGTGCCATATTTGATGCTAGGTAATGTCTATAATAAGAGAAGATACCCCGTGGTTGATATTCTTGTACCATGGTCTAACCCCCGCGGGTCAGTTATTCTTCATGCCTATAGTTTAAAGTAACTGGATCTCGATGTACGCCAGATGTGTGATGTTTAAGGCGCCATAGGATCCGATGAAACATTTCATTTTTGTCAAATAATGTAATGCGGAAAAATAAATGGGGTATCGTAGAGGCCTGGACGTTAGAATATGTATCAAGACTGTTATGCATGCATGGCCGAGTTGAGCAAGTCGGATAGCCAGTTATTGTCCACCATCAGAGGGAAGTTCATGGGCATCGCTTCGAGGGGTTCTAGGAAGCTCGAATGTGTGGTTTGCAGGGGAAGTAACTCCGGTGGGCTAAGTTTCATCTCCCACCCCATTTGGATCGACCGGTACATTTTGGCTACCCGTGAGAAAACATCGCTGTCGGGCTCGCCGTCCAGTCCCGCGAGGATGGCGACTTGACTCATATTCTGGATGACCGTCCCAAGTATCGAGAGAACATCTGTCGTTTGTCGGACAGTGGCGATATCCCAGGATGGGTCTTCGAACGTCGACAACTGGTAGAGCATTACAAGGTTGTGAACCATCTGGGCAAAGATGGAAAACGGAAACCCGATGTATTCCGCCGGCGGGGTCGTCAGGAACAGCTCGAACCATGACTTGGTGGCTTCCAGGCATCCGTAAAGATGTTCCAACTGTTGAAAGTTCAGGTTTCGGGAGTTGATAGGGGCGTTGGTGAGAGCCGCTTCGTTGAGAGTAAGCGCGGTATAATGATGATGGAGGAGTAGAATTTCTGAGCTACATTAGCAAAATTCTAGCAGGGACCATGGAGAGAAGCGTACTATAACTTTGCGAATGCGGTGCGACGTGTGGTTGAATACTTTGAAGCTGGGCATGCATCGAACGCAGATAGAATGCCGGCGGCGCCCGGATCGGGTATGCAATCTCTGCTAGACCACCATGATATGGCCCAAGATTTAAATTATCCGTGATCAACTGCAATCGTACTTGATGGGCCAAAATCTCGTCGTTGAGACATTCTTGGTTCTCTTCAAGCGCTCTGAGACAGTCATCCATAAAGGGTGTCCACCGGAGAGAATCGGTCTTTTGCACGAATGTTGAGATACTAAACGGTCAGTATTGGCTATTCCCGTAGATGGGCGTCAACTTACATCGAGGTGATTAGAAAGCATGCTAGAACTGCTCTGCGCTCCTCCATCGACTGACCAGCGACTGCCGCCGCGGCTTCGTCTTCTTCCGTGTAAATGCACAATGCCATCATCTTCGGCTTCGCCGAAGGATTATGGATGCCAAGTTCGTATACCGCGGCATTCGCGAGCTGAGTGAAGACGTGGATATTGGCCTTGTTGTATACTTGTTGGTTCGACCTAGTTCAAACTGTTAGTCGAGTAACCAACTTTGAATCGCGGAATTGATAGATGCACCAGCCAAGATAAATGAGGAGGCCCTGGAGAACATCAATATCTGTGTTTGCTGAATTGTGAATCATCTGTTGCGCGACGATTGTTTTGATCTTGTCGTAAAGCGCACGGCGCTGACTAGCAGACTTGCAGGTGACGGCCATAATACAGAGCCAAGTGAACGGTCGATCTCGTTGTAGCTTCTTAGCCGTTGTTCCAGGAGGTATATACACACACGGAAAGTACGGGAGTAATTGAGCGTGGAATAACGTCAGGTACTCCTCAGCTTGGAGACTAGTCGGTTCGGCCGGTGAGGAGAATGAAACTGATGCCTGGCCACCGGGTTCCGAAGTATTGGTGTCGGGAGTAAGAGCCGCTTGATTCGGCGGTTTTGTATAGATACTACGTGTCGCATTGCTGACCGGCGCATCCAAGGACTCTGGCGGCGAGATGGCATTGCTCAAAGTGGTGTCCTCCGTCTGCCCAAGCTGTCCAAGCAATAGATTCACCGGATTGGCCCCAGGAGGTTGAACACCGGCACGAAGGAGAGACACCAAGTCTTCCAACTTGTCTTCTAATCGGGCGGCCTTTGAGTTTGATGATTTTCTTGCCTGGCGTTTATGGGAGGCAGGCTTCCGACATTCTTTGTTCAGTCGCTGGCATCTGCGGCTGTTAGCTTCGATGCCGCCGCATTCATTCAGCATAAAGAAGCCCATACCTCTGGCACCGCCCGCCGGCCTTTGGATAGATGCACTTGCACTTGGACTGCGAACAGTTGGAACAGGCGCGACCGTATGGAGCCGGGTATGTGTCGGAGTTAGTATCCATACTGTGGAATCCCGATCGCAAAATCCGGCGGCGAGGCAGCAAACCTGCAAAATCGAACGAAAACAAGATATACAGGAAAACAAAAAAAAGATGTCAGGACAGAAGGGGAGAATCCCGTTCAGATAGCACGCTATTGAAAGCACACCTGATCTCACTCTCGATTAACTCACTGCGGAGTTCAAAACTCCGAACCGAGCGCCTGCTGGTTTGGTAGCCCCGTGCTTATCTCCGAGTGTGCCTCCAACGCTGCGCGTGAGCCATTCATAATACAGCGATCATTTTATAGAGACATACAGCTTGAAAACGGTATATAATTAATGAGACTGATCTTTAATCTTGATAGTATTGAGGCTTGCTGACTCTTGTTGTGTGGCCACGTTTGAAGAGAGGGTGTCTATGGGATCGGCGAGAGGTATGTATAGAGCTTAAATTAATAGGCCGAAGTACCGCAGGGAATCTAGATTTAATGCAGGACATCGGGTCGGGGAGTCTGCTTGATATTCTTCGTCGATGGTACTTAGTAAACAGGGGACTGAGCAAGACATTGCGCGGTGCTAAAGCGGCAGGTATGATGCTGCCTGCACTCGACCAGTTCCCTTTCTCAAGTGACTAGAAGTTGAAGGGCTGCATCCACAATCCATTTATAATGTCTTTACTTGAAGGCAAGATCCTGCGATTCGAGCAGGAGGGCAGTATATAGAGCCACACTAACCAATACAAGAAGAAGTGTTGCAGTTGAGTGTGATTAACGTGATGGACTCGGCGACGAATGTCTATTCACCCCGTATGTAGTGCACAACGAGCCTAAAGCATCATCGGGCCAGGAATCCTGTTCTAAATCCCCATATACTCGGCTCGGCAGATTAATACCTGCTCCCCCAAGGCCCAGCTCCTGGGGCCCGAGAAACCATAGTATGCTGATGGATCCCAGAAGAATCGCTCCTTCGACGAGATCGCTATCCAAAGTGATGTCGAATTATCAGTCGAATCAACCATCTGCAACTAAGGAACCTGGCAGAGAAAGGATCTGGGCCCTCGGCGTTTAATGCCAGACGCTTGGTATGCATATACATGCTCATTAGCCTCGTGGGTACAACGGCCGTTACCGATTGGGCGAGGAGCTCCGTTCGGAGATCTGCATGATTTGCAGAATCTACACTTGTCAGGTTACAGGGCCTCTGAAAGCTTGGGACTTCGTTGTAGGGTGTTGTTTGTGGCCGGAGTCCAGACTCCGAAGTCCGCGAAGTGGGGGAGCAAATCATGTTGGCTCTTAAATCCGACACAGCAAAAGCTGCGGACTTTATGGCTTCATCCTAACTGTGAGTAGCATCTCTACTATATAAGAGCGTCTAGTTTCAGTCACTGACACGTCCTCAATCATCCGCTACGCTTTCCTTCTCAGCGCAATTACTCCCAACTGAGTCCAACCTTACCGAAACCATCTTCGCCACCTCTACCTCACTCACTTTTCTCTTCCACTCTGAAAATGGCTCCTACAAACCGCGCCGCTTGGATCACAGCCGAGAAGGCTTACCCCCTCGAAGTCAAGGAGGCCCCTTATACGCCGCCTGCCGATAACGAGATTGTCATCCACAACCGCGCAATCGCCTTGAATCTTGTCGACTACGCCCGTCAGCTCATGGGTGCCGGCCTGTTCGCATGGACTACCTACCCTGCCATTCTCGGCACAGATGTCGCCGGTGAGGTTGTCGAGGTGGGCGCTGGTGCTACATCCCGTTTCAAGGTCGGCGACCGTGTCGTCGGTCTCGCCAGCGAACTCAAGAACAACACGCCTCAAGAGGGCGCATTTCAAGACTATGTAGTTCTCCAGTCTCAACTTGTTTCTCACATTCCATTCTCCCTATCTTTCGAAGACGCCTCTGTGATCCCGCTTGGTATCAGCACAGCCGCCTGCGGCCTATTCCAGAAGGACCACCTCGCTCTGCAGTTTCCAACGGAGCCCCGAACCCCCTCAACAGGCGGGACCGTCCTTATCTGGGGCGGCTCCTCCAGTGTCGGAACCAACGCCATCCAGCTTGCCGTTGCTGCCGGATACGAGGTCTTCACCACCGCTTCCCCCAAGAACTTCGAATACGTCAAGTCCCTCGGCGCCAGCCAAGTCTGGGACTACCGCAGCCCCACGCTCATCGACGACATTGTTGCAGCCTTTAGCGGGAAGAAGTCCGCTGGTGCGCTTGCGATTGGCGATGGTGCCGCCGGCCTGGCGTCGGAAATTGTTGCCCGTGTGGAGGGTAGGAAGTTCGTCTCGCTCGCTAGCCCGCCGACGGGTCAGCTTGCGGATGGTGTTGAGTCGAAGTTCATTTTTGGTGGAGATCTCAAGGATAATGAAGTTGGGCCTGCGGTCTTTGAGGCCTTCCTGCCCAAGGCGCTGGAAGCTGGAACTTTCCAGGCAAAGCCCTCGGGCGAGGTTGTCGGGCACGGCCTTGGGGCGATTCAAAAGGGATTGGACGACCTACAGGCTGGCGTGTCTGCAAAGAAACTTGTTATTACGCTATAGATATCTCAAATAGAATTAATGCATTTTGGAATCAACCTTCCAGCCACTCCGTTCACAGACGTAATGTAACCAGAGAATAAGCTCACTGTAACCTAAGCCAGCAAGAAGCTCTGGCTCTGTCTCTAAGTATCGGAGCAGATTTTTGATAGCGCTTCAAGATAATGGATGATCAACAAGTATTTGCAGTCTTGGTTGCAGGTATTCTTATACTTCTGCGGTAAATGCAACGACTACTGCACGGCGTGTTGCTAAGATGCGGACGGAATCTTAGCTTGATAGTCCGCTTCTCTGAACAATAGAATTGTTCATCACAGAAGTTGAAGTTGAGCTCATCTGCTTACATCCGCCTGCAGAAACTTGGTGCATGATGTGGGATCCGGGGCCAGATACCCAAGAGAACAGACACCTCGTCTGGGCAGCTGGAGAGTGTGGACATCGTCCAGGCCCTCCAGGGCTCTTGGGCTTTGAAAGAATGCAGAGCTCCGACTGGTTGCGGCTCGGTTCCCAAAACTCCGAGCGCCGATCAACGCCTTTAAGGACCAACATTTTGGAGAGCCTCGAAAGCTCCGACGATCTACAAACAGTGCTAACATAGCATCAAAATAAAAAAGAACTTTACTAATGATATCTTATTTTCGTGATTTACTTAGAGCCCGCTTAATAAGACGCCATAAAGCCCAAGCCCAGGCGGGCTGCCCGAATCCCGAATCCCGAACCCCGACTGGTGCTGATTCATTCCCTCGCCAAGCCCTAATCCACGCCACGACGGTCAGGAAGGGGACAGGAATTGGATAGGAGTTCCTCGAGAGGTTGGAAATACGCCGGTATTGAGCTTTCCGGATCTCATAATCTGGTTTGGAGAAGGCTCTATTCAATTCCCCTATGTTCTTAAGCAGGTGAACCAAACGGATATAAAAGCCGCACCGAGTAGACTTGGACCCGCCTATCCAACAACAATCAAATTATCTGCTAAAGTAGTTTCATTATTCATCCATAAACAAACCCAGCACGCGCAGCCAAAATGTCCTTTGCCTCCGACATCACGCTCTACACTGATAATACTCCCAACGGAGCCAAGGGCCCCATCATCCTCGAGGAGCTGGGTCTGCCCTACAAGCTCGAGCACTTGTCTATCCAATCTGGCAGACAGAAGGAAGAGTAAGCCCTGACCACTCATTACCTCATCTTCGTTAGTCAAAGTAGTACTCTAAACAGCGCAGATGGTACCTCAAAATCAATCCCAACGGCCAAATCCCCGCCATTACCGACGGCAAGCAGCGCGTCTTTGACAGCGGCGCGATCCTGCTCTACTTGACCCAGAAGTACGACAAGGAGGGCAAGGTCAGCTATTCGCCTGGTACTCCTGAGTACTATGAGCAGCTGAGCTGGATCTCCTGGCAGATCGGTGGCCTGGGTCCGAAGGCGGGTAGGTTCCACTTACCTTTTCACTGACCTGCATTGTAAACGTGAAGGGAAGAGTGCGTTCTGATCAAAGGCAGGCCAGGCCCTCGCCTTCGCAGCCTTCGCCCCCGTGCGCTCCGACTACGCGATTGAGAAGTTCCTCGACGAGACGAAGAATCTCTTCGGCGTGCTCGAGTACCGTCTCAAGGAGTCCCCCTACCTCGCCGGCGACAAGTTCACTATCGCTGATATTGCTTCGTTTCCTTGGGTCTTCCAGGGTGCGGATGCGCTTGATATTGACTTGGCCAAGTGGCCGAATGTCAAGAGCTGGGTTGAGAAGATCATTCAGCGGCCTGCGGTCCTAAAGGGATTGGCGACCCCAACGCCTCCGTTCACGGCTGAGCAGTTCAAGGAGTTTTGTCGGGCGCAGAGAGCTGCGGTGCTCGCGAAGGAGAATACTGATAAGCACTAAGTGTGCAAGGAATTAGAAGACTAGCGGGAAGTGTGAGGCAGGAACTTTGAACGATAGATAGGTTGGTTTCTGATAAGGATGTGGACTGAATGGGTTTATTCCAACACTTGACTTGTATGTAATACGTCCCTAGCTATGAATATCATATATTTGTTTTCTGCAAATATTGTTATTTGTTCCTTAGCTATTTAATCACGAACTTTTTTGCTCCGTACTTATTGTGCGTTCTGAATGCTAGTTAGAGGCGTACTTTACCGACAGTTTAACCATGAGGGATCGTCTATGGCACTCCATGATTGTCAGGAAGCAGGTTGAGTTTTATTATTTGGTTTCAACTGTCCGGAGGACAATGAGAACTCTGCTTACACTGTAAAATGCGTCAAATAATGAAATAGGAGCTCATAGATATCGCATATGGAATGATCTCGATTTATTTTTAGAGTAACTATCAAACGAAAAGCATCATTAGACCCAAAAATCATCGCCACTACTCATCCGGAGGAAGAATAGCCGGTACAGGTCCAGCGGGTACTATCATTTCGCCTTTATGGCCCTGGTTGCGTAGCAGCGTAGCTAGGTACCCCGGTTTATACTGTTGTGCGGTTAGCAAAGAAACGTGGATAAAAGAGAGTCCAGGAGGCTTACAATATGCAAAGCAGTCGTGTCCTTGAACGCACCACGCGTCCTGGCAGATGTATCCCAGTATAGCCGTCTCATCCACCGGTCGATATGCGGGTAGCCATGTCGAATCATCCGAATACTACATCGGAAAACCATGAAATACGCCACGTCGAATCGGATTATCGTCGTGAATAACCGAATGTCCGGGTCGGTGATTGCTTCGCCGAAGAGGTATGGATGTCCTGGTTGCTGGAGGTGCGATTCTATGCGATCCAGCGCGATGAAGAGCTTGTTCACGTTTTCATCGTACGCTGCTTGTGTGCCCGATAGTCCCGTTTTGTACACGCCGTTGTTAATCCGGTCTTGCATCCATTCGTTCCAGACGTCGATTTCGGCGCGTAATGGGGAGGATTCGAGGGGGTAGTATCCTCCCAGTGGGTGGGCGGAGTCCTGGAGGGAGGGCGGGAGGAAATCGTCAAACTCGCAGTAGAACATTCGAATGATCTCTGCGCTCTCGTTGTTCACGACGGTCTCCCTATTACTATCCCACAGCATGGGCACGGTAAATCGCCCCTTGTACTCGGGATCAGCGTGGAAATACAGATCGCGCAGCCGCTTATACCCGTACAGCGGATCTACGGCTGCTGTCCCTTCCCTCCCGGAAAAGTACCATCCCTCTGGGCCCATGTCGTGGTCGAGGAGGATGAGGGGGATGACACCTTCGAGCCCCTTCAGAGTGCGGACAATATTCGCCCGATGCGCCCATGGGCACGCGAGGCTGAGGTAGAGGTAGTAGCGGCCGCTCTCGGCGGGGAATTCCGCATCTTTGCTTTTCGAGATGGAGCTTCGAAACACGGAGGGCTTACGCCGGAAGTACCCGTCTGTGTCGGTGAGATTGTAGATTTTATTGCTGATGTTGTTCTGTCGGCACGCGCGTTAGTTATGGGTTGGGAAATTATTTGTGAGGATACGTACGGAACCCATGGTCGATATAAATCGGGCTTCAAGACGGAGCCTGGATAGCATGCTGCCAGTCGATTGCGGTGGGGGCGCTGCGGAGCTAGCGACGCAGTAATAAATGGCAGTGGCCATTCAGTCAACGGAATTCGAACATGTTGCGTGATGGGTGTTTGGGCGAATCCCTCGGACTTCGGACTGGAGCGAAAGGCAAGTCCGATTACCTCGAGTATGGACAACTCAGCGGGGTTGAATGCGCGTTGGTGATTGAGGGGCCTGGTGGCGCTATCACTAAAAAAACCCCGACAGGCTCTGGTTTAAAGGCTATAACAACGCGAGGCCGAGATCTGCAGCTAGAGGACACGAGATCTCAACTATCCCCTTTGGGAACCTGATGCTCTTCGTCCGCAGCCTCTTAACTCTGTCGAGAGTCCTTAACGTAGTTCACAGCCGGCCCTTGTCGGCGCGGGGGGGATTTGTGGTCCTCAGCGCTAGAAGGCTACGAAGATGCATTCGCCCAACGGCCAACAGTCTAGTCGTTTCATGCAACCAGAGACAGCTTCGACGAGCCCTGGTTCGCCGTCACCATTCTTCTCGTCGCTTCCAAGGCAACTCACGGAAGTTGGACTCGTTCCCTTTCCTAAAGAATTATCCCATCCAACACAATCGACTGATGTGAGTTAGTGTAGCGACAAGCAAAAGCTACAGGTGTCATGTCTCCATGGAGTTAAGGTAGTGTCCAGCCCCTAGCTTTCAGCCCCCAGTAAGCAGACTAGCCAGCCTAAGATCTGGCGGCGCGAAAGGATTCCGTCGGCGTCGGAGAAAAGCAGCCAACAGATAACGTATCTCCGTCAATGTCGATTGGACACTATCCAGACATGGTCCGGGTTTTGGATTTGATTCGGTCGCAAAGTTGATCGATTGCGTCTTAGCGAAAACAGCAGGACCGAGACGGCGCTCCTGCAACCTCCCCGCATCTTTTTTTTTCCCTTCGTCGTTCCTTGGCTCTTCCATCGCTCTCTTCTCTTCCTCAGCGATAAGAGCCTTGTTTCCTCACTCGTGTTCTTGTTTTTCCGTCGCATCATCCCTACTGGGCGTTGGCCTGCACGAGTATGGCGACACAAATGTGGGAGATCAAAGACTCGGGCTCCCAACCACAGCAATCGCCGCAGCAGACCAAGCATCGACCGAGGCAGAGCCCGGGCGCGGCCTGTGAAGAGTGTCGTCGCCGCAAGCTGCGATGTGATCGCAAGACGCCGCAATGTGGGGTTTGTGCTTCCACCGGTGTGGTGTGCAAGTTCAACCCCTTGAGGACTCGAGGGGCGAAGAAAAAAAATCTCCAGCAACTCCAACAGCGAATGGGTATGTTTGCGCTTGACCTGATACGTGATGCGGTTTCAATTGACTAGGAGTTGCAGCTGCCTTAGAAGAGCGCTTGACAATGGATCCTGAACACAACCTCGTCTTCCCCGACCCGTTACTCGACCTCTCTAACAATGCGCCGACTCCGGATGTTGCCAAATTGACCTCCGTACCCACGCCCCTTGAAGCCCTCAGCGCAACCACGACCTCGCTCGACCTCCACCTTCCTCCGAGCGGACCGCAACCCGCCGGTAGCGATATACCAGTCTTGATACGAGAAGAACTGTAAGGTTCACACACCAAGCTGCGAATGGTGATGTTGACTGGGCAGGGACCAACTATATTTTGATCGAGTACACATTATCGCCCCGATGATCCACCAGAGCCGGTATGGGAGATGGAGCCAGCAACGACCAAAGAGCGAGGCAAAAGAGGCCCTTCAGTACGCCATGTGGACTCTCGCGGCGTCATTTTCCGCGCAATTCCAGCAGATCGCCCAGCCACTCTATGACGAAACCCGACGGATGCTCGACGTGCTGGAAGTCAAAGGCCGCGAGATTGACATAACGGATATTGAGCATCTGCAGGCCTGTCTACTACTCGCAATATACGAGTTCATGCACTCGTACGACCGCCGATCGTGGATGAGGGCAGGTTACGCCTTTCGACTAGTACAGTTAATGCGGTTATTCGAACTTGACTCACCGACTAGTGGGCTGGCCTCGTTCGACTGGATTGAGCTCGAGCAGAAGCGACGCACATTCTGGGTGGCGTTTTGTCTCGACCGGTTCCTCAGCATTCGAAATCGATGGCCCATCACCTTGATCGAACATCTCGTTAGCTAACCTTACCCTATATTGAAAGAGCATACTAACCACCTCGAAGATAACCACCCGCCTTCCCGCCCCCGAGTCGGCATTCCAATCCGGCCAGCCCGTCGGGATGGAATACCTCGCCGATGCCATCTCGTCTAATGGCCCTGTCCTTGTCTCCCCATTCTCCGAGCTCGTCATGATCGCGACCGTCTGTGGGCGCGCCCTTGTTCACCACTACCAAGCGCTTGTTGAAAGCAACTACAACAATTCGATCCGCAACTTCCATGACAGACATCAGTGGATCCACAGCACCCTCATTCAACGACTAGACATCGTAGGCGGGAATACGTCGAGTATGACAGAGAGTAACGACCCTGTTACACTGTTCAGTCGCATGCTTGGCCAGACTACTATCTTGTATCTCCATCACACTCTCGAACTTAGCGCGTACAATTTTGACACGCTCGAAATTGCGTCCGTTATCGAGTACGACGAGATTGCACTTAGGGCGGCGCAAGAGATGGTCTCGTTGACAAATATGCTCTGCCAGCTCAACTCCTTCAAGGTAGGCATCCCCTACCCCATATCAGTCCTGCCAGAAGCAAGACGTGAGATAGCTCACAATCTCAGATTCATCCGTTTACTCCGATTCCCCTCTCCCTCTGCGTGGACTTCTTCAACGCCTACCGCGACCCGACCACAACCTTCTACACAAAGCTGCAAGAAATTTTCCATGCATTGCAAAACGTCAAGGTCGTCAACGGCCTGGGCAGCAAGATCCTTGATATACTAGAATCGTCCAGACGCCAGAGCCAGGGCAACCAGAGCTCATCATCGGCCATGGCAATTGGAAATATTCGGCCGTGGCAATCATAAGTGGACGATCTTCCAAACCTGGTATACTTTGTCGCCGCCTCACCAGGGTGCGGAAGCTGGAATGGGCATCGAAGACGTGGCAACGCTCGCGACTTTACTTGCGCAGTCAAAGTACAAGCTGAAACATACTGCATGGGTTATCTAACTCGCCATACGTTCATGGGGTACGATCGTATCCGCGTGAAGCAGTCACAGTGGCTGATGGCAACCAGTCGACACGTGGAGCTATACGGGTGGCAGCACCCTCACGATCCTGTCAAGATACGCAGGGAGATTAACTAGCCGGAGCGAACGACCTGGTCGTCCAATATCGACTAGACGGATCGCCAGGCCAGGGAGGAATTTATGCGACAGGTCTAGACAAGGAAGATGCAAAAACAAAGTCACGCGACCTTGCCTCACGCTCTCGCTGCCTTGATGCCTGAGGCTGCAACCTCAACTCCCTCGGCAAAGGCCGGACCATTGCCGAAGCTAAAGGCGGATCTGATTCAGCTCCAGCGTTGCTGTAGTGCATATTTTTCCTTAATTGATTCATGCATTCATACTGACGTTGCCGCTCACCCGTAGTCGCACAATTTCAGGGAAACTCTTCGCTGTGAGTACATAATCCCTATGTCATGGGGTATGTATATATCTTTAACTCGAGATCATATCTTTACAATTCAAAGTATCTAAACATCGCTTATATACATAATCATATACGTCAAGTCATGAATCAAAACAAAATCAACCAAAAACTATCGCCCGCACCTCAATACTCTCTCTGGGTTTCGCATCTGGGGGTGAACGAGGATCTGCAAAGGCGGAGTGCGGCACGTGATGGGCAACGCCTGGTTGCGTGTCAGAGCACTTGATCAGGATGCGCTCATTGTCATCGATGCCCGACCAGTACAGCCACTGCTGGTTCGGATTGAACTTGACGCCCATCGTCTCGCCCGTGTAGTTCGGGTACCGTCGTTGAATCGGCGTGAGATCTTCCGGCGCGACAGTTGCCGCAGTCGCGAACCCCAACGGCATAGACTCGACCTTGCCGTTTAGTGGACGCCAGACGTTGATTATGCGGTAGCGACCCTTGAGCAGCTCTTCGGCTTCTTGCGGGTCTTTGATCGAAGTACGAACGCGCTGTTCAGCCGCCCAGGGGGTCTGGTCGACGTGCGCAAAGTTGACCGGTTGGCGGTGCGCATTCGGGTTGTGCTTGCGGACGGTGTGGTCGAAGATGACGACCTTGTGAGCACCGGGGACATTCTTGAGGATTAGCTCTTCGACTTCGGCGTAGTATGTGCTTTTCACCGTCTCGCCCGAATCGAATCCCTCATATGACATGGTCGAGGGGATATTTTGTAGCACCTGGAAGGCGTCTTGGTCGAGGTTGTATTCGTTCTCGTGGTCGCGGATGTCCTTGAGATGGACATCGTGTGTGGTTGAGGTGTAGTTCTCTTGCGGTTGCCCGGCGGGAGGGGTCTCTACGTAGGCGAATGGGGTAGAGCCATCCTCTGGGAGGTTGATGAAGGTGATTTGGGTGCTGACGGGACCGCTGAGAGAAGGCATTTTGGACGAGAAGATGGCGGTGTATCTGCTGGCAATGATGATGATGATGATGATTTCTAGATGGATGGCATCAAGGCAGCTTTTATACAGGCTTGAAGATGAATAATGGAGATCCTGCGGGGTGATGACAAATCGGGTGAATGTGCTCGAAAAGACGCCTCCTTCGAATCAGATTACTGAACATGAGTCTGCGGCTGTGCCTTACAAATGCTTTCTCACCGTGCATCAACATGGACTGATCTCTGACGTCTTATCGCCCGATAGATTGAGGTGCTCCTGCTGCGGCCAGCCTTATCGCCCCAGATCTGATCTGCCGGTTCCTGGACCTGACTAACACTATAACCACAACCGGCCGCACTTCCAACACACTCTATTCCTTGCGAAAGCAAGTTAATAATTTTCAGAAGAAATCGGAGAGTTCAGATCTATCTACGGTCTACTAATGGACAGGCAATCGGAGGGGTCGCCGGAGTAAACCCAAAGCTGCATCGATCGCAGTCGAATTGTTGGTCTCGACCGATGACGTATGTATGTGGTGGCGGACCAGAGAAACTCTTTATACCACAACAATAGTAATCCCTGCTTACTCTCGATCAGAGCCAATGTAATTATTATCTAATATGTTGAAAAAAAGGGCGATAGCGAGTAGTTTTATTATTCAATGCCTTCAACCGCAACGAGCTCTAGCCAAGACCATCTAGAGTAGGATGGTTCCTTCTCAATGAGTTACGAAGGGGTAGCAGATGAGAGGGCCCGGGGACTATTCAACTACAGGCAGTTGCGGAGCCATGACATCGCATTAGACAAGGAGGTCATGAAGCAGGAGGCACTTGACATTCAACGACTAACAAATGTGCTTCCGCGCCCACGGTGCATTGCCATCTATCCTGTTTGTGACTTTAAATAGGGACGTTAGTTCACCGTCTGCGTTGTGTGGACAAACGATCCGGGCTGAGAGCTCTCAGAGTCCAAAGACCTCACGTATCTAGCGGTATTCAACAACACTGTCATGGCAGAAGTGTCGCGTTTGGATCTAGAAGCAGATGACCGCGCTAAAGGCGATTTCATCTCTTTGATATCTCACGAACCACGATCGCCGTTACACGGCGTTCTAGAAACAGTTGATCTACTCCAAGAATTGGTCGATACTTACGCGCAGCGATCCCTGGTCGAAGCTGTCTAGAGCTGCAGTCCCACTTTGCTCGACACGCTCAGCCACTTGCTAGACTATGCCAAGATTAATACACTCACACACCCAGATGATCGAAAGCAAAATGGCGCGCCGCGAAATCAAGACCCGACGGCGTCGTATCTTGCTCTCGCCAAGACGAAGACCTCAGCGTACCGGTGCAGGAGGTAGTCGAAGGCTTGCTCGTCGGTGTACACCCGCAACGGGCCCAATGGGAATAATGCTGGAGATACGAGCGGCTTAGAGTCGCGACTCATGACCATCGTGGACATTGAGTGGAAGGATAGCTGGTTGTTTAGCGTGCATGCTGGGGCCTAACGCTGCATCGTGATGAATCTGGTTTGGGAATGACCTCAAGTACACGCATCGCGGCTATATTCGACTGCTGGTGAAAGGGGATACCCTGACCATACACGGGAAAAGAGGTCTGCTGTCCATATTACAACTAGGGATCCCGATTGCGGGATGTCCAAGGACTTTCTGGCACATCATCCCTACCGCGCGTTCTTCCAGGAAGACACGGCCTCTCGCGGCCTAGGGGTTAGGCTTCATCTGGTGCGCCGAATTGTCAAGTCGCGCAAAAGAACCATCAACGTTTCCAGTGGACTTGGAAAGGGCACATCGATCGACTCTAAATGGAGGCGAGATGGATGGAACAGCTCAGAAGTCCGAAAACGATGAGAAGACAAAGGAAATTCTCTATGTTGATGATAACCAAGTGAATCTGAAAGTTAGTAACTCCCTCCAACGGACTTCTTCAAGGGGGCCTTTCTAATTGGGACAGATCGTCGAAATGTCGGTCAAAGCGGCTGGATTCATGTATGACTCCGCTGAGAATGGATTGGCAGCGGTGTAAACGATCAAAAGAATAGATACGACGCCGTGATTATGGGTAAGCAGGCCATTTTGTCACACTTGTTCGATGAGCAAAATCAACATTGGTAGGCATCTCAATGCCAGTCATGGACGGACTGACTGCAATACGCGAAATGCGCCAATTTGAGACGAAAAAGCTCCCACCGGCGACACTTGTGATGCTCACCGCTGCCCTCTCTGTGAATCTGTTCCTGCCCAAACCAACGCCCTTAATGCGGCTAAAGGAGATTCTGCGGAAGCTGGCAGAGGGTCAACAGGTTTCACAGGCTTGACGTGTCCCATATAGATAGAGTATCCCGTTTTCGTAGCGAGTGTTGAATTGGCGCCCACCGGGCTTTTATTGAAGGATATTCGCCGAGTGGGCTGTTCGGCGGGGTTCGACCGTCTTCCTCGCAGCGATCTGCCCCGCTTGCATTTCTCAGCGACAAGACCTTTAAGAAGAGTCGAGAGGCCATCGCACTTGATACACTTGATAGAAAGACACCCTCAAGTGCACCAGATCACTCACAATGGCTTTCGGAACCCTGTACACCTACCCCGGCAACCCCCGCGCTGCAAAGGTAAGAAGAAACGAGCCCAACTGAGAGCGACCCAACGAGTCCAGCGTATTGTAGCTAACCCGGCCAATTTGTCCACGCCTGCTAGATCCACGCAGTCGCCAACCTCAGCGGCCTCACGATTACCAATGGCGACTTCACCATGGGCCAGACGAACCGGTCCGACGAGTTCCTGGCCAAATTCCCGCTCGGCAAAGTCCCCACCTTCACCAGCGCCGACGGGCTGAACCTCTTCGAGTCCGCCGCCATCGCCACCTTTGTCGCCGAGAGCGGCTCCGCAAAGGACCAGCTGCTGGGTGCGACCCCCGCCGAGCGCGCGACCGTCCAGCAGTGGGTTCACCTCGCCGACAACGAATTGACCTCGCATTCTATGACCTGCCTCATTCCGCGACTCGGGTACAGGAAGTTTGACGAGGCCGCCGAGGCGTTTGCGATCCAGTGCATGGAGCGCGTTCTCGCTGTGCTGGAGAAGCATCTTGCCGGTGGTCGGCAATGGGTTGCCACGGATAAGCTGAGCCTTGCAGACATCACCCTCGCGCAGTCGCTTACTTGGGGGTTTAAGCTGGTTCTTGATAGCGAGGTCCGGGCCAAGTATCCGACCGTTGTCGAATACTTTAAGCGTGTTGTTGGCAGCGAGGGCGTTAAGGAGGCATTCGGGGAACCGGAGTTTGTCGAGAAGAGGACTACTCCTCAGTAATTGCAATTATCAAAATAAATGAGAGAAAAATAAGATGGATCTGGGCATCGGCTGCTCTTATATTCCAAGTGGGGTAATTTGCCAACGTCAGCGACGATGGCGCAAGCGCCGAAGGATCCAATACAGTACATAGATAAGCACAATAAGCAGGATGGTTTATTAATCGCTAAAAACAGAAAGAAGTCTAACTAAAATCACATGATTAGAGAAATCAATTCCCAGTCGCAACCGCCTGTCTGACTCCCAGTGAGCCATTCGTGAGCAGGGACCTCGAGTCACGCTCCTTGATCTCCAGCCCCCTGGTCGTAGCAGGAGCAGGAGCAGCCTTGTCAGGAGCCCCATAGCCACCACCACCAGGCGTAAGGATAATGACCCGATCCCCGACATTGAACATCGACGTCTTCCGCGGCCCCAGCGACACCTGCCTCGTCGCCCCCGTAACCGGATCTTTCCGGACCCAGATATTCTGCCCGCGCTGCCCATCTTCACCCCCCTCAAGCCCATACGGCGCCGTCACGCGCCGGTCCGTGAGCACAGAGACCTGAAGCGGCATGCGGAACTCGATATCGCGGATACAGCCGTCGCCGCCGCGCCATTGTCCCGCCCCGCCGGAGCCCGCGCGGATCGAGAACTCGTGTAGTAGGACCGGGTACCGCTTCTCGAAGATCTCCGGGTCTGTGATTCGGGTATTTGTCATGTGCGTGTGCACTGCGCTTGCGCCCTTCCAGCCGAGTCCGGCGCCTGCACCGCCGCAGATTGTCTCGTAGTAGCCGAAGCCTTTGGTGACCTCACCTGTTACTGGGTCAGTCCCGCCACAGCCGAAGCTGAGGTTGTTCATTGTGCCTTGCGAGGCGGCCGCGGCGTTGAAGGCGCGGAGGACCAGGTCAGCCACTTTTTGCGAGGTTTCTGTTGTGCAGCCGACGGTTGCGGCCGTGGGCGAGGGGGACAGGATCGTGTTATCCGGGCACACGACCTTGATGGGCTTCAGGCAGCCTTGGTTGAGAGGGATGTCGGTCGAGATCATGCAACGGAGGCAATACTACATTCGTTAGTCTCAGAAGATTGCAATGCGATTGAGAAACTTACCATGATAACCGAGTACGAGCAGGTAGGCGGAGCATTCAAGTTACCAGAGTGCTCAGGGCCAGTTCCGGTAAAGTCAAACACGGCATCACCAGTCTCCTTGTCGATGGTGACCTTCAACTTGAAGGGGATACCGTCATCATTGTACTCGGTAGCCTCGAGGACACCCCCCTCGTACTTGACGGCAAACTGCTTCAGCAGGTCTCGCACCGACTGAGCAGCGTTATCCTGAATAGCGTGCATGTACAGCTGCACGACGGGCCAGGTGAATTCCTTGATTAGCGCCCGAATCAACTCGATACCTTTCTGGTTGGAAGCGACAGCAGCCTTCAGATCGGCAATGTTCTCGCTCAAGGTACGGGTACCGCTGCAGCCGGGGAACGAGGCAGGCTCGTCGTAGAGATGCTTGATCAGGCCGGCTTCATCGAAGACGCCCTCATTGATCATCTTGAACGACTCGATCGCCGCACCCTCCTGCCATAGCTCGGTCGAGTTGGGAGGCATGGAGCCAGGTACGATTCCACCAATGTCCGCATGATGGCCACGATTTGCCACAAAGAAGATGATCTCCTGCGGGTTCTCCTCATCGTCGAAGACGGGTGTGATGGTGGTGATATCAGGCAGATGCGTACCGCCAGCGCGAGGGTGATTGCTGATGATTACGTCTCCGGGCTTGAGAGGCTCACCAGACTCCCGGTACCGCTTCGCTTGGTAGGCGATCGCCGAGCTCATCGATCCGAGATGGCTGGGGATATGGGGCGCATTGGCGACGAGGCCACCGTCAGCGGAAAAGATCGCGCACGAGTAGTCAAGGCGTTCTTTAATATTGACCGAAATCGATGTCTTTTCCATCGTGTGGCCCATTTGCTCTGCAACGGTCATGAAGCGGTGTCCGAACACACTGAGCTGCACGGGATCGACAGTGTCGGTCGTCACGTTCTGGTGATCAGCTCGATCGACTTCGAGAATGACATGCTCGGGGAGGATGATGGCCTTGCTGAGGTGGTCGACGACGATGGTCTGCGTCTTGTCGATGATCATGGCTGGGCCGGGGATGTGTACGCCGGCGCGAATCGACTTGAGCTCGTAGACGGGCGTCTCGGTCCAGCCGTGCTTCTCGAAGAAGATCTTGCGGGCGAAGATGGGGGTCGGGCAGGGAGTCAATGCCTCGGAGTTGTTGCTGTACTTCTTGAGCTCCTCAAAGGGGCTCGAGATGTTCAGCACGCGAGACTTCCCGACACTTCGCACACGGACATCGTCGATTAGGATATTGCGAGCAGACTGCGAGAATCCGAACTCCTGAGTGTGTCTGGCCTCGAAAGCGCGCCCGGCATCTGCCACGTCCTTCTCAGGAAGGGCAATCATCAGCGAGGTGTCGCTACCCTGGTAGCGCATGTTCAAGAAGCATTCGTGCTCCGTCAAGCTAGCATCAAAGCCCTGAGCCTCGAGCGCCTTGGTTCCACGAGTGGAGAGCGAGTCGAGACGGGCAGTCACCTCAGGCACAACGGACTCGGAGAAGGTAATCGCAGCTGGCTCTTGGTTTTCAACAACCACATCAGCCAAGGCCATTCCGTAGGCAGACAGGATACTCGAATAGCAGGGAATAATGGCCCGCTTGATGCCGAGATCACGCGCGACAAAGACCGCGTGCTGACCACCTGCACCACCGAAAGATCCTAGATTGTGGCTGGCTGCGCCATATCCACGGCCCTCGCTGAGTGTTCGGATGGGTCGAGTCATGGTGGCGTTTGCGATAGCAAGGAAGCCCAGGGCGAGTGTCTCCGGAGTGAACAGCTCGCCACCGTTGTCCTTCTCCCTGTTGACGATCTCTGCCAGTGCGCTGAATTTCGCCTTGACGGTGTCCAGATCCAGCTTACGAGGGAAGAAATCGGGGATGATTCGTCCAAGCAGGAAGTTGGCATCGGTCACCGTCAGGGGTCCGCCCTTGCCATAGCATGCAGGTCCGGGGTTGGCACCAGCGCTGCTTGGGCCAACCTTCAGCAGACCGTTTTCCCAGGCTAGGATGGAGCCACCACCGGCAGCGACCGTGTTGATATCCAGCTGCGGGGTCTGGATGGTGACTTCGGCCAGAGTGTTTTCGAAGATGTGTTCCAGAGCACCAGAGTATCTAGCGACATCTGTGCTAGTACCACCCTAATAAGATACGTTAGAATTGTAGCCGTAAAATCAGATATTAGCGAGTCCGTACCATATCAAAACCAAGCACAGGCGTGCCGTCAGCGTCGTCATAACACGTCCTGGACAAGCCCACAACTCCTCCAGCAGGGCCACTGAGTACACCTCTCAGACCGGTGAACTTTGACCAGCTGGTCAGACCACCATCCGACTGGCAAATGAGGAGCTTGTTGGCGCTCTCGTCCTCAAGCTGACCCTTGAAGCTCTTGCGGAACCCGTCCAGATAAGCAAAAGTCATGGGAGTGAGGTACGCATCTGCAACAGCCGACTGACTCCGGGGCACGTACTTGGCCATGGATTGCAGAACAGACGAGGCCGAGACCTTGAAGCCCATGTCTTCAGCGAGCTTCGCGACCTGCAGCTCGTGCTCCGGGTACGTGTATGAGTGCATGAAGCCGATGGCGATGTTCTTGAGCCCGTCGGCTTTCAATTTCTCCAGGTCGGCGCGGACAGCGTCTAGATCTGGCTTCTTCATGATTCGGACCACTTCGCCGGTCTGGCCCATGACCAGCGCCGGATCGGAGTTGATATCGACGGTGTTCCATTCATTCTGCGGAGCCTCGCTCGCACCTTCAATGGTGATACGCTCGTCAACCTCAATCACCGTCTCGTACAGCTGCTCCAACCTCCGCACAGACAAGTCAAACAGATCCGGTCTCGTTTGGTTGCCGATGAGAAGGATATCTCGGAAGCCCTTCGTGGCGAGGAAGGCCACGCGGTCTCCCTTGCGCTCTAATAAGGCATTTGTCGCGACTGTTGTTCCCATGCGGATGGACTCGATAGGCTCGAGATCTAACAGTGACCCCTTGGGTATTGAGGTTTCTAATGCTGTCTCGAGGATCTGACGGATACATTCTGTGGGGGCGTCGTCGTACTCGTCGGGACATACTGAGAGGATTTTGAAGACGATGTGTTCTTTGCGTCCTGGGACCTCGGCCCAGGCGTCTGTAAAGGTGCCACCGCGGTCAATGGCGATGCGGATTCCTTGTGATGCCATGATGAGGGTATTGGAGTGAAGAGGGGATGACACGGGAGTGGGAGAAAAGTGAGGAGAGAATGGGCTAAGAGTGAGGAGGTTAAAGGGAGGAATATGAGGAAAAGTAATGAAATATTGATGAAAAGTGACAATATCGAGAGTTCAAGGCGCTTATATTAAAAACCGACCTCGGGATGAGTCTGCCATCCGCCAGCGGCGTTGAGCCTCCGACGGTGTGGGGGAGCTGTTGACTTGGATGTGCCCAGGCGCCTTCGGAGCCTGTTCGGCAAAGTAGAAGATGCCGGATTATCACTTGCCTATCAAGTGAGATTAGTTAAGCAGAGTTGGAGTAAGCTCAGTGCAGCCCACAAATCAGACAGCGCTGGCTTCAGTTGCTCCTTCCGGTTTAGGGTCGCACGCGACACGGCCGGGGAGAGAGAGCAACTCCAGAAGCCGGTACTTACCTTCATTCCAGAGTCGCGATTTTGATTCTGTGGTTAATCTCGTTAAAATGGCTAATTTGGTGAGACGATGGTACTCGTCTACTAGTATCCCGGACTGGCGTTGGTTCCCGAAATTTCGCCGAGAACGCACAGCGCGTCCAACCATGCGTCGTAGACACCAGGAGCTTCCTTGAGATATACAAGTACTCGGTACTAAGTCTAGTTTCCTACGGTTACTGAATAAGGCGGTTTACGATTTAAAATTCGATATTGAAGTTGACAATAAGAAAAGGGTGACTAGAAAGTGTGGAAAGGCTACCCCTACACGAAAAATATATACTCAGTGTCTCAAAGTCGGTCCACGGAATTCTTCTTGACCATAGCGCCTTACTATATTATCAGGATGATTGACGTCTGTAATAATAGCCTCAATAAATTAAATATGGCGTTAAAAACGAGGAAACATCCCAAAGTTCTATTGTCAATCGGTGCAAATAACCTAGCTTAGTAAGTGTACAAAAAACGCGGGTTATGCTCTCCAAGCTCCTCCGCCTCTTCCTCAGACATGCCCTCCACCTTGAAGTCCTCCTTGCCGGCAAGCTTTCTCTTATTCAAATGGTGGAAGTATGCCCAGAAGATGAGGTAGATGATTGCGGACATGGCGACCAGACCCATCGAAACGGCGTGGCCCTTGATGAAGCGGGGACCTTCGTTTGTTTGGTACAACTGTATGAGAGAGAACTCGTTAGCTTCTTCGATATCAAGCAATACAGGAGGAGAGCACTCACGAATGGAGCAGGGATACCGGCGGAGTTTCCGATAGTAAGCTGCAAACCAGTTGCCACTGTACGCTTTCCATATCGCGGGTTGTTGCTGGGTAGCCAGGCGAGAGGAAGACCGACAATCACGTATAGGCCCATCGCAGCGAGGAAGCAGCCGAAGTACTTGACTCCGCCCGGAGCAGGGCTAACGAGGATAGCATATCCAGCGGCACAAGTCAGACCAAAAATGACGGTGAAGACGGCACGTCTCTGGAAGCGATCGGAGAACCACGCAACGACGATGTAACTGATCGCACCGAGCGCATAGCAAGGAATGGTAAGCGCCTGAACCTCAGCGGTACTCCAATCGCCCAGGCCCTTGATAATGGTAGGCAGGAATGTCGAGTATCCGTAAAGGATGGTGTCTCCGCCGAACTGGCCGATACAGAATAGCCAGATCTTCCAGTCCTTTAGGCCAGCATAGACATCGGCCTTGTGCATCTGATCCGAGGACTTGGTGTGTCCGATCTGTCGGCGCATACGGAGGTCGATGAGTTCGCGTTCTTGCATCGTCAGATAGTGAGCGGTATCCGGAGTGTCGGCGAGCCACCACCAGACGGAGATTCCCAGGATGAAAGTCGGAATGCCCTCGAGGATGATGATCCAGCGCCAGCCGCGGAGACCGGCGATTCCATCCATGTAGCCGATTCCGTAGGCTAGGAGACCGCCAACCGATCCAGCGATGGCGGCGGAGACGAATAGATAGCCGATCCGCAAGGCATATTCACGTTTCGTGTAGAACATGGTCAGGTAGATGGTAAGGCCGGGGAAGAGGCCTCCTTCTAGGGCCCCGAGGATCACACGGCAGGCGATCAACCCCTTGTATCCTTTGACGATCCCGGTCAAAGTAGCCACCAGTCCCCACGCTGTGGTGATGAATGAAATCCAGCGAGACGGTGTGAACCGCTTGATGACCAGGTTGGAAGGTAGCTCTGAGAGAATATAGGTAACGAAGAGAATCGAGACGGCGATCTGGTACTGGTCGCCGTGGAGGCCGAGGTCTTCCTCCATGCCGTATAACCGCGCGTTACCGATGTTGACGCGGTCTAGGAAACTCAGGAGGTAAAGCAACATGACCGGAGGTACAATCCACATGTCGAGCTTGCGAAGGAGAGCCTTCTCCGCTGCTGGGTCGATGTAGATGTCATGCTCGTCGGCGGCAGGCTGTTGCCTCTCTTTTTCGGGGAGTGTGTCGGAAAGAGAAGCGACTTCTGGTGTTGAGACCATGGTGGCAAAAATAATAATAATAAGAGGGCGAAAGAGGGCAAAGAAAGATACCCAGATGGTTGGTCGAAAGAGGAGGAGAAGCAACCTTTTTAAGGCGGATGGGCCTCCAACCCTCCTGCACCCGCGAATACCCCGGATCCAGCAGATGATACAACGTTGTAATGAGATAACGAGCTTAGGAGATAGCTACCATCATGATGATTTTGGAGGGAGCGGATTGGGCTCCACCCCTCCACGAAGCCATCCCAAAGGCAGGGGTGATTTGCTCCGCCGTGGGGCGCACTCGGTAAAGGCAGTGGATGCCGGTGAGATAACAGCAAACCAGCCAAATCTCCGCACAATTGAGGGGTTTCCGGTTGATAATTGGCCTGATAGCTGATTATGTAATTTTCGGGCACACTGTGCCAGGCGCTCTCTTTATCTATCTTCAGCCTCACACTTCGGCAACTCATAAAAAGCCGCCCCCAGCCTGCCTTCGCCGTGCTTTCAACCGTTTACCCCAGACCCCACAGTTGATATCAAGGCAGCTAGCCCGCCCCATCACCTTCTGCTTGTCGGGATTTTGGAAGCAGTTTAGAAGCAGAAAGACCCATTAAGCATGACCGGCAAAGTCCCACGACGCGCGAAACGGCTGATTGCGGCGTGAGCACTTTTCTCTCTCATAGTTTCCACTTTTCCCCAATCACGAGTGCCTAACCTTACTTGCCGTAGTTGCTATAGTTGCAAGCGGAAAAAGATCAGGTGTTCCAAGGGAGTTCCCTGCCAGCCCTGCTTGGCCAGTGGCCGGCCGGATGCCTGTGAATTCCCAGACAAAGAGCGTTTGATCCCGGTCCCTGAGAAGTAAGTGACTTGAAGGGTTACGTGACTATTGAATCAGTCTTAATACGGAGTTTGTACCTAGTTATATCGATGATCTCGAGGCAGAAAACAAGCAGCTACGAGCCCTTGCGATACGAACCCAACGGCGGATCCAAGCTCATGGGATTAACCCCAACCTCGCAGAGAACGACGATGATGACGAGGCGCCGCCTCTATCCAACGAAGAGAGTAACCTATTCAACCCTCTCTTCGACAGACAACCCGAGAACTGGGCTTGCGAGCGGTCGGCCGAGCCAGGCTTCATCGGCGAGGCGTCGTGCGCGGCGTTCAGCAACCGGCTATTGTCTTGCCTCGACGATAACTACACCCCTTCAACAGCCGGTCTATCGAACTATCATCGGCTGAATGGATACAACCGGCTGATGCAGCAGGGTTGGGAGTTCCCTGAGCGCATGCACGTCAAGCTACTGCTGAACGTGGCGCAGCAATTCATTGGGAACTACCACCCGCTCTTTCTGCAGGTCTCCTTCATGAAGGAGATCGATGCCGTCTACCAGAAGCAAGTGGTCCCTTCGATGCTCTGGCTATGCAAGTTCTACTCTCTCATGGCTCTAGGAGAGATATACACGAACCGGAGAGGAGTGGGGGACATCAACCGGGTTCCGGGAACGAACAATTACATCAGAGCGGTCAGCCTGTTCCAGGAGAATTTCGACTCTTATGAAGAGCCATCCCTGATGCAGGTTGAGGTCTTGACGCTTCTGGTACGATGACCTTCCGTTATGCATGATGATGAGCTAATGGAAACAGGCGTGGGCGTCCAACATCTTCGGCCGCATAAGGACCGCATACACCTACAGTGGGATTGCCACCAGACTTGCCTTGAGCTTAGGGATGCATCGCTCTACCCCCAAAACAACCACACTAACACCCGTCGAATGCGAGAGTCGACGCCGGACATGGTGGGTGTTGTACTTTTTCGACCGTTTCTCCGCCTCGAAGCTTGGCCAACCCCTTACCGTCCGTGATGAGGACATCGACGTCGAGATGCCTAGCATGGATGGCCTGACCAAAGAAGAGATGGCCGAGTTTCAGGACCCGGAGAACCTGATCATCAACATCAAGCTGGGCCGAATTGTGGGAAATATCCGTAAGCCCCCTTCCTCTGTCAAGACACCATATTCCAGTTTTATTCTAACCATCCATGTAGTGACTCAGATATATGGGATTCCGAAAGCCACAAAAGGCCGCTATATCCATCAAGTGCACAGTATTCTCAAACAGCTTCGCACTTGGCACGAGGCACTACCGAGCGACATCCGTGTCCGAGAACGAGGCACTCCACGACCCGTCGCAAGCCTGCACCTCGCCTACAACCAATGCATCATCCAGACGACGAGGCCAGTGCTGCTCCACCTCTTCAAGTCGCAGCTAGACCCGAGAGTACGCGAAGAAGAAGAAGGATCAACCCGCCCAAACATCTCCGCAATCACAATGGCACTAGCCGAAAGCTGCGTCCACGCGGCACAGGCATCAAGTCGGATGGTAGAATACCTCTTCACCGACGGCTCAATAGCTACATTTGGCTATTGGGATGCACATCACATTTTCTCTGCGGCGATGATCCTCATCATGTCCGCGATGATGAAAGCGACAGCCGTGAACGCCGAGCACCTTGAAACGCTACTCAGCGTCCTGCGCGCGTTGAAAAACGACGGCAATATCCCCGCGGTTGACTTTTGCGAGAGGCTGTCACATATCCAAGCCCGTGTCACAGCCTTGCTGGCCACCGGCCGCTTCGGAGGCGACGGATTCCACCCCCAGCGGCATCAGATCCCGCGGGAAATGGAACGCCCATCGCACAACCAGGCGCCCCAGCAGCAGATAATTCAAACACCCAGCAGCATACAGGATGGGCCGGCCGAGTCTGCACAGCAGATTAATTTTGTGGACATTGACATTCTTGGGAACCCTCAGATTGGCGACTTCTTGGACGGAAATCAAGTGCAGTGGGGAGTCGACGGTTTGTTCACAGAGGACGGCACCCTGAGAGAGTTTCCCTCAGTGATCGACCACCAATTCAATTTCGTGCATTAGATGCGATGGAATTTTGCTTAATGACCTTAATGATGTTACGAGATGATGAGAAATTGTTTTTCTACCTTGGATATCTAGTCAATGTCTTTGTATGATCAATTTAATGCTGTTACTTGCCGACTATACGTCATGACTCTAACCCCCCGAGAAATCAACCCAATTAAAGCACAAAACCAGCTTTTGGTGTGGCAGGCCAATGGCCACGGAGAATCCGTTCCTTGCTAGGAGGGATATTTAGCCCACCGTCTTCCCGCTCTCCAGCTATTCGGAAATGCCTCCGGTCACATCCCTCATCCCCAAATTCATTCAACAATTGCAACAAATATACTTCCAAACTGGACCAACATGCCTCAGAGTGCGTGATTCGATTACCGTATCGTCCTTGATACTGACGGTAAATTCAACAGGCAAGACCGAAAACAAGGAGACTTTCCTGGACAGACTTCGTGGTCACCACCATCATGACGAGCACAAAAGTGAGAGCCAGGAGGGTGACAAGCCCATGGGCAACGAGAGCGGGCTGCGTGAGACCCTGAAGAAGGATGAGGAGGGGGCCAAGAAATATCTGAAAGAGGATCAAAAGCTGGAAGAAGAGGGCGATATATATGGAGGCTTGATGTGACTTTCCCAGAAGAGCCTGCTCGTCGACCTTATAAAAGCTCCTAGTCTGTGACTTGGTACATAATTCCTCGTTTTCAGGATATAAATCTCCACTTTTTACGTAGAGGCCGGAAGACTGAATGCCCTTTGCTATAGTCCCATACGAGATTTCAGGGGTTGTAGCGCTGTCTGCAAAATAGCTATCCTCGCAAACGAGCTGTGCCAACTGTCGGACCCGTTTGAAGTCGGCTGCTTGGATTCGTGAATTTCCTATGAGCGAGTGTGCAGACCAACAAGGCTAAGGGCCCCACGATGGCCTGCTAGTGGCAGTGCTTCCCCCTCTTTCGCAGCTCAGATTTCGATGGTGACGCATTTGGATTCCTCGACATGTCCAGCATGGTTCCGATGCCCGATAATATTGGTAGTGGCGCACAGTTGGTCGAATGGGTATGAGTCCAAGGAGATGTTATCACAATCCGCTACTCGGTATTCGCATTTCTCTGGCTTTGTACCGATGGTCCAATTGACAAACGGCCTCATCCTCAGCCAAGAAGCTGGGCTGTCTTGTGTCGTATCGACAACCGAAGGCGCAACCAACAGCCTCTATAGATATGACCCCGGATTTGACCCCGGCTTCAACCCCAGATTCAAAATTCCCCCTTGTATACGTCCCTGCAGAGCCTTTTCTGCATCCTATCATCCTGGCTGCACTCTTCCACCATGACCGACATCAAAGCAGACGGCCACACTACGACTCATATTGAAACTGCTGCCTCGCCATGCTCGTGTTCACTGCAAGAAGAGCGACGCCTAGTCCGTCGCATTGACATGCGCATCATGCCCTGATTATCTCCTTCGCTATGGCTCTGATCGACCGGACCAACATCAGTGCCGCTAGAATTGTGGGGATGGAGAGAGACCTGCATCTCGGCGGGAACCGTTACTCGATAGCTCTCATGCTGTTCTTTATAACGTACATCGCCGTGGAGCTCCCATCGAATGCCTTGATTCGGCGCCTCGGTGTCAAAGCCTATCTCCCCGTGCTGGTTGCCGCGTGGGGTGTCGTCGCCATGTGCTTTGGATTCCTGCAGAACTACGGACAAACGATTGCTCTGCGGCTTTTGCTGGGGTTTTTCGAGGGTGGTTTCAATATATGCCCACTGGTCCCCCGTTAAAGTATTTACAGGATTGTGACGCTGACCAACGCAATAGCCAGCGTGCATCTTCGTCATCTCGTGTTGGTACAAAAGATATGAATCCAGAAGCGCCTCTCAGTCTGGTTCGTCCTCGGTATGGTGATCGCAGGATCTACGGGTATCATGTCCTATGGACTGACCCAGATGGATGGCGCTGGTGGCCTGGAGGGATGGTGGTGGATATTCATTATCCCCAGTGCAGTCACTGCTGCTATGGCTGTACCCCTGTTTTACTTCATTGGTGACTTCCCAGATAAATGCCAATGGCTGTATCCTCGCGAGCGCGAGATTATGCGGCATCGTCTGCTTAAGGCTCGTAATTCTGGCGCGATGGAGGCAACAAGGGGACCCTCCCAGGAGGAGCAGATGGAGGGGAAGTCTGCTGGATCGGGTTTTCTGAATGCAGTCAAAGATTGGAAGATATAGGTCATGGGTCTTCTGCTCATCTTGCCAACGGCGAGGTCGTACGCGTTTGCCTTCTTCACCTCCACGATTCTGGGTACATTCGGATACAGCACGGCGCTCAGCCAGATCCTCACGACACCGCCTTACTTGTTCTCCGCGATAGTTTCCATTGCGACGGTGGTCGTCGCAGACCGTATGAGGATCCGCAGTCCTTTCATCATCGGGAGCTCCGTTCTCGTCATTGTTGGCCTAGTGCTCGTTAGTTGGGGCAAAACACCGGTGCACAGCTGACGGGCATCTTCGTTGCGGTTACATGGAACAACTGCGCGATACCTTCTGCCTTAGCCTTCTTGTCGAACAATGTGGCAATCACGGCAACGAGACAGTTCGCCGTCCCGGTCTAGACGATATCCGGCGGTATTGGGGGTATCATCGGCGCGGCAGTCTTTCGGCAGTAGGATAACCCGCACTATCGTCCAGGTCTGTATGCAACGTTTGGCTGCATGGCATTGAACATTCTAATCACATGCTGCCTGGCTGTTCACTTCAGGTGGGATAACAGGAAGGCCACTGTTGAGGGGAAGATGCCCGAGGGCCTTGCTAGGTTCCGGTTCACGCTGTAGTCGTATTGATGGAACACTTTGTAGCTAGACTGATGGCGATAGCACCATTGGCATGGAAAATGAATAAGTCCTCCTTGGCCGAGGAAGTTACAATTAACTAACGTTAACTGTTGGGGTCTTGCGGGTTGCGGTCCTTGTGGGCGTATTTGGTTCGAGAAGGAGGTAGTACACGGTATTAGAGAGAAGGCAGAAGAACCCCCAAGATATATCGTCTAGCCAGTGCAAGCAGCGCTGTTATGGGTATATAATTCCATTTCGAATCCACTATTTGACATCCTCATCGCACTCTATCAACGACAGTACACCCACACTACCAATCCGCCCCTTCAGAATTTCAATACACTACAAGCTCATTTTCACGCCCGCTCCACATGCGCAGCCTTCCCTGGCTCACCAACGGCAACCGCCTTGTCGACATTAAGATCCAGCCCCATTTGTTTCATCGCATTGACGCCGGACAACGCATTTGCCCCATCGAAAATCTCCGCAACCTCTTCAAGCCCCTTACCCTTGGTCTCCGGGAAGAAGAGGAAGATGAGCACGAAGTTCACACCAATCACACAGCACCAGACAATGTAATAACGCCACGAAATCGCGTCCATCGCAACGGGGTTCGCGAAGCTGTTGTACAGACCCGCCAGATTACCGGTCAGCTGGTACATCATCGATGCCTTGGAGCGCAGCGAGAAGGGCACGACTTCCATGATGTAGGTTGGTGCGACGGGCGAGCACATGTGATAGGCGGCGCTGAAGATGAAAATCATGGCTAGCACGGCGCCGGCAAATCCCTTGTCCTCGAAGTGTTTCTTTTCGTTGATGGCTGAGCAGATGGTCCAAATAATGTATGCAACTCCCATGCCTCCCATGCCGGCGAGGAAGAGGCGGCGACGACCAGCGCGGTCGACGAGAAGGGCGAAGAAGGCGGCCGTGAGGAAGGACCAGACGGAAAGACAGGCATTGATGATGAGCTGGACCTTGTGGTCGGTGATGTCAATTGTGTTGAGCACCTTGGACAGGTAGTAGGAGGTGAGGGCATTGCCGGACCATTGCAGCATGGCGGGGATGTACAGGGCGAGGAACAGCCGATGCCGGTTTCCCTTGGTGGCGACCCATTCGGACCAGCGCGAGGCTTTTTGGATCTTCTCCATCTCGAGCGTTGCGGTGATCTCGGCCATTTCGAAGCGGACGAGGCGAGAGGATGGGTCCCCGTGGCCGTGGTACTTCGTGAGCAGAGCGAGGGCCTCTTCGCGACGACCCTGGTAAATGAGCCAACGGGGTGACTCGGGGGCGAACAGGCTGAGCACTGCCTGCACGATAGAGAATGAACATTGAAGAGCGCTGGGGATTCTCCAGCTCCAGGACGAGCCATTCATTTTGAATGTCCCGTACGTGACCCAAGCGGCGATGAGCGAACCCAGAGACCATGTGACAAGATAGAAAGAGACGAGTTTGCCGCGATGGGTTGGGTATGCGACCTCAGTGAGCAGGGGAGGTGCAGCAGTCGCGACGATACCCAGTCCGAAGCCGACGAGGAAGCGCGAAGCCACAAACATGCCGTAGTTGATAGAAGCCGCCTGGATGATCGAGCCGATGATGATAATGATTGACCCACCACAGATGGGATAGCGTCGCCCGAACTTTTCACATAGCTGCGACGAGATGACGACGGAGATGAGGATCCCTCCTGTTGGACCAAAGGTCATGGCACCGAGACGAGTGCCTGTGGGGGTGCCAAAGTACTTTTGCCACTGGGGAAGGGCTTGCATGCCGTTAAGCATACTGCTGTCATAGCCCGATGCGATTTGGGTTAGAAGGGCGCAGAGCAGAAGGGTGTTGAGCTTGATGAGCGTCCAGTCCTTGTACCAAGGCTTGCGGTCCTTAGGGATCACATCGTTGAGGGCGAGCCCTTCGAAGTTGTCCGAATGCGAAAGCATTGCCGTGGAGAAAGACGAATCTCGATTTGATTGAGTAGATTGGATTGCTGGTGGTGGTTGAAGAGAGGGAAATCCTCGTTTCTTTATATCATCCCCGCAAAGTCTCTAGGCCGCGTGGAGGGATAGTCCGGGGTTGATAGTGCCACGCTCGGGGATGTCGGGTGGGGGGACAACGACAGGTCGGCCTAATTCGCGGGCTGCAATTGTGGGCGAATTGAAGAGAAGCGAGGTAGAGCTAAGGCGAGTCGTCTGACTTGGTCTCCCACTTGGCGGCTTGATTTTCGCTGCTTCGGAGGAATAGGGCCGGGGCCAATTCGCCCGGTGGCAGCGCCCTCCCTACATGGGACGAAGGAGCATAAATGCTCTAGCTTTTGTCGGCTAATATTGTCTGCCATCGTCAATTTGCCAAATATGTCTACGTCTAATGAGTTGTCTACTTCCCCCGCCCCTGGCTCTCCATCCAGCGAGTCCAGAGCATCCGACGGCGCCTACACCACCAACGGCCACACAACGCCTCCGGAGTCTCAAGCAGGCGAAATCATGGACCCAATTACTATCGCATCTAATGAGTCCGCTCATACCCAAGCTGTATTGGCAGACTTATTCTCCGAGAATGTGATCGCCAAAATGCTACGAGTCGCCGTCGAAGCACTAGAAAACAATGTAAGCCCCTTCACCCACCTCTAACTGCATCAACTAACATTCTCAGACTCCACCACTCGTATATCCCGAATTTGTCCCGCAACACGGCCAGAAATCGGGACTATACTTCCTCCGAGATAGGGACTTTTGGACGTGTGGCTTCTTCCCTGGGATTTTGTACCTCCTCCGGGAACGCGCAATTCGATATCCTCAAGCGTTCCCCTATCTCGGGCACGAGAAAGACAGCGTCTCGACTCTAACTCCATCATTACGTCGACAGCTCATATCCCTGTGCCGCAGCTGGACGGATCCTGTTCAGGCCATGATGTCCAGGACGGATACACACGACATGGGCTTCATTATTCAGCCATCCGTGCGACGGGACTGGGAACTGACAAGTAATGAGGACAGCCTGCATGCTGTTCTAACTGCTGCCCGCAGTCTCGCTAGTCGCTACGTCCCGTCCGTCGGGGCGATCCGCAGCTGGGACGTCCTGCGCCAGGCGGATGTCGAGATTACAAGTCTTGCAGATGACTGCCTGGTGATTGTCGACAGCATGATGAACCTGGACCTTCTCTTTTACGCCTCAAAGCACCTGTCTGACCCGAGCCTGGCGGATATAGCAACCACGCATGCGTGGAAAGTCAAGCGCTCACTTCTCAGACCGGAAACTACCCAGAAGGAGCACAAATACCAACTCTATTCAACTTATCACGTCGTCAACTTCGATCCCCACAGTGGCGGAATCAAGCAGCACCGCACAGCACAGGGGTACCGTGCCGACTCGACATGGGCGCGTGGCCAGGCCTGGGGTATCTACGGGTTCGCACAGACCTATAATTGGACAAAGGACAAGGGGTTCCTTGAAACATCGTGCGGGCTCGCAGATTACTTTCTTCAGCGGCTTGAGACCTCCCCTGACTGCGTGGAGCGACCCACACCCGACGGGAAAAGGACGATAGGGCGTTATGTTCCGCTCTGGGACTTTGATGCGCCCATTGAAGATGAAAGCGATCCCTTGCGAGATTCCTCCGCCGGCGTGATTGCGGCGAATGGATTGTTGCTTCTGTCGCAGAGTCTTGCTGCGATGGGAGATGAAGGACTCGCAAAGAAGTACTTTGATGCGTCTATGCGGATAGTGACGGAGACAATCGAATATTCGTACTCGCAGGAACGTGCCAGGTTGGTGAAATCTGGAGACACCGTTGTCGTGGAAGATGAAGCGGCAGGGCAGAGGTTTGATGCTGTTTTGAAGAATGCAACTGCAAACCATAATGCGAAGGACCATGATCGCTACAGTGACCATGGCCTAGTATATGCCGATTATTATCTACTGGAGTTTGGGAACCGGCTGTTGGGCATGGGTTTGGTTTAGCATTTGGCATCTTCTACTTATAGACTATCATAACCAACAATAGATGAATGCCTAAATTTATCTTCACTTTTGACATGAATGAGAACTTCAACAACTGCTGGGTAAAACAATGACCATTTCTAGTAGACAATTCTCTCATGGATTGAATATTTTATATACAGATATACCTAATCTTCCAGAAGAATAAAGTCCCCATCCCCATCTGGTGACCCTCTACCACGCACGTTCACCGTGGGGACATCCAGCCAGCGTTCGATACCGAGTTCACGATTCAGAGGTGTTGACGCGGCAAAAATATGTGTCACAAGCTCAATCTCGCTCCCCTCGTCAAAGTCAAAAACCTCGTGCTTGACGACCGGAATCAACGTGCGCTGGGCGATCAGATTCGTATTCGAATCTGGCTTCAAGGCCTCATGTTCAGTCGTCACATTCTGGCCAGAAGATACGCGCGCACTTCCGATTACCCCACTGGCACCTGCGTGTGAGAGGACAAGAGTGCTCGTGCTATTTGTATGGATTCCTTGTGCTTCCCCGATTTGCTGATTACCCACCGTGTTCAGATCGGAGAGAATTGGGAGCACCCGTTCCTTTCCCTGCGGAACCCTCGAAATAGCAAAGCCGCCCTCGACGAGATGAAGGCTTTCCAATGTGCCAGGCTTAGCCAAGCGAATGCGATGAATCCGTGTGTGCCAGTCTGGCCACCGGCTTGTCGGGGAAATGAGAGTCGTTTCTACGACAACCTGGCCATCGCCCCAAGGACGCCATTCGACCCGTGCGACAGGGACAGTCTCAGCTCCTCTTCCGGATGACGAGCTTTGAACATTCGCAGTAGTGTACTGCACAGATGAGCACTTCCACTTCACTGCCCAGGTCTCGGCCCCATCGCGACTGATCGCGAGCGTGCTATCGGGAGCGATCTGCTGGATCAAGGGTCCCGTGGGAACGCTGAAGCCAAAGGCAGAGGAATACGCAAATTTGGAGTACTTCGCTTGATTTGCTTTCATGGGCCAGGCGACAAACTGACCGGCTGAGAGGAGGAAATGGTGGTTGCCCGATGGGTGATTGCACAAAATCTGCGTCGGTGGTTTCACCAGCTCGGCGGCAGGGCTGAATTCGGGATATGCAGCTTCGTCCGATGTCCAGAATTCGTGCGTATTTCCGAGCATCAGGACGATCAGAGACTTGAGGCTCCAGTAGATTGATTGAGGCGAATTGTAGTCTTCGGCCATGTACATGTTCCTGCTTGTGTCAGCTCTGCGCACCAAAATGGCATCTTCATGGACAACTCACGGATACAGATACCCAATATTCATTGTCCCATCTGGGCAGAAAATATCCTGAGAGTTTGCTGCCCACCAGCGAAGATGTCGCAGGATAAACCCTTTGACTGCCCCAGGTGCAGCCAGTGGTTCTGACAAGTCCGACAATCCGGCAACAGCCAGCGCAGAGAAATAAGCACCGCAGGCAAAGCGATACGTAAGGGAGCGACCGAATGGAATCGCCTGACCTATTTTAAGTCAGAGACAATAATCTCGTTGTCAGGAGAACACCCACCATGTCTGTCGAAATATCTCCAAAACGCCTGCCCAAACTCCCTGGCCTGTCCCCGATACCTCTCGGCCCTCTCTGGATCCAAATCCGCCGCAAACTTGACATACAGGAGCTGGCTGAACTGAATCGCAAAACTACCAGAGTAATAGTCGACTTGCCGCCCACATCCGATCTTATCGCGACGCCTCGTCCGGATACTCTCGCGTTCCTCCTCCGCCTCCGCCTCTGGCGTCAACCAGGGCCCATCGCCCGACCATCCAGATCCGAGATAGAACGAGTCCAGCACCACAAAGTCACGCTCCATCTCAGGCTTGAGCTCTTCATACGGAACACCCGCTACGAGGGCCAGAGCTAGGTTCGTGAACACACGAAACCACCGCCAGTTGTTGACCGGCATGGGCTTGCCGTTGATCGCGCGTAGCCACGCGACGATATTGTCGCGCACGCGAGTCTCCTGGGAATGGAAGAACGCGTTCGGTGCGAAAAGCAGCGCGCAGGCGATGACTTCGGCCTCGACCATCCGCTGCTCAGCATCGACGATTGTGCCCCAGTATTCTGGGTGGTCCGGGTCCGTTCCGGTGGCGATACCATCAATCCATGGCTGCGCGAGGGCGTGAATCGCCGCTGCGTGCGTAGGGTCATTTTCTGCCGAGTGCAGGAGTGCGCTCACTACCCACAGTGGGCGGGCGAATCCTTCGAGTTGCGCTGCCCCTTCGTCAAAGTGCGCGCCAGTCGAGCTTGCGAGGCGGATAAAGGCTTTGTCCGGTGAGAACTGGTAGTGGAGGGGCTGCACGATTGCCGAAGCTGCCCGGATCAGGTCCTCGCGGGTTTGAAGCGGGTTATTCGAGAAGTTAGGGAGTGGTGGCATGGTTGTTACGGCGGTTAGTATGTGACTGGCTTGTCCGTCTACATCACTTTGGTAGATATATTGATCTTCACTCGGTGTGACGTGGGGGCATCGGGCGAGCTCTCGGGGCCGCATCACCCCGCACGGAGTTCCTCCTCGTATGATAATTGTGGAGACTTTTTTTTCTCTTTTGGCTATTTTGACGCTACTCAGTCATGTACGGTACAAAGGGCGCGAAATTCGCGTTGCTCAAGCTAATAATGCGATCCATCTCCGAATACTGTTGATCGAGCAGAATCGACGTGACCGCTGTCAATTCGTCGGGGCTTCCAGTATTATAGCCGGCTGGCCCAGGACCTGCCCCCGAGAGCATGGGATGTAGTACAGTATGCTCCGGGTTGAGAATACCACCAGCTGGTTGTTGCGTTTGGCCGAACTCATGCTGCTGCGAGTGTGGGATGACGCCTGCATCGACCGGAACCGCTGATCCAGGGTGGTCAGGTTCGGAATTCTTGCCATTCCATTCAATCTCGTTCGAATATCCCAGAACATCGAGTTTGAAGACTGCATCGTTCTGGCACTTGTCGTATAGCCCTCGCAGTTGACCGCAATATTTCTCAGCCAGGTTTCCACTGCGAGCTTGGCTATTGCCAGACCAGCGGGCAGACATGGTATCCAAACATCTTGTTAATGTCCAAAAATCCGAGGAGAGCTCGGTTTTGTAGTACCGCCAATGCACTGCAAATAAATAGGTTCTATCAGCAAGAATTCCTTCTCCATGAAAGCTAGGCTAAAGACAACCTACCCAAGAGAACTCTCGCACTGACAAACACGCAGAAAGCAAACTGGCTGTCGACCATACTCTCCGGCGGCGAGTTGTCGATGTACTTCTGTGTGATATTCGCTATCTCTGCCGCCGCAGCTTCGCATGTCTCGGCGCTGGACAAGATGGGCAGTTTGACTACTTCCAGCCACTCAGGCGGGGGATATGCGATTCGCTGGTGAAGAAGGATCATGGACGTGTTGTGCGTAATGTGCGCGAGAGTCAGGTTCGGATCCATGTTCACTACTGTCGGCTGTCGAGAGATATTCGAGTCTTTCCACCGTTGGGGCAGAAACATCTTCCAGCTACAGTAATTTTAAGCTGATGGCGCTATTATTGTCTACCTGGAGACGTACCTCACAAGACGCAAATCCAGTTCTTTGAACCGCATAAGCCAACTACCCATCTCCTGCCGATCGCGGTAGTTGATTCTCTGCTGCAGGAAAAACGTCGTCACCCGACTAAGGGACTCGGTCGCTTCGACCCGGTATGCGAATGCGCCGATCGTGTTCATGTCGACTCTTTCTTCCGGTGCCGGTAGGTGAGCATGGACTTGGGCAGTCGAGAAGCGCCGGCGGGGAGACTCGACTGTATTATAGTCCGTGGGTTGGAAGGCGATCAAGTTGCCAATCTTGCCTGCCGATTTATCCCAGATGCCAAAGAATGGGGTGATGACGATCTCCTCATTGTGCCACAGTCCTCCGTCGGCGGGCAGCCGTCGATGGACATCGTTCGAGGTCAGGCTGGTATTCCAACTGCAAGCGCCCTGTCAGAACGCCAGTGATTGAGCTATTGGTAAGTCGGTACGTACCCTGTGGTTACTGAGCAAAACCTACTTTGGTTAATCACCCCGGTCTCGACATACATTGGTGGAATAAGGGACTTACCTGTCTAAATTAAAGATTGTCCAGAACACTCGCCTTCGTTCTTCTTCCTCTATCCAATCTTTTGCCGGAGGGAGACAGGGCCTTGGTTGTAACAACGGACCATTGTCGTGATGTTCCGACTCAACACTCAACTGAAGGTATTCGACCGTCCTGGTTAGAGAACCAACAATAGGCCAAGCTCGCGATAGTCTTCCTGAACCGATCTATCCCAAAGGTTAGCAACCCGTCAGAGAATATTCGCCGAAGAACTCACATCTTCGAAACAAATAAGAGTAAGGGCCTGGAGATTTTCCACGTGCAAATCATTCATCGCCGTCAGAAGAACAATCTTTCGCGATCGCTCACAGATCGCCTCAACATCTCCGAGGCCAGCCGTCAATTCCGAGTCGACATGCTTTAGCAACCCGAAAACCATGGCATGTAAGACAACTTCTAACCGCGCTCTCTCATTAGGATCTTTCATGCGTCGCCGAAATCGCTTCTCGTGAAAGGTAGGAATCCACGGCTGTACCTCCGCAAAGTAGAGGTTGATGACAGACTCTAGCATTTCCGATCCTGGTAGCGTAGAAGATAAATCTGCAAAGTCATCTGGTTCGATCAGTGGCCTCTCATTTGTTCGTCTCCGCTTGTTGACAATTGGCGACAGAGGCTTTGATCCGGAAGGTGGAATGTTGCCATTCTGCGCGTCATGACCTGCTGTGTCCTCAGAAGCACTGGACAGGTTTCTCTTTCGAGTGTTTTCTGTTCGCAATTGGCCTAGGAGTTGCCCCAATCCCTCGCAGAGCGCCGATGCGATGCTCGCAGGGTCCTGAGTCGGTAGGCGAACATCGTCCCGTGTAGACTCTTCCTGCTGGAAGACTGCATCCTCAAGGGCCTCTACACATCTATTAGCATAATAGAATACATCCCGGAGGGGGACCAAGTGCTTGTTCGATGTACTCACCGACCCGTCTCCTCAAAGTTTCCACTGCACCCGCCTTGAGCCCGGGCTTTTCACGGTCCACATCGTACGAGCATGATGACCCTATGGTTACATCGCTCAGTCAATGCATCCACGCTTAATCGGAGGTTACGCTTACCAATTCTGCGACAGTGGGAACAGCGAGGGAGTTCGCGTGAGCAGCGGAGTTTGCGTTTCCGACAAGCTCCACATGCAGGTCGCTCGTCAACCTGAGTCGGTGGCTGTTCCACATCCATTATCGTGCTAACTTGGAGGTGCGGTTGCAGACATTCTCCCGAGAAGGCGCAGGAAAGAAGCGTTAATATGCCGGCGGAATTGGGCCGAACCCCCGCCAGAGTTCGCCCGCCATCACCTGATCGCTGCTACCGCTCTTGCGGGGAATTTCCCGGCGGGCACCAATCAGGCACCAGACAACGGTGGAGGTGGGGTTGGGGTTTTACTGCTGGTCGCCAGCCGGTGCAGTTCTTTGGTGTAGGAGGACACGTCGAACAAGTGCGTCAGTATCGATTTGGGGAGCCGACAGTTGGACTGAATCTCGTCAAGACAGCTACCAAGTCTCCAAAGCAACAACAAGTCGTTATCGCATGACTCAGAAGAGTGGAGGACATTCCAGAATATCGTAATCGCCGCGAGGGACAGTTGGAACGTACATTGCCTGTGGCTCACATTAGCAAATTCGATTCCAGTGGACTGCGAGGGGCTGCCAGAGACAATTGAACTGCGAGAGATTCTTGTTGAATATCGTGATCGAGTTGCAACAATGTCATTCTACTCGCCTCGATAGGAACCATCAACTCGCCTGGCATGTCATAGGTTCCTGCTACTGCCCGTACAACATTCCCGTGGGACAAATGGCTGCGTGCGAGGTGGAGAATAGAAGCACAGTGGTAGTATTCAATCCACGTAAACAAAAGGCGGATGGGAGCCTTGATGTCGTGAGGACTGCAAGGCAACCCGATGGAGGCCGGTTGAGCGTCCGGGGGCAATGAACGTTTCCAACTACCGAGTGTGCTTTCAAGATGCCGAATCACATCCTCAGTTTCTGCTTCAGGTCGCCGCAAGGAGTCCTCCGAGTACAGGAGTGTATAAATCCGGGACTTTATGATACATAGGCGGATATCGAAAACAAACGTTGCCGTTGTTATAGGTATTGATGGTATCGAATAGGATATCCCCGGCGAATAGAGTGTCGCGACATAGTCAGGCGGCAGTGAAAGGTTGCAACACGAGTCATCAATTGCCGGAGGTAGTCCCGTTCGGAAGACAAGATCTTTGTCAGTAAAATAGCAAATCCAAAATAGGTTCCTAATTTGGAGCCCAGCATGATGCTCCCTGGTATCTGGTGCAGAAGTTTCGCTGTGGGATGGTGCAGTATGCCCGCCGAGCAAGAACACAAGGCGACCCGCGATCGAGTTGAAATGGATGGCTACAGATAAGGAGTTGCAAAGGGTTCCGTGGAGGGCCTGCAGAAGGAAAATGGTCGGAGATATTAGCTTGCGTGGACGAACAGGAGCCTGGGATATGCGAGTCACGAAACGCTCACCAGAGTTGCCGCAGCCTGGGCCAGCTCGAGAGAAGTCTCTCCGTTCAGGGCCTCTCCCATTAGACATCGGGCATTGATAGCACACATCTCCCCATCAATGAACGGGTATTCCCTCACAATATCCTGGCAGATCACACACATTAGTGCAATGAAAGCAAACACGCAAGCCCTGTGGGCTACGTTGCGTGTATATGGGCAGGTCATATCATAAGCAGTGGTAACAATAGCTTGGAAAATATCGGGGTTGAATATCGGATATCGCTGATATAAGTCACGGCCGAGATATTCATGCAAGAAGCCCTCGATGATGGAAATATCGGGTAAGGGTGTTATGCCCTGAGTCTGGCTTCTCATCATCATAATCTCCATATCATGGGCAATCACTTGCTGCGCACCGGACGCCATTTCATAATAGGAGCTGTAGCTCATCGGCTCGCCTGTTCGTAAACAGATCCAAGTCTTTGCTTCGTCGGAAAAGCTGGGGATACCGCGCACAAGAGTGATTGGCAGCTTCTGCCGCCCCAGAAAATAAAGACCGAGCGGAGGGCCAGTAGGTATATGTCGTTCTGGCTTTGGAGGTTTTTCATTGCGTGTTCCATCTGTAGTACCTGAAGATTGAGTGACAAGTTAGATTATTGGCAATTAGAAAGCCGTCTACCCGGCATCTGGGGCAGCGCCCAACCATAGGTTCTCGCCGATTCTTTCTTATTCTCTCGTGTGAAGGTGCATAGAAGATTACGGTGACAACAGTAGTCGCACTTTGGCAATGCCGCATCGCATTTTATCTGGAATTTAGACCATGTCAGTGGATCAAGTCGGAATATACTACCAGCAGCAGGCTAGCCTCGAGTTTTCCGTACTTTTCTAACATAGCACGAGTCGCACGCTCGGGGGGCTCGTCCTCCCATCTTCGGCCTAGGGGTGGAGACTGTAGTATTTCACGGTAGAATTGTACCTAGGCGAAGATGGTGCCGGGACCTGCTTTTTGAGACAAGGCAATCTTCGAGAGAGAAGGCTTTGCCGAGCCAGACGGGACACCCCGATCCCGGTCCCACATCCTGATCCCGGCAGCTTCGAGGGTTGGCCTCATGATCCGGGTAGATATCGGATGTACACTTCGGAGTAAGGTTCCGCACAGCCAGCACCGAAGATTGGTCAATTCTTGTGGGCAGTGGCTGAGGGCAGATTCGTCAGCGGCTCGAGGAACCCATCAACTCCCGCTGACATAACCAGGGGGTCAGTCCCCACGTATTGACTATCAGGAGCCCGGAAGAACCTTGAAACTAAAAATTTCCCTGTGATACAGTATTCCGTTCCCCCTCGGCACCCAGTCTTTCTTGCTGCCCACCGGGGAAGCGGTACTAAGACATACAAAGCCTATGTATGGACGAAGGGGGACTAAGAAAGGAATACACCACGAATTGGTCGTTTAATTTAAGTCTAAGTTAACATCGGCCCTCCAACTACAAAGGCGGAAATGGTGTATTGACAAGCACCTGCTAGCTCTGTTAGTTGCCAGTGAAGTTATTGCAGCATCTTCGCGCATTGAAATCCATTCTATATAAGTGTAGATGATTATCTATAATCTATAACCAGTTGCAACTATGTAAGGCAGAGAGCAGGATAACAGAAAGACGGTTCTAAGAACGCGTACAGCGAATGGAAGCGTAAACACGAACAGAGAAGACAAATAAAACAGGCAAGAGATGAAACATAGAGAAAGAAATGGCGCCGAGCCTAGATGACTTCAGAAAGAAGGGGAAAAAAACATGTTAGAATGAAAGGCGGGCAAAAAGGTGGAAAAAAAAAAAAAGAAACAGAAAATAAAGGTTCGGTGAGCAGGGGGGTGTAACCACTCCTGGTGTGCCGGTTACGCGGAAGTTCAATTAATGCAGCGCGCAACAGACTCAGCCATAACCCGCCGGATGGACATGTTCCGGAATTTGCAAGCATCGACCAGGAAACTGCGGATGCGAGATCACTCGGCCTTCTTCGATGCCTTAGTCCGAAGTTTCATCATCAGGTACACCAGGGCGTAGGAGCTGAAGACGAAGATGATGACAATCGCAGTGTCTCTCCAGCCGTAGTAGTAGTCTTTCAGGTTGATGGTATAGAGATAATCGGCTCCGGTTCTATACTGACAGACTCTGCACTCGCTTGTGGCGTCTGGGTTGACAAGGTTTGACCGAGACCCCATTCCCTCCAAATATGAAGTAAGATACTCTGCGCATGTCTGGCCTGTAGGGGGGTCAAATTTCGCGAATTCCCCTTCGCTGCATGTAACAGTTGTATCAAATAGGTCGAAGACAAGCATGCTTCCCATGAGATAGTTGAATGGATTCAGATAATAGATCCAGTACCGCCAAAAGGGCTGCATTGCGGCATATGGTACCAGCACACCGCAGAAAGACACGAGAATACCAATCAGCAATGGATTAGCAAGCGATGCAAACACTGCGTTTGGCGCATATGCTGCTATAAACTGACCGATCCCAGTGTAGAGGAACTCATACATCAACATCACAAAGAAGGTGGCGCCTGCTTTGTTCGAATCAGACGTGAATCCAACAGTGTAATACCAGCAGACGAAGTATAAAACACCACAAACACACAGATATGGGAACTCGGACACAATAAGCGCAGTGACAAACGCTTTCCACGAATACATCCTCGACTTCTTCTCCCGAACATCATAAATATCGCGTCTCTCGATAAAAAGAGGCTGAAGCTGGTTGATCACGCCCGCTGCGACAAATACGAAGTTGAAAATGGTGAACAAGCGGAGCTGGAGGTCGCTCACTGCATCGCCGATCATCCAGAACGAGAAGCCATTGAAGAGGGCGGAGGAGACATGCAGCATCAACTTATTATTAATATAGTCGGTATTCCGGTAGAGCGCAGTATTCATTCGCTGCGTGACGATTTTGGTCTGCGCCCAAATGGGCATTGCAAACTCGTTCCCATCGTCCTTAGTACCAGGTTCTCTGCTTGCAGCGTCGGCTATAAGTTCCTCGAGCTCGGCGTGTCTGCCCGCATGCTCAGGGGAATCGAGCCAGATTTTGTTCCAGTCCTTGCCCTGAGACAGCTGTCCAGAAACAACATCGATCATATACTCTGCCGGGTTGACACCAGGCAGGCAGGGTGCTCCGTAACGGCCGAAATAATCCTTGATGGTCTGGCCACCAGTTCCAATATCTCCAAAGTAGACCATTTTGCCTCCCCGTGCAAGTAATAATAGGGTGTCGAATTGGGAGAATAACTGTGCTGAGGGTTGGTGGATGGTAACCAGAACAGCTTGGCCCACATCTGCGAGCTTTCGGAGAAATCTGACCGTATTATATGCGGATTGACCATCAAGTCCAGATGTTGGCTCATCAAGGAAGATTAAGATGCTTGGCTTGGAGACTAACTCAACGCCAATAGTAACTCGCTTCCTCTGTTCGATGTTCAAGCCAGCCCCTACCTTGCCAATCAAGGTGTTCGCGATATCGTGAAGCTCAAGAAGGTCAATAATAGTGTCCACATACGCAAGTTTGTCTTTTGCAGGAGTATCTCTTGGCTGGCGGAGAAGCGCAGAAAATTCTAGGGCCTCCCTAACTGTTGCAAAGGGTTCATGAACATCAAGTTGCTCGCAGTATCCAGCAGATCGTTGAAATGATACAGGCAGAGGTCGCCCATCAACCATAATTGAACCATGAATTGTACCTTCAGTCTTGCGCTGTGCCAGTACATCAAGTAGAGTTGTCTTACCTGCACCAGATGAGCCCATCAGGGCGCCGAGCATTCCGGGTTTGACCCATCCATAGATGTTATCAAGAAGAACACGGTCACCCGAAGGCGTGCTGACAGTATAGGCAAGATTTTTCCAGGTGAAAATGGAGGTGTTACGAACGAGCTGCTCGTCGACTGGGGCGGAGCCTTCAGTTAACCCCTTGTTGTTCGACCCGGAAACAGGCTGAGACGCCTTGAGTTGGGACTCTTCGTCCGAGTTGAGCGTCTTGTGGACAGCCAGCCGTTCGCGTGGGATGAGAAGTGATGCGCCATTGGATCTGTCTCGCCAGAGCGACGTTGAGACGATTGTGATGGCGACAAAGAGGGCCCACCAGGCAAGGACGATGCCAAAATTTCGCCAGACATGTGAATGGTTGTAGCTCAGAGATGCGAGGTATTGATCTCCCGTCAGGGATACAGCTCCTTCTGGCGCACCACCGACCCCAGTGCAGGCCTGGTGAGCCGATTCATTGTACCCTGGACCATTCGGAACCAGATTATTCCCCACGCAGGCGATTGTCTTGCCATGAAATTCCGTCCCCAACAGGCTCTCAAAGCCGTACGCTAGCGGGTCAATCCAGAAAATCCAGACGAACCATGGGTGCATTTTCGGCTTCTGAATCATATACCCCGTGTACATGACCAGCACGGAGATTAAAAGCCCCGAGACTTTCGAAGCCGCGTCAAAAGTGCTGAATGCAGCACCAATCGCGCGGAACAAGGCCGTCATGCACTAGGAAAATGTCAGTGGCGGCCATGCGTGTAGGTCATGCCACTTACCATGGTGCCTGCAAAAAGAACAATCCAGTATGTGAAAAAGGCGGACGCTGACATGGTCAATCCCACCATAAAATACAGGACGATGGCAAAGATGGAGATTTGGAAGATGATGACCGGAATATCTGCAGCGATCTGAGCAATACAGAAAGCAGACGGGTGAAAGAATGCAAAGGTCTTGTGCTTGAGCAGCACAGGCCGACCGGTAAAGGAGTCTGTGACCTCGGACATGGACATGAGAGAGTTGAACAGAAGAGAGAAGAACAGAGCTCCGCCCTTAATAAATAACCCCGAGGAGTCGGCAGACGCGTTGTAGAAGAGGGACCCTGCAATTAGAGCCTGGACCAGCGTCGACACCTGCTTGATCATAAAGGTTGATTTGTCTCCCCATAGAATTTGATACTGACGGATGACACACGCTCGAACCTGGTGGGGAAAGCTGGTTGTCAGGCTGCTGTGCTTGGGGAGGCCGGGGTGCCTCTCGCTCTGGACGGCAAGCTGGAAGGCCTCGGTATTCTGTTTGGCGGTGGTCGAAGTCGGATACTCATATTCACCTGTCATCTCGGTCCGAAGAGACGAGGCCTTGTAGGCCGCAAGAATAGCATGGCCATCCTGGGGAAACTGATGTTCAAAGCCCGGCCGAATTTGACGCTCGGTTGGGACAGTCACGCCGGTGAGAAAGTCGGCAACATTGGCCCCGTCTGCACACACAAAGCCTAAGCCTTCCATAAATGGCCGGGCCATTGTTGTCGGGCCGTAGTAAATCTGTTCGCCCTGGTCAAGAACCATGATCTTGTCGAAGAGCTCGTAAATCCCATTTCCAGCCTGGTACAGCGTCACGATACTTGCCAGCCCAAACTCATCAGTAAGTGCTCTGATGGCCTTGGCCCATTCCAACGCGGAGCTAGCATCTAGACCACGAGTGCTGTTATCCCAGCAGAAAACTGAGCCGCGAGTTGCCAGTGCCTCGATGATGGAAACTCGCTTCCGTTCGCCGCCAGAGACGCCGCGCACAAATTCATTGCCGACCTTGGTCTCTGCGGTGTGAGAAATACCCATCGACTCCAAGAGGAAATCTCTCATCTCCAGTCGATATGCCTCCTCTGAGACATTATCGGGACGACTATGTGGGATTTTAAGACGTGTGGCAAAGTCCATTGCTCGGCCCACGGTCAAGGTTGGAAAGAATAGCTCCTCTTCAGTATTCATCACAATCTGGCCCCGATAATTCGTAGCCTCATCATGGGTCATTGATCCATAATAGACTTCTCCTTCGACAGAGTCATAGCCATCCCGTCTGTTGGAGAGCAAGCGAAGTAAGGTCGTGCACCCTGCCCCAGGTCGTCCAAGTACAAGCAACATTTCGCCGGGCTTGACGCACCCATGGCTATCGTTGAGAATAGTCTTCAAGGGAGGTTTCTGCCGCGATTCCTGGATTAAGCGGCCTATGTTGAATTGAGAGGCAACGTTCTCGTTCACAGCGGCATCTTGACTTTTGGCCCTCACTGTCAGCCCCTGCCAGGTCACGCCGAGTTTCCGGTCGCCCAATCCGAACGCAGCTTCTCGTTGATGGAAGTCTTTCACATTCGGTGCCAGCCGCCATTTTCCTACATTGCCCTCGGTATCTAGGTGTGCTGGAGAACGCTGATCAGCAAGTGTGGAGGCCTCGGAGTTTGGATGCGCCTTCTCGGTCTCGTTCGTAGCGTCAGTGAGGTTGATTGGAGACAGCTCCATGTTGCCTGAATCTTGATTGTTTGCGAAGGGAAGGGAAAGTGAAAGGTATGGTGAGGAAGGCAACTGCGTGGGCGATTTTAAATTGCATCAGGGAGCTGGGATCACCGGCTTGCATCGTACCCACTGGCAGACTGAGGGCCAAGCGAGTACATTCGAACGTAGTAGGGCTGTGTCGGCTCAAGGCATCTTCCATCCCCCGCTTAATCATCTTGCATACGGTAAGCAACTAACTTAATTGTTTAACTAGCGGCGATCTTCGGATTTACGGAACTGTCGGCGACTGCTCGGAAGAGGCGCCCGCTGAGTCAACCGTTATGCTGCACCACGAGCTCCAGTCCACGACTTGTGAAGCTTAATGTCTCGGTGTCGATAGTCTGGCCTACCCGCGATTTACCATGGTCCCGAAACTGCAGACCCGGGTTGATTAAGTACAGCCCCGTTGTAGCATCATCATCCAATCCGCAACAGCAGCAAGGAAGGTTGGAGCTGGCAGATTGATAGCTAGGCAGAAATGAGGCCGCCATCCTCTCTTCTTATTGGAACATTGGTTGTCTGAGGAGTCGGTGCCTTGCAAGTTTCGCCCCCGCGAACAAACACCTCCGTGTCTAGAACGCAGTCGGCGCACTCCACCTCCATGCACATCGCGCATCATCGATCAGGTTTGCTCATTGCTGATACGATATAGCTGAGCTATCTCAACGTCTGCGGGGCGAGCAGGAATAGCCCGGGTAGTCATTGATCTGATTCATATATTTATATCGACAAGCGAAACAGCCCTCGGCCATAAGAACTACCTGGCGCCGTGTCACATTTCGGGTGCCGGGCCGGGATTGGCACTCTTCCGAGTTTATGACATGCTAAGCTAACCCCATCTGCAACGCAAGATTCAGAAACTCTGGCGGGACATACGGAATCTCCATCTTCAACTCCATTCCGGCAGCCCGAAATCTCTCCCTCAGCTCTGCCTCGTTGCTCGACCACTCCGGCCTCGGCAGCCAATGCTTGAAGACCGGCGAAGCGCCTACTTCAACCGAGACTAAGTCCGTGTACACTCCATTCGACTTTGTCTTAGCAAGCGCTAAAAGTGCGGGGATTAAATGGCTGCCCGGAGACCAGATTGCCAAGGTGTGAAGGCCTGATGGGAAGAGCTGTCTCACAAAATCATCCATGTCCGAACTCCCTGTCTTGAGTGTCCAGGCCTAGAACATGCCTTGCAAGCAGCTCCCATCAACCTTGAGGGCCCGTAACTTCGTAAATCCTGATAACGAAGAGACGCTGTTCATGGTGGGAGTTCCTAATGGAATCTCACTAGTCAGTTCGAAGATGATCTCCTCAATTGTATCCTTCACGAGGGCCAACGCGTCCCATACCTCGAGCGTATTCCAGTCCTCATGGCTCTCGTCATATCCAGAGGAGCGGATCCAGCAGAGGGCTGAACTTCCGCAGGGGCCCGCAGGCTCTTATGATTGAAGTAATGAAGAACATCCCTGAGGAGCTCTCCCCGAGGTCTAAAGTTGTCACTGACTTCAAGGGCGGGATCCGGGCATTACCGGAGTCTTCCCAGAACCCTTCCAGAGTTGGAAGAACAAGGTGTTCCGCATTGGGGCTTGCCTCGAGCAAAGGCTGGATCTGGCCATAGTTGATCGCCCAGTGGTCGCCGGAAATGTAGTAGTAATAGATCGATAAATGTCTCAGACGCGGAAACTCCATCTTGGGTGAGGCCCCGGCGAACGCGGGCAGAAGATCGAGCGCCCAATCTTCGTTGACAGAGATTGTAAGGGATTCGATATTAGGCGTGTAGGCAAGCACAGCTTCTATTGGGACGTGGCGGTTGGAACCCTCTATGTGCCAGTCTCCGGCGGGAGGGGAAAGACCGATATTACGGATGCAAGTCTCAATGAAGAGCTTGTCAATCAAGTCTAGGCTCGTGGAACTGAGCGGGTGCCAGAAAATCAGGGTTGTAATAGCCGTAGCCAAATTAGGCCGGGATACGATAGTGCGTAGGAAGGTAACAAGGCGAGAAACAGGCTGAGAGTAATGGCTATAGGATTGGAAAAGCAGGGGTTGGAATGTGTCCCTGAGCGCCCGGCATGTCTGCGTGAGTTGTGATAGGGCTCTCAGCGAGTTTTGTTCCTCGACGGAGCATAAATTGGACCCTATTTGAGTCACAAGTTCATATGGAAGGGTCGGGAGTTTCTGCTGGTCCTCCATTCTGCGTGAGTCTAGTAAAAAAGCGCAATGTTTGATATTTCTCGTTGTTTGTTCCAAACTGCTGGGCGACAAGGGGGGTTTGTAGTGACATTCGGCCATCAAGGCCACCCATAGGCAGCGACTACGGTGGCTGAACCCTTATGCAGACAATGGGCAGCTGAAAATCGTGTTGAGATAAGCTACTCCTGAAGAAGTCAAGACGAAGCCATCTACCTTGGTTCAGCCATGGCAGATGGCAAGATTAGCCGGCCACTCGTGGGTAAACAAGCGAGATTGTCTCGCTTGACGGTTTCGGTCAGCATCATGTGACATCAGTGCCATCAGGACGATACTCCGGAGCAATCAGAATTAGCTCTCCTCGAACCATGGGGATGGACTTCGCATCTCCGCTTGGCTTCATTGACAATACGTGTTGACTGTGTGTGTCATGTGACCTGCGTAAGCGAGCGCGACGCGTCTTGATGCCTCAGGCAAAATAACGCCTCTCATCTCGGCGTCGGACATTAACCCACCAATCACTTGCATATTTGCTGTTGGATGGAAGGAGCCTGTCGGAAAGAAGTGGCCTGCTCTCCGCACGCTGGAGCTTCCTTCCGTTCCATTTGTGGCACGATGTTGGAGAAGCCGCTCCAGGAGAAGCTAGCGCTGACCCTGCCCCAGATTGATGTATCCCTGTGGGAGCTTTGGGCACCTCGTCACAGATCTCACAACGGCAAATTGATATTAATTGAAGCTATCGTCCCGTTCAATCTCGGCTCCAGGTCTTGGTTTGGAGACCATGCAATGTAGACCACGGAAAATATATATTAGAGAGGGCACTCTATGGCCACCTCATAATCTTGCCATTGTAAAAGAAAACTACTCGGTAGAGCCAGTTTAACTCGGGCATCATGCGATTCACGAAGAGTGCCCTTTTAGCTCTTGCCGGGGTAGTTCTACCGGCACTTGTCAAGGCCGAGCCGGTTCCTGCTCCAGCGTACACGGCTCCAGCGGTACCTATTGGTCGCGGCGGTAGCCACCACATTCCTCGAGCTGTTGGACGTCACTTTGAGATCGATGGAAAAGTCCAGTATTTTGCCGGCACCAATTGCTGGTGGCTTGGGAATCTCCTGGATGACTCCGAAGTTGAGCTGGCGATCTCGCAGATGGCCGATGTGCGCTTTCTTCTCTATCCTCGTACATGAAGCAAGGACTAACATCCATCTTTGGCTCTAGACCGGATACAAAGTCGTTCGTACATGGGGCTTCTTCGGTGTCAATGACCCCACGAACCCAGGTCAACCTACCTTCTACCAGGTGTTGAATCAAACTCTGTACGAGGGCGGATGGGGGATCAACTACGGTCCAAACGGTGCGTATCTCAACTTTTGATCTAATATCCTTAATATTTTGGGGCAGTGACTGAAACAGACCTCAATATGCAGGAATTCACCGTCTCGATGTTGTGGTCTCGCTGGCCGAAAAGTACGGCATCAAGCTCGTGATGGTCCTGATGAACAACTGGAACGACTTTGGCGGCATTAACATCTACAGCAACGCGTTCGGCAGCAATGCGACAACATTCTACACCAACCCAGATGCCCAGCGCGCGTACCGCAACTACGTTAAGTTCATTGTCAACCGGTACAAGTCCTCATCGGCGATCTTCTCCTGGGAGCTAGGGAACGAGCCTCGATGCAAGGGGTGCGATGCGTCTGTCATTTACAACTGGGCTACTGAGATCAGTCAATTGATCAAGAAACTTGACCGCAAACACATGGTCACCCTAGGCGATGAGGGCTGGCTTTGCCCGCCAGAGGGAGACGGTAGCTATGCCTACGACTGCTCCGAAGGTGTGGACTTTGTGAAGAATCTCGGAATCAAAACTCTAGACTACGGGTAATTGCCCTCTCATATGTTCCCCGGGCATTTTACTAACGGGCACTTAGCACATTCCACATGTACCCAGAGTCATGGGGCTACAACTACACCTGGGGCAACGAGTGGATCCGCGAGCACGACGCCATCGGCGCGAGGGCCGGGAAACCCGTCAAATTCGAAGAATATGGCGCTCCTATCAACCACACCGAGATCGAGAGACCGTGGCAAATGACAGTGCTGAAGGAAACATCCATAGCCGCGGACTTCATCTGGCAATTTGGCAGTGTCCTTCCCGAATCGGGAACCACATGGGGTGATGTCAACTCAATATACTATGGAACGGAGGAGTATGAGCTTCTTGGATTCAAGCATGTGGCAGAAATGCGCCGAAAGCGTGTTCGCCATCATTAGGGCTATTATAAGGACAAGCTTGCACACTGGTCTCGGATTTGTTGCGTTGGCGAAGGACCCAAGATTGCCCCGTAGTTTGTGTTTACAGTTACTCCTCGCGGTGTACATCTTTAAAAAGTCACATTCAACACATCCTACCGACTGTTTGGAAGAAATCTGCAACGGATACTATTCTCTGCTCCCCTCACAAATCCATGACTACCCGCTGCCAAGCATCCACCTATCGAACAGCAATCCGCTCCATATGCTCCGTCACCATACAGGTATACTCATCCGAGCCGTAGTAGATGGTGTTTCCATCGTTATGAGTCTGACCCGTACTCAGAGTATCTCCCCACTGCCAGAACAGGTCACCAGCAATCCCTGTAGTCCCAACAGCTGTTGTCTGCCAGGGGACCTCGATGGCACAGTGATCGGATGGCGCGCCGTATTCCTCAAACAGGCACGGCTTTCCGGCCGCTACACAGGCGGCGCCATGTGTGGTGGCCCAGGTATTACCCCAGTCATACGAGACGCCCCCTGGTGTGGAGATTAGTTAGTTTATAGCTGAGGAAATAGTAAATTGCCAAGCGCGGGGTAACGTACAGCTACCTGGGTAGAGATGGAACGTGCCAAAGTCGATGGTGTCGATGGCGAGGTTAGCCGCAAAGTCGAGCCCTTCGCCAAAGGCAAAGGGGTAACTTCCATCAGAGCCTTCCTCCAGGCCGAATCCCTCTGTAATCTCCATTAGCTTTGATCCGAAGAAGAGGAGTTGCAGAGGCTCGACGGGTCACTTACCATCGCCAATGCAGACCATGTGCAGCGGATCCAGGGATTTAATATAAGTACTAGTGTCCACAATCCAGTTATACAGAACCGAGGTATCACAACCGTTGCAGCGGGGCTCATTGGCTAATTCCCAAGCAAAGATGGCTGGGGAGTCGATGAAGCGGCTTATGACCGCCTCGATATAGGTACGGTAGACCGCTTGGATCTCAGCGTTGGTGTACCAGTCCGTCTTGGTACTGCCGCCGTAGGCATTAAGGTATGCAGTCATGCCACCGTAGTCATCCCAATTGTTGACAAAGTTGATGATCAGCTTGATGCCGCGCTGTTCCGCTGAACTCACCACCGCATCTAGACGCTGCAACCCATCAGCCCCGGTGTTGATGGTTGTTGCGCCGTTCTCGTGTCTTTGGAACCACACCTGGCCGGACCAGGGGTCGGTGTTGATGTCACTGAAGCCCCAAATACGGAGGATCTTGTGTCCTGATGCCGCGATGTGGTCCAGAACAAGATCAACGTCCGCGTCATTAGTCAGCATACTGATCCAGTAGGAGTTAGAGCCCGCGAAATAGTCGGTGACACCATCAATGGTGAAGTTAAGTCCGTTGGCTGATGGGAAGTCAGTCGAAGTTGGGATAGAAGTCGTAGTCCTCGTAGTGCTTGTCGTCGTGGTAGTTGAGCTGGTGGTACTCGATGTTGTTGTCGTCAGGGTGGTAGACGAGCTAGCAGTTCCTACACAATTAAATCAGTCTGTGATTTCTATCCTACATAGAATGTGACGCACCTGGAAGACACTGGCTATACCACTCATTCTGGTAGACACACACATAGCCAGAGACACAGGTTGTGGCGCCAGACCAGCTATTCCCTCCGCACTGGCCGTACGCGCCACTCTGCGCAGCAACAGCGCTCGCGAGAGAGAGGAGAGACAGTGCCTGTATTTTCATCGTTGTCGGGCCACAGTAAGTAGTTCAGGTAATTGTTCGCCAGAGAGATGGACGCCTTTCCTCTCACCATGCGGTGCTGAATCTCAATTTATGTCCCAATTATCGCATTCCCGCCCCAGGGGTCTTCGATTCATCGGACCGTCTTGCCAGAAAGCATTTGTTTGCCTTGTGAAAACAATATAAAGATATAGTGCCAGCGAAGCTAGTGCACTTTAGCTTCTGCAGGGCAATATACCCCCGCAGGAATGAGGGGTACCCCAGCTCCATTTCACAGGGATAATCTTCTGCAGCGCTCTGGAGAATCACCGACAATTGCTTTCTAGGCACAGACATCCGTCTCTATATTGGCTTGGAACATATGTGACGAGGTAAAATGGCGCTAAGGTAGCTATCGCGGTGGCCATTACCTAGGCACCCTGCAGATGATATCCGTGCTTTTTTGGGGATGGCATCAAGCCACAGCAGTTACAGCGGGGAGTACTTCCCGCACGACCTCCCCCGATCCATCGATGTATGTGATTGTTGAATGTGGAATGAGATGGTCAGATATCCGCATAGCATACCCCCGGATACGCACGGAATTAGAGCCTTGTCCACTTGGGCACCTATCTATCTTCCTAACAACAGCCGGGTGGTCCCTTCAAGGCTTTTCATTATCTGCCAGTTATCCAACATCGGTACCAGCCAAGGTTCCGTCTCACTCGGGCTCAGCCATGAGGTGCGTGGTGGAGTGCTGGTGCAGGCGAGGGGGTGTGGTCTGCTGCATTTCGTAGTAGGGGGCTTTCTTCTTGAAAGGCTGGCCACCCAGAATGGGGTGTGGACCTCGTTAATGCTAACATTACGTGCTAATATATATGCCAACCCCTACCCTAGAACATGTTTGCACTTTGTACATACTTCGCAAATCCGATTACAGGCTACTGCTTGGTTATCCGCGGTACAGACTGGCATATGGGTTGAGGATATGAATGAGATCCGTAGTCAGGGGGTAATGTTGAATGCGCTATAACCTTTGCCAATTCAAGGAGTATAGATAGAAAACGTACGGGTTGGTAGACTCTGTTATTGTGGTGTGAAGATAGTTGCTGAAGGTAATTAATGGGAATGATGCAGGAATATATATCCTTTTGTCGCGCTACAGGAAGGGTTCTCAAAGCATCAGCAAAAATAGCAAAATCTGAGATCATCAAGGATAGGAGATAAAAACATCAATGACAAAGGGGTTTCTATATCCCTCTGAGAACAAAAATAATGAGGAAATGGGGAGAAACCTGGTGGTTACTTTTGCCCCTAAAAGAATGAATGCATTGGGACTCGAACCGAAGACCCATGATACAGCGGATCAACGCTGTACCACTACGTCAACTTGAGCGAAGCGGCCGGCCAAAATTATGGAGCCCTATGAGCGGTCGTTATCAGTGGAAAGGCCTGCCTGACATCACGGTCGGACAAGTTCCGACGCAATGCGCTGTTCCCCCAATATCTTCTCCAAATTCCGCCGATCTTCACGGTCATACCAGCATGATTCGCCGGGGCGCACCACTCCGACAAATGTTATCCGAGTGCATGAACCCTTCTCTGCGCCCGCTGCCCAGAGGACATATATATGCCCGGAGCCGTCCATTGTGGCGCGAAGCTTTGCGAGGGCAAGCTGACGGCAGGCTGGTATAATCCCTCGTGCCATGGCTTCTATTGTTGATACGCCGCCCAAGGGTGGCTTCAGGCTTGTCCTAGAAAACCCCTACCTATGTGGCGTCGCATCGGTACGTGCTTAAATACCGGGACGGGAAGATGATTACTGGTAGGAGACAGTTTTCCACGCTGGGCGGACTATTGTTCGGCTATGACCAAGACGTGGTCAGCGGTGTTATTACTATGGAGTCCTTTGCGGCTCGATTTCCGCGGATCTTCTCGGACAGCGGATTCAAGGGGTGATTTGTGTCAACTCTCCTGTTGGGTATGTAGCAACAGGAACTCTTCGGGATTGTGACCGGAGCTCACGCAGCCCATAGCTGCGTGGTTTTGCTCCTTGGTCAATGGACCCGTTGCCGATCGGCTCGGTCGGTTGTTGTTGATCAACGTAGCTGTTGCTATATTCGTGATTGGATCCGTCTTTCAGTGCGTGGCCGCCAATGTGCCAATGATCTTTGCTGGGTTCGCAGTGGGCATGCTCACCATGGTGGTCCCTTTGTATATTTCAGAGGTACGCTTGAGGCCAGTCTCTATATTTAGCAATGCCTGGTACCTGCATCTCTCTGGTTATCGTCGGCGGCCTCGTTGGAGCGTACGGCTCCAGCTTAGTCGACCACAAGTCGGCCGGCTGGGCAGGAATCGCCTTCATTTATATCTACGACATCAACTTCTCGTACTCATTCGGTAAGAATCTCACCTCTCTAATGGGCACAGACGCGAAGCTGACTGGTAAGCTCCGATCGGTTGGGTTCTCCCATCTGAAATATTCAACCTTTCCATCCGATCGAAAGCCATCTCCATAACGACATCGGCGACCTGGATGTGCAACTTGTAAGTCCTGTCGTGCTTTCTTACGCAAGACGAATTCAGTCGCTCTGACACATCCATGTAGCATCATTGGGCTGGTGACTCCGGATATGCTCGAGTCAATCACCTAAGAACTTATATCTTCTTTGCAGCTTTCTGCCTTCTGGCGCTGGCATTTACGTTCTTCTTTATCCCCGAGACTCGTGGCAAGGTGCGTGAAGTTTTGGAACATCACCTTCCAACAAGGGCTGACTACTATTTGTACAGACTCTCGAAGATATGGACCTCATTTTCGGCGATACGGCAGCGCACGAAGAGAAAAAGCGCATCAAACATATCGAAGCGCAACTGCGTGGGACGCCCATCGATGATGACGAAGTCTTGAAGCCGGTAGACCAGCACGCGGATACGGTGGATGCGGTTTAGTCAAGCAGCGGATGATAATGCCCAGAGGAAGTTAGGATGCCTGACGGTGATATTCTGGAAATGCGGCGGCCAAGACTCGTTTTCCCAATTTTGGTGCCATCAAAAATACTTCTGGCAAATTTCTTCAAGGTATAACTAGGGGATATCACCATGGCATGTGCACTGATTGAACTACTTTTTCGTCCTAATCTTTCTTCATATATCGCTCTGAAAGCATCTCGTATCTACCTGACTTCTTTGAGTGATCATAAGGCCCTGTTATTCTGTGCGAGAGCTCATAAGTTGTTTGTTCTGCGGATTCCCATTCATTGTTCCGATCAAGGTAACAAAGCGCTACCCGACAATCGATTTTGGCATAAAGTCAACGTAGACGGAATATAAAGACTTAGTGCAAGATTAACGCCTGATCCGCGAATCGTTGTTGCATAGTTTGAGCTTGATGAGGTAGTGATTAAAAAAAATGCCGTCTGAGAATTATTGTCCCTCGTGCGTGGACACTGCCCAGTACAGTTGCTTCGAGAAAAAGCATACCACAGCATGTCTCACATGTGGAACGTGCTATTCACTTAAGAAGCACAAGCGCTACCTATGGTGCAATGATACAATGGACTCCGACTGGGACTATGAATCATGAATGGCGTGGTTTCAGGAACAGGTGAAGGATAGCGATAATCCAGAGGTGGCCCGGATGCTGGAAAGGATGGGCAATATGGATATGGAAGGTGCGGTGAAGAACAAGGAAATAGAGGAACTGATCGGTGAGATGGAAGAGACGAAGATTCAAGAGGTGACCAAAGAGAAGAGGGAGAGCGCGAAGAAAGAGTAGGTTGAGGCGCTTGCATGACAATGCCTGTATAGCACATGAAGTACTTCTAGATAGGGTTCCGATATACAGTATATGACGAGGCATGTATGAGAGGCCTAGAGGCTTAGGCACCCGAGGAAAAGGTAGTACTGAGTCGTAATAAAGCTCCAGTTATATCCATGCATAGGATGCACTCAACTAAAGAAGCTACTAAATGACTTCAATAATACCACTGTATGTGGCGATAAATGTAGGTATACCTGGTGGATAGTGGATTAGATGCGAAAGGAAGGTATCACAGCAAAAGACTATTCCTATATGACTGTCCTTCACCTGTGGCTTCGAAATCCTGGTATCCCCTTTCGATATTCTCAGCGCGACAAATTCCTCTTATTCTCCCCGACAACCTCGACGTGCTCTCTCTCGCCGTCCTCAATCTCCTTTCCAGCACCACCCTCTGGGAACTGCATACCGCAACTCCCAAACTGCGAGTCCAGCTCCTCAAGTGTCTTCTTCTTTGTCTCTGGGAATGTCGAGTAGACAAGAATAGCCGCGAAGATATTAAAGGCCATGAAAATAAAGTAGGTTCGGGGTCCGATTCGATCGACGGCGACGGGCCAGACCTGGCCGACAATGATGCTTCCAATGGATTGACCGGTGACTGAGATTCCCAGGCCTTTGGAGCGGACATGAGCTGGGAATATCTGGTTTGTATTAGATCAGGTATTTCCTGAGAACAATGCAAATGATGGATATGACTGACCTCGGACGAGTAGATCCATGCACAGGGTCCGAAGCCAATGCTGTCTATGATATGATTAGTCTAGGCACGCAGCGCCAAGCGGGTAGGCCACTAACATCCGACTGTAAAGAAGAATATGAAGAAAATGTTGCAGTAGTTTGCTGAAGAATTGGACTGGTTTGGATATGCAAGTTGAAGAGCTCCGTTGATCTAGAAGCGTCGCGCGTTAATAGATGAGTTCGGGCCAAGATGGATGTTTTGATTTATTCGTGGACTCACCAGCAAGCACCACGCCATGATAATGGCACCACCTCCAAGCGCATGCCGCCGACCAATGCGGTCAATGAGAAAAATACCCACCACCGTGCATCCAACCTGAACCGTCCCGTCAAGCCCCGATGCCAGGAGGCTCAGAGTCTCAGATGTGCCAGCAGCTCGGAAGTTGGTTGGAAGATAATATCTGATCCCACCGGCGCCGCTCATCTGCTGCAAAAAGGAGATTGCCCACGCTCGCCAGAGACGGGCCCAGAGAGCCTTATCAGTAAAGAAGACCTTAAACGACGTGACCGAGTACTGCTTGTGCCACATGATGTTGGCGTGGATTTCATCAAGCTCGGCTTGGATGGCGTCGGGATGCTCGCTTCCGCGAAGCTTTGTGAGAGCTTTCACGGCATCTTCCATTCGGTCTTGCGAGACGAGCCAGCGAGGACTGTGGTTGTTAGCGGAAAGGAGCCGAGACAAGAAGAAGAATCTGGAAAAGTGAAAGCTCACCTCTCTGGAAGAGTCCCCACGCCAACCAGGAATATCACCGCTGGGATAAACTGCATTATGATGGAGAGTCGCCATTGTAGGTCAACCCCAGACCCAGAATCCCAGAAGGAGAACCCGTAGCCGACCCAAAAGGCCATCGAGATACCAAAAACGATTCCAAGCTGATTGGTCGCCACGAACGCTCCTCGTACGTGGGCTGGCGAGATTTCACTGAGATACAGAGGTACAGAGCAGGAAACGATACCTGTCCCAAGACCGGCAATAATACGTCCGATAATCATCATGGCGAGATGGATGGCACCGGCCTGGAGAGCCGCTCCGACACAAAGAACGACGACTCCAACAGCGCCAGCCCACCGGCGGCCGAGGCGGTTGTTGACTGGACCAGCAAGGAAGCCATAGCCGACAAACTGGCCCAGGTAGAAAATCGCGGTGATGGTGCCAGTCTCGGATGAACTTGGGTTGTTCAATGCAGCCTTGAATCCGGGCGCGACCAGGATCGTGCTGATAACGCCGATATCGTATCCCTGGGGATGCTCATATTAGATTGCTGGGGACGGTCTTTATCGCGAGAGTTCCATACCCAAAAGATAGCTCCCATAGAGACTGGAGGTGTACAAGTCAGCAGCTTGCCTTAGCAACAAGGAAATGAACAGGGAACTCACTAACGGAAATACACCACAGGACCCGCCCTGTGAGCACGGGCTTAGGCTTGAGAGCCGGCGAAGGGCTAGTCGCTGCTTCCATTGTCGGTTGCTGGTATAGGCTTTTCAAACTGCATTTGGAGCGGGTCCGGTAGCCCATATATACATTTTCGTCGACACGACAGGGGTCGGATGATTCTGTTCGCGGGGTTTGCGTGTGGGGGAGGAGACGCTATGTGGGCCACCGGCTGAGACGGCACCGCCGATGAGACCCTCGGCGGTTCCGTTGTAACAATATCAAGGAAATGGCGCGCTACAGCCATCGTTCGAAACATATTCGAGGATTCAGCGCCATCGCCCGGCCTCCTCAAGCCCAGGAATTCATCATGCCACCCGCGCTGGAACTAGTCTCCTCCAGCCGCCTGACAGCTAGCATAGCGCTACACACATTCAAGCCCACCTCCCCAGCAGATATTATCCAAATTCGCCCAACCCAACACCTGATCCTTGAATTCCCCAGGGATTTGGATCCAACAGCCGGTCCTCGCAGTCTGGCCGACGAGAATCGGCGTTTATGGTTTACGCCATACCGTGTGACTACGACGACGCGAGAAGACGGAACAGCCGAGCAGAGCATCTCCATCATCTCTCGCAATGGACGTGTTACCTCACTCCTCGGTTTACCTCGTATGAACGGTCTCAGAGCGGAGGTCTTGGGGGTTGGTGGAGGATTTCCACCAAATGTACTAGATTCAGTATCTTCTTCTGGTGAAATCATCGCTGTCGCTGGGGGAACCGGTGCGGGATGCTTTTTCTCCGTTTCCTTGTCCGGCGACAAGATACCGACGGAAGGATCGAATGGCCAAAATGGCACGTCAAAACACAGGTTACTATGGAGTTTACGTGGGGATGACTTTCGCCTGGTTGAATATGTTCTGGAGCGCGGGCTGATTGACTCGCGGGTGTGGGTGACTGATGTGTTTGTGACATCTGGCGAAGAGGACGATGGGTTGATTGCAGGCAAGCCTGTGCAATTCTGGCGAGGGAAACTAAGTTCGATGACAAGTACAAGGATCAAGCTTCACTGTAGGCGTATGGAGGAAGAGGACGTCTTCTGCACTCGCGACGCCAGCTACGATTCTGTACTATTCTGTGGGAGTAAATCGCTGGAGTTCCAGATCAAACAGTGGTCGCTCGCTCGGGCAAAGGTTTATGTTACAGAGAGATCATAAGATGGATTGAATGATACACCTTAGCTTCCTATTCATAGGCTCTAATTTCAAAAATACCCCCTAAGGTGTGCTTAGCATCGCCATGTACCTCGAGAATCTCGACCCCGATAGCGGTTGCCTGCACGGGATCAAAAGCCACCTGGCGTCGAGAAAGGTGATTATCTTCTTCCCGATAAAGCTCGCGCTCTCCATTTTCGCTCGACAAATCGAGCACTCTCCAGCTCTTGACACAGAAGGGAATCTGGCGCTCCGGGTGGCCGCGGAGAACAGACTCGAGGGCGTGGTCATAATCGGTATCAAAATGAACAACCATTCGGGATACTCGAACTGGCGTATTCCAGCGTAGCGTGAGCAGCCGGCGCGCAGAGCTATCAGCTGGGACCCAGCAGTTGGCCCGCTTGGTCGGCCTCGGGACTCCGTTTCGGGTGTTATCAGCCGCCCACGCTTGAACGGGAGGGTCAACGCGGAGTGCAAGATTGTGGCCCATCGGTCGGCGTACAGGGGTCCAGCGCTCAAAGGTGTCCACGCCCGCCCCACTCGGTGGGGACTGGGTACATTCGTGCTCGACTGTCATCAGGCCTGAGACGCGTGTCCGTGTTGTGCTGATGGCAATGGACTCGTTCTCCATGAAACAGAGGAAGACGTATTGGGTATGGGGGTTTGAGACCGCGCTGAGGTCGATAGTGATATCTGTTTTCGATCCAGCAGTGACTTGATACTGTCGTTCGGCGAGAGTAACTTCAGGAGTATAGTTGTACCCCTTTTCCGATCCACGTAGTTGCACGATGAGAGTCGTATCCTCCACAGCCTGCACCGTCACTCTGACACTGGGCACGGGGCCGGCTGGCAGAGGAATCATCTGTGCCAAACTTCGGGTCAAAACCTTCGGCGGGCCATTGGCTGGCAACTCTGACAGCTCGAACGTAGAGCTCGCCCCGACTGATGTCGCATGCACAACGAGATCGAGCGGATCATGCAGTTTGTAGCCTGGGATAAACTGCCCGAACCTCATCAATTCCAACTGAAGCATCTTCATGTTCTTCTTCTCGAGCAGCTGAATTGGATCCACTTGGAGCTTTTTGCAGAGCGCAGCAGCCATTCCTAAGGCGTTTCCATTATTACCGCACGTTGCCATAACGCGCGTGGATGCAAATGCGACATGGGAGGCCGAAATTATGCGCCCTCCGTATAGAAGGTTGGGGATTTGGCTGCATATCATGGTGGAGAAAGGGATTTGGTAGACGCCTGATTTGTGTCAGCTCTTGGACACGCATTGTGAGTTCCTGGTAAAGCTATACCTTTCGAGTGCCACTGCGTACAGCCATCCACGTCAGAGTAGACACCCTCAGCAGGATGCAGGTCGAGCGACCATCCCCCGAATGAAACTGCGTCTGAATGGAATTTCTGCTCGATGATATCCTGTTGCCGCATCATGTAGGGGCCCACTGTGATAACTGTCAGCTCAGGCACGAGTAAGAATGATTAGGAGGTACTGACCAAATCGCCTACTCTCCCGCTTTCCAGGGATGGTGCCAACCCATTCGAGAGTTAGATTTTCTGCTTCAGGAAACCGGCCAGAGTTCTTCAGATAGTCCCAGACTCCATACACCACCTTCCACAGCTCCCACTTGATCTTCTCTGTATCATGGACGGTGTCCAATCTTCCTCCATACTCGATCCACCATAGACTGCACCCTTTCTCTTTGACGGTAAAGTTCTTGAAGCGTGGTATCTCATCCTCGACGTTTTGCAACGCATAAGATGGAGCCACAAATTTGACTGGCCGACCGACGTCCTTGGAATAGAAATAGATTGAATGGCCGAGCAAGTGTCCATATTCAGAGGATGGCGCGAAAAGCTCGCCAAACTCATCACTCTGTTCAGCGCCCATCCTGAAGGGAGCGCCGGCCAAAAACGAGAGCACACCATCCCCGGTACAGTCGACATACTGCGTCGCTTTAAAGTTGAACATGGTCGACGTCTGTGAGCAGAACGCAGTGACGCCGGCGATGCGATCGCCAGATTTATCCGCACCGATAAGTGCCGTGTTGAGAAAGAGCTGAATGTTCTTCTCCTCAATGACCTTTTCGAGCAGGATCGTGTCGAGGATCAGCGGGTTGCCTTCTGGGTTGCGGTGCAGGTTCTCGAGGAGGATCTCGTCGACAAGCCCGCCCTCGCGTGCGTATCGGTTATTGTTGAACATGTGCGATGTCGCGCCGAGGATCCAGAGGCGCACTTCGCTGGACCCGTTTCCTCCCAGAACAGGCCGGTCTTGCAGGAGGATTACCGAGACGCCATTTCGTGCTGCCGTGATTGCTGTGCAGACACCGGCCAGGCCGCCGCCACAGACGCATATGTCGGCAGTGACGGATTCTGACCGCAAGTTTCGAGACTGGACAGCTGATTCCTTGATAAATACATTCTCGTGGGCGAGTCTTGCCGGGGCCATGTTTTGATTTGGATTCCTGGAAGAGGGTGCAGCGAAGGCGAAGAAAATTTGGCAAGATGTACCTTGAAAGGCTTTGCGTCTACGGGATATCTTTGAAGCCACTTTATTTCCCCCACGCGACACATGATGTCGCTCCAGCTGACATGCCTTGTCTTTGCACGGAACCGCCGACTGGAGTTGGCAGCGCAACGGAACCCCCGAGTTGGAGTAACGAGACAGACTTAACCGTAGCTGGTAAAGCCGAGCGAGAAAAGCAGCTCCTCCACACTGAACGCGTGGGCCCCGGATGAAGTAACGCGTGGAGAACCGGGGAAACATGCATCCTGCAACCATGCCGGGTATAAATGTGGAGTTTGTGCGCATTATGTGGTGGTCAACACGCGAGTGTGCCTTCGACATTTCCTACTACGATCTCATCAAAGCAGGACAATGGCTCTCGGGTTTCTCCCTTTCTTCCTCGCCCTGGTGGCCGTGTGCGGCGTTGCCTCGGCCAAAAACCCCACTATCACAGGGCGCAACGTTCGAGTGAGCTGGTCAGAGAGTACAGATGGTTGGCTCGCACAGGTTCAAACCAAAGGCAGTCATGGAAGCTGGAAGACAGCTTCGGAGCCCCAGGGCCAATTTGGCCTCCTGGCAAACCATACGACGGCATCGCAAATCTCCACCCGAGTGAAGAAGGGGCAGGCTGGCGAGTACAGCGAGTTTCTTCCTTCCAACGTGACCCAGTCAAATGAGGATGACAGCGCCGTGCTCACATCTAACACTGTGGAGAATGGCACGTTTACCGCAAAATGGTGGATTGATACTAGCCGCTCGTGGGATGTCATCGCCGTGAATGTCACCTGGGAGCCCGCCGTTTCCGGTTGGTACTCGATCGTGAGTCCGCGGCTGTTTGCTGTCCCTGATAATGAACTCGGATGGGGGGTTGTGCCTGGGTATTGGTCGTCCAGCCAGCTGAATTCAGACGAAGAGACGCTCTATAACCTCGTCCAGGGAGTCCCAGAATACCCCTACGTCTCTGTAGAGGCCAGCACGACTAGCCTTGTGGCCATTCTATCCAACAACGAGACAAAGTTCAATTTCGCAGTCGTTCCAGATCCATCACTCGCGCGCGACCCGAACCCGTCCTCAGACACTTCTGCGCAGGCACAGTGGAACGTTGGCCTGGGGTTGCGAAGCCGCAATGGGACACTTTCGCCGACTGCGTACTACCCAGTCTTGGGTCAGGCGCACTCGCAGTTGACTGGTGGCGATAGCACGATATCTGCAACATTTCTGTATCTCGTCTCTGGAGAGGAAGATATCACCTGGTACGATGTGAACAAGCTGGTCCATAACGAAATCTACCCAATCTCCGAGTACGGCGACCGTGCGAAGAATCTGGTGTCTCTGCGTGAACGGCTGAATGGAATCCACGACTTCCTCATCACTTCCGCCTCAAAATGGCACTTGTGGACATACCAGAACTTGACTCTGGGGGCAGAATCGGGCAAGCTGTCCGACGTCGGTGCCATGTGGTCGATGCAGCGCTTGACTGGCGATCCCTTTCTAGAGGAGCAGCGTCTGCCGTACGCGCGAAACTTCAAGCTCGCTCAGCAGGACACCAGCGAAGGCGTCTTTCACGGTGCTGCCCTTGGGGAGTACTTTAAAAATGGAGGCTTCGTGAGCGAGCTCATCTGGCTGGGCAACAATAATGAAGACTATGTTTCGCCCATTTTCACTACGTTTTACACCCTCTCGGACGTTGGAAACATCCTCTTATTCGATCCCTCGGACGAGCTGTTGCTTTCGAGATTCGAGCTGGCAGCGGAGAAACTTCTCAGCTGGCAAAAAGCCAGTGGCGAGTTTGATATTGGCTACCTCAAAGCCGACACTTCCAAGAACAAGTACCCCAACCTCACCGACAACCGCGCGACCTGGTATGGGCTCGTCGCCGCGTATAGAATTCTTGGCCACCAGAAATACCTTGATGGCGCAGAAGCGGGTGCCAAGTGGTTCATTGAGAACGTGTTGGAGACTGGTCGCTGGCTGGGGGTATGCGACGACTCGTATCTCTATCCAGACTTTGCGACAGTCTTCGCCGCTCAGGCTCTCCTGGACCTCTACAAGGAGACTGAAAATGAATCTTACCGCGATGCTGCAATCACAGCGGCCAGGTTTTATACTTTGCACATCTTCAATCACCCCGTCATCGATGATAGCAGCTACACAAGGAGTGGTGTCACATACCAGGACTGGCAACTCAGCCAGACTGGCCTGAACTACGAACACGCCGGCTACACAGGAACAGCCAATGTCCGAGGCCCAATCTATCTCAGTAGCCACACGGGTGCATTCGTCCGCTTCTACGAACTCACCGGAGACCGATTCTTCCTCGATCTTGCCCGATACGCCGCCAAGGGCCGCGATGCCTTTGTTGACCCAACGAGCAGCATCCCGAGCTACTATTGGTACCAAGGCAATACTGGGGGCTCGACATACCCATGGCACGGGTGGTGGCATATCGGATGGGTGACTGACTACCTTCTGGCAAGCGCGCACATGCTGTCTGACGGGGCGATTGATTTCCCGTACGGGTTCATCACGGCAAAGGTTGGCAGCCACGTTCCTTATGGATTCGAGTCGGGCACTGTGTTTGGCGAGGAAGCAGCTTTGTGGCAGCCCCGGAATCTGCTCAACGTCTCGGACCCTGAAGTAGACTATGTCACCGCACGGTCAAGGGATGGGTCCAAGTTGTTTATTATTCTAATCAACGAAGCCTCGAGCACGAAGACGGCTACGCTGTCTATGAACCCGCGAGGGCTTGTTCCATTCAAGGTTGCCAGCTGGGAAAATATTTCCGCTCTCGCGGGCTCTGTCTCCAAAAGCAGCGACGACAAGTGGAGCGTCACGGTAGCGGGCAATGGGCTAACGGTGCTCTCCGTGGAGACTACCCTCGAGGACGATCCACGTGGACCGGAGTTCAGATCATTTAACATCACTGGCAGTGCCGAATCGCCTGTTGTGAGCTGGTCTTTCTGGACGACCGTTCAGAGCCGGGTCCAATGGGCTATTCCAGGCTCTGGAGTGTGGACCTCGATGCCTCTGACAACGAACTACACCTTCTCGCAGGCCATCGACCTCTCTAGTGTGGAGAATACGACAGAAGTGAAGATTCGGATTGCAAGCACAAAACAAGGCGTGTCGGGTATCTCGGATGCGGTTTTCTGGGCTGTGTAGCATAAACTGAGTATTGCCAGGCCAAGTAGAATACAAATTAAATATATATTCTCGGGAAAGTTGGGTTTAAAGAGCAGCCGAGTTAATACTAGTCCTTCGTAGAATTGTTCATCTCCGTACGTATTTTGCTGGACCGGAGCGAATCCTTCCGGCGCCTTCTCCACAGCTCAGACGAGGATCCCCGCATTTCACCCCTCGAGAATCTCTCTTCTCGCCAGGCAAGATGGAGCCGCCAAATTCACGGGGAAATGTACACTTGAAGGTGTCCCAGGTTGCTTCCGCGTGCGCTTTTTGCAAGGCGCGAAAGATCAAGGCAAGCATTTGCCACCTATAAAGGGAAATGCAACTGACAGGGACGACAGTGCGACACTCAGGCCCCGTGTGGAGCGTGCATCAAATTCAATCGCACCTCATCCTGCTCGCTGGCCGGAGCACAGTCAAGGGACTATGTCACGTACCTGCGGCGAAGGATTCAACGGCTCAAGGCGGACATCGAGCTTCGTCCCCAGGGGTCCTCTGGATTCACCTCAAATGAGTATCTGCAAGGATTCGCTGAAGGAACTGCAGAGTCTCCAGAGATACATCCTCCTTCTGCTATTGAAACTTTGCTATCCGATATTGGCACGCTGCCCATTGTTGGTCCCTCGCACAATGCGTCCAAGACAACTCCGTCATTTGCGACACTCATGCTCGCAGCCGCATCGCAGAAGTCCATCCCCCCTGCACCCTCCGAATTCCCCACAGTGGCGGAGATTCGACAACAGCTCCCAAGCTACACAGCTGCCCGGAAGCTTGCCGAGCATTATTTAACAGACATTTACCCGAGACTGCCGTTCTTCTCAACCCCAGGATTCTGGGCTCAGTTCGATCAGGTCTATGGATTCTCGTCCCAACCCGCCTCAAACCTGGAAGAGGATCCTGTAGTCCCGGCGCCTTCTCGCAGCGAAAGCTCTTTGAATCAGGGCCAGATCTCGCCACGATTACCACCCTCAGTACCCAACCCAAGCGAGCCAGTTGCAGATTCTAACCATGGCTACGACATTTTCACCGTTGCGATCGTCTTAGCCATATCCGCCTCATCTTTGTCATCGAGCTCAAGTAGTGTCATCTACGGCAAAGCCAACTCCCTGTTTCAGACTGCAATCCGCTTCCGAGAGTCTATCAGCTTTGCCAACACTGTCGCCGGCGTACAATCCATTCTGTTTCTCATCCAATTCGCCAACCTCAACCCCTCATCCCTCGACGCCTGGTACCTTATCGGCGTCGGCATGCGCACCTGCATTGATCTCGGCCTCCACCAAGATCCGCAACCACCGTCCTCAGTCTCCCCCAGCCTCCTCGAGACTCGCCGCCGCATCTGGTGGAGCATGTACTCGTTTGATCGATCCATGTCTCTGAGCTGCTGCCGGCCGATGGAAGTTTCAGACAACGTAATAACCGCCCACCTCCCGACCTTCCGCATTGGGCTCGTATCGGAGAACCAGGCCGAGGCAGTCTCAGGGTATCTGCAGCGCTACCGCATCCTTCGAATACAGTCTCTTATCTATGATCGCCTGAACGAGCAGTGCGCGGTTGAAGGGGAAGATGCTACAATCGTGATTCGCGATCTCGCGGAAAAGCTCGAAAAGTGGTCCCAGAATAACTCCTCAGCAGACTCGACGGGGCTTATGAGACATGAGCTTCTAATGGGTAAAATGCTCCTATACCGACCCTGCCGCCTAATACCCGATCGAGCTCTCTACGAGTTGGAGGAGCTTTGGAGGTCGGTACTTGTCTTTGCGCAAATTTACAGAGCACTGGCGGCATCGAATAGCCTCTTCTACGTGCGGATTGCGTCGGAGAAGGCGTACTGGACGGGGCTAGCGATGCTGTTTTGCTATTGGAGGCTTGCCCATCATCCGCATACGAGCGTACTACTTCGACCCTCGGAACTATGGACGGCTACTCGAGATGTGTCCTTTGTGCTGCAGGCATTGTCGGAGCGTTGGAGCCAGGGTAAGGTTCTGTACTCCAGGTTTGAAGACGCGTGCACGCGCGTCATTAAGGCTACAGAGCCGGATATTAATGGCGAGAACCGAACTGCACACGATCGTACTGGAATCCCCGAGGAGGTGAGGTCTTTTTGTAACTACTCTAGTCTAACCAGTATCTGGACGGCCGGTCGTCAGAAGGGATCATCCGACCTCCAGGCAGAGGAACTGCGTGACCTTGCTTCAACTCTCGAGGGGTGGCAGGAAACGTGAGCTGTCGAGGTATCATATCTGAGTATGTTCCCAATCCTCTGGGAAATTCAATACACTGTCAGCCCAGGCCATGTTACCGGCTCGCCCGTCATTGTCAAACCAGGGGTCTCCTAATCTGGAGTCGAGGGTTTGGAATAGCCCGAGTCCATCCGTGCTATTTGGAACGTAGGAGGCCTCCGGGGGGCCAAAACCGGAGGACCAGAGGTTGTCGGCAAACATAGCAGAAACATCGGATGGTAGTGGAAGAAACGGCGGATTGAACGCGTCCCTCAGTGTCTGAGCAAGCTGAGAAAATCCTGCTTCATGCCACGGCTCTCCCTGGGGGTGTACGTTGGTCTCGTTGGTCAATAATGTCTCTTCAAGATATGGATACATAGATTGCGGCTGGTGGCGATTTTGGCGGCCAGGTCGAATGGAGTCGGCGAGGAACTCCTGGTCTTCGGTCACATGGGAGAGTGTATCTCGCGCCGCGGAAGCAGGATTCTCATATGTATTGGGGGATTCCACATGCTGCGCACCCGAGGAGCCAAGTTGTTGCATGATAAACGTCTCGCGGTCTCGATCCCGCGTAATCATCCCTGAAGGCTCTCTGTGGCCCATCGTCTCGTCTATGCGGGACTGGGTCATTTCCCTCTCTACAATGTCGATTGTGGTATTCGACAGCTTATTCACGACTTCCTTGGCCCGGCTCGCTCTATCCCAGCGGACCGCCATGGCCTCCAGAACAAGCTCCCACTGCACGAGGCAGCTTTTGAACGACGTCCACTCACCGGTCGCTCTCTCTCGAATGTCCGTGTGGTTCCAAACGAGGAACAAGAGAGTGATGCCCGCCATGAATTGGTAATGCAAGTCGACGCAGATGAAGTCCAAAAGGCCGGTGTGTAGACGGATAAATGATGCTTCAATGACGTTCTTTGCGGCAGCATAGCATGTCGATAATCTGTCCGCATCAAGTTCAGGCGTACTGGGAGTTGGGCGATGGAGGAGAAGGAGGGAATTGTGGTACCAGTAACGCCACCTAGAATAATAATTCATCAGCTCGAGTTCATGTCTAGGGAGAACCGGAAACCACTTACCAGTCAATTGTATACCGACTACTGTCAGCAAACGAGGACGCTTCGTCGTTCCACGCTGCCAATGCTTGGCCCATGTTTACCTCCCATGTCACTAGTGACTCGGGCGGCTTGTCCGATGCCGCGTGAGAACGTGAGACTGCAAGGCTCTGAAGCCTTTGCAGCTTGATCCAATGGACGATCGCCTTCCGCTTTCCCTCTGGTAGCGACCGATCCGGATATGCGACCTCAATGTATTTTTCCTCTAGGGTGAAGGGCCGACCAAGCATTATGCTCAATGTCCGATCAAACGTGTATGTAACCCAGAATAAACGGCGTTTCCAGTCAATTTCGTCATCGGATGCATCACCCTTCGATGAAACCTTTATAGTTGTTTCGGAATGAAGACCCAGGTCAATACACATGCGCATGCATAGGCCGGATATATGCCAAATGGGAGTGGCAGAAAAGTGGAGTAGTGAGTAAAGGAGGAGTAAGAGAAGGCATTGTAACGTTTCAAGAGATTTACTCTCCATCACTACCGTCAAATCGGACATGGCGCTAGCATGGAACCGTTCGGCTTGAAGGAGCGCCTCCTCGTTCTGGTTCCCTTTTGAGATGGCGAGGAGAGATATGGCAAAGATCATCTGAAGCATGAATGCGGTGCACTTGGCTTTGGCTTCTGCGGGATTTGTATTTGACCGGCCACGATAATATCCACTCGTCTCACTGATAAGCCATTTCTGGGATACAATGGGATACTGGAGTTGGTACTGGTCAAAGAATACGTCAATGAGGCTGAATGCGACCTCCTCCGACGGGAGGATTGATTTCGTGTCCACATTTTCGGTGGATTCGAGGTGTTGTAACGTCGCTGGATCAGACCAACCCTTGGTCCGGTCATCTGGGATATGGTCGATTGAAGGATCATTCAGACGGGCAGAATTGAGGACTGACTGGGCTAGATGCATACCTAAGATAATGTGTCATGCGATGAACAGCTCCAAGGAGAAAGACATAAAGTCAAGAGGGAGAGGGAGACGCACCACTAGATACGCCGAGATAACGCGCTGGGCGAGCTTGATATGCCTGATTCTCATCGGTGGAATGATCGGGCGACATTACGTCGCTTGGACTGTGGACTTGTTCATGGCTTCCACCCGTAAAGGCAGGTCGTGAGGCAAACTGTAATTGTCGCAGCTCATGTTCCAGCCTCCCGACTTCCGCCTCGAGAGAGCAAATGTAGTCCCTGGAACACAGTTCCTTTGTCTGAACATCGTTGTATTCACATCTGGAGCCAATCTTCTGGCATGGGATACAAGCTGGAAGTTCTGTACCATGCATTAGGAGACATGACTAGACACCGACTATCCCCCAGTGAGGGCCAAAACTGGCCATCTCCAGTTCGATCACGCGGCACTTACGAGAATCACAGCGGGTCTTTCGTTTCCGGCATCGATGACAAGCCGATATAGTCTGTGGCGGAGAGTTAGTATCCGGATATACCTTACGGCAGGGAGTCGTACAAAGATGGGTTGATCCATGCCGGTCAAGAGGAGGAGAATAAATGAGACGAGATCGATCGATCGCACAACTTGAACCCCGCTTGAGATCAAATCATGTAAGCCGCAGCAGCCAATCAGCACTGGTGCTGGCTGGCCACATCCGAGGCGACTCTTGCCAACGAAACAGACTAATGCACAGGGATTGGACATGGAAAGCCTTCTTGTGCCCGCTGCATGGACCTAAGAAAGCGATCGGCGGAGAGGCGCTTCAATATGGTCAACCGAGAAAGGGACAGAACAAAGAAACGGATTTGGGTTCCGAAGTCCGGGGTGCAGTCTGGTCCGCTCAAAAGCGGCTTCACCCGCCAGCTATGAAATCCCCAGATATCGTCTTCCAAGCTCTAGCTTGTGCGTGCTACGCCATGGCCGCCAATGTTGTTTCGGACAAGGTCGGTTCTGCTAGATTGTCTGCCCCCGTGGACCAGGAGAAGGCGGGACCGCAAATCAAAGCCGGTTCAACCCCTCCAGATCCCAGCGAATTCCCCGATGGAGGACGGAAGGCGTGGTTAGTCGTGGTTGGTGGGTGGTGCTGCCTTTTCTGCAGCTATGGCTGGATCAACACAATCGGCCTCTTCCAGACATTCTACCAGCAGGACCTTCTCCGCGCCCACTCGCCCAGTGCGATATCTTGGATCACATCTGTCGAGGTAGGCTGTTGGTAACCCACGCCACCTGTCGGTTTACAACTGACGCCTGCAGACTGGGATGATGTACCTGAGTACGCCGGTCTACGGCAAAATCTACGACAGCCACGGACCGAAGCCGCTGCTCGTCTGGGGCACCTGCGCCCATGTTTTCGGCCTGATGATGGCGTCGCTGGGAACGGAATACTACCAGATCTTCCTCGCGCAGTCGATCTGCAGCGCTATGGGCGCAGCTGCACTCTTCTCTGCGGGAACAGGGCCCATCGGATCCTGGTTCCTTCGCAATCGAGCCCTCGCTTTTGGCGTCGTCGCATCCGGCTCCTCATTGAGCGGCTGCCTCATCCCGTAAGTCAGCTGAACCTTGCGGTTCGCATTATCTCACGCAGAAGTCTCTAGAATCATCGTTGCACAACTCTTGCCACGCATCGGATTTTCATGGACGATGCGCATCTGCGCTTTCATCTTCCTCGCGCTCCTTTGCATTCCCCTGATTGTGTTAGAACCTCGAGTACGTCCCAAGCCGCAACCGTGGGAATTTCGCGCATTCCTCAAACCATTACACGAGCCGGCCTCTCTCGCGACAACCCTGGGCCTTGCGTTTTTCTCCTGGGGAATGTTCATTCCTTTCAACTTTCTTGTTCTCGAGGCGCAGTCCCGCGGCATGAGACCAGCCCTGGCGACATATCAGATCTCCATCCTTAATGCTGCCAGGTATGGCACCCTGCAATATCTAGTACACTTCCCTAACCTGTCGCAGTATATTTGGGCGCATCATCCCGGGCTGGCTGGGCGATCGTTTCGGTCGGTTCAACTTTGCGATCCTCTGCACCGGTCTTTCCGCAATACTGGCCCTCACCTTGTGGATACCGGCCACCACAAACGCAACGACGATCGTCTTCGCCGCACTCTTTGGCTTTACTTCGGGCACCTTTGTATCCATTACTCCGGCCTTGATCCAGCAGCTGTCTGCCGTACACAACGTGGGGATCCGAACCGGCACGTCGTTTGGCATTATGAGTCTCGCCACGTTCACTGGCAACCCCGTTGCGGGGGCCCTGATTGAGCAGGATGATGGCGAGTATCTCTACGCAAAGACTTTTAGTGGAGCTGCTATGACTGTTGGATGCCTACTCTTACTCGTGTCAAGGACGATCCAGGTTGGGTTGCAGTGGAAGTATATTTGAATGTCTCGCTACATATGTAGTACCTTTATCTATCATGATCAATTAACACTCTTTGGAAGCAAAGCCCCTAGATAACCAAAGCTACTGAGATGCCTCCCAGGCCCGGACATAGATTGCGATGTTCAAAAGAAACTCCGTGCGCCGCGGCTCCCATCCCAGCACCGTGCGAGCCCTCGACGCGTCGGCCTTGCTCACCAGGCTCAATGCTTCGAAGAACGGGTTTCCCTGAGTGCCTGTATACTCCACAGGTGCAGTCACTCCTAGTGCGTCTTTAACTGCTTCCGTAATATCCTGTACCCCGATTGTCTCTGTCACCAGATCAAATACCGGCCATGCACCCAATCTTCCATCAATACGGTCGATGGCGGCATGGAAGCCAGCCGCGATATCATCAACATGGATTGTCGGGTTCCGAGCCTGGACATCGGCAGGGATCTGGATCACGTCGGTGTTGTTTCCACTTTGTTTGGCCTTGAGGATTCCGCCCCACCAAGTACTCCAAACCCATGATCCCCGGCCGTAGATTGTAGCGGGCCTTAGAATAGCAACATCAAGCACATCTCGCGCGGCAAGAATAGCCTGCTCATGGGCCGGGCGCCAAGCGACCGCTGTGGCAGGCTTGCCTTTCGATAGACTGGTCCCGGCCGGGGTAAGGTCACTCTCCCGCACGGACTGTGAGCCATGAATCCACATTCCGGAGCAGTAGACGAATCCCAACTTGGGTCCGACGGCGTTCTCCTTAGCAAGCGCATCGCGACGTGTCTTTGCCGCCTGCGTCACACCCTGGAGGATCTGAGCAGCCTGCTCGTAGGCGGAGGTGGTGTCAACAACGATGTTGATGTCGTTCTTGACAATGATGGTTTCGAGTATTTCTGCATTGGTGATGTCGTCTTCCACCGGGCTGATCTCGTTCTGCGCAAGGAGTTTGGCCTTTTCAGGCGTTCGCGCGGAGCCCCAAACGGCGTAGTTCCCCGAAACCACGAGGGACCTGGAGAGGGTGAGGCCAAGATAGCCAGACCCGCCGAGAACAAGGACGTTGGGCATCGTGGTTGATAGTAGATTGAGTATCTCTTAGCAGCAGTATGCGGGAAGAGGATGATACAGGCCATTCTTGTTGGCGACCACAACATTTTATAGACGGTACTCTCATCCATATTGACGTCGTCACTGCGGTTGCCTGTGATTGTGCATTTGTCATCGTATGTTTTTTGTTTTCTCGATGACGGTCTTAACGCCGTGTTGTTTCGCTGCGCGGAGTCCGCTCGCTATCTCCGACGCGTGAGGCTTGAAAGCTTGCGCCTAGTACCCCACATGCTGTTCCTGGCCCCCAAGCTAACATATTCTCCTTGCTCTTCATGATCCAATATGACGAGTAGACAGATGCTCGTGCTAATATCACCGCTACCTCACCTTCTGCCGTCAAACCCTACCATCATGTACAGACCCAATGCGCGTCACGAACTGTCATTTGAGCCTCGTTCAATGTCGTAGAACCGCGCAGAGGTTTGACGAGAGATGGCCTTGTAGTTCATGGAGGCTCAATACAAATCAAGTAGCTTGGCATCATCTCCTCGGGATTTCGCAAGTGACACTAATTTTGTCTGTGGTGCCAGGTTCTCTCATGTTTCCAGCTAGGCTCGGCCATAACTACCGAAAACGGTGATAGGCGCTAGTTGGAAGGCCGATGGCTTGGCTTCTGCTGCTGACAAAAGCCAATTTGGCGTTCGAATCTGCGGGGCCAAAGCGTGAGTGATACTACAGAGACCATGGTGAAAAATACGCGAAGAATTCCAGCGTAGAGTGGATATTTCATATGAGACAGCAGAAGCGGGATGACTTTGGCTACAGATTAATCCTGCCCCCATGATACCTCCATGATGTCCTACGGATAATAATGTGGGATCTTCATACCTGGCGCGGCAGAGTATGAATAGAACAGCAACCAACGTTCCCTCGATTGACGGGATTATCACGCTCTCATTGTCCTCAGAGAAGGAACCAAAGCATTATGACGACGGTTTTCTCTGTTCGTTTTTCCGAGATATTGGCTCGCCTGGGATAAGGGTAGATCCTTAAGATAGATGACAGTCGGCGCTGATGATCTCCAATGTGTCTCTGAGGGGACCTGATCGGGTCATTGATGCTAGGAATCGCGGATTTCGATGTCGTCCCATTTTAAGTAGCAATTTCTCGGTATCCATTCACCAACTCCCCTTAGAATTGGCGGCCGTACTAGGTGTACCTGTGAGTATCGAAACATATCCGCCTTCGGATCCGTTCCTCTTGCATATGGCCACGGTGCGGCTGGATAGTCACGCGCTGAATGCTAAGACATAGAGATTCAGACGTAACAGTATCCCTATGATGGTGCGGTATCGGCTGATTTTAACAATCGAAGGCCAAAGCTGCGTGTTAAATGCATCTATTGTGATTATTTCACATACGCTAAAGCGTAGATCTTCCTCTGGGCATCGTTGAAACGCAGGGCTTGAACAAAAGTATGACACAACCGTTGGTGCCCACAATTTGTTGTTATACGTAAAATCGAGAAATAATTTCAACAAGGTGGACAAGTTCAAATTCATGACTTAAATGAATATGCGCACAGTCAATGGCCTTGGCCCTTGGCCGATGCCTTTCGTCGGTTCTCCCATAACGCTACTGGGCTACCTTTGGATTTGGATTCCCGCTGGGACTTCGGGTATGGGAATGGGACCCCCAGGAGAGTTCTCCAGTCTTGCAGTCAAAACCTCGACGCCCGTATCAGTGACAAGCAGGGTATGTTCTACCAAACTCTAGGTTAGCTTCCAGGGTCTGAGACTGGCTTTAAAATTATTCAAACGCACCGAACTGTGCTGCCCGCTTGCCATCGACCGTAACGTTTGTCCAGTCGTCGGGCCAATATTTTTCTCGATTGCTGCCCAACGCCAAGATAGGCTCAATTGTGAATGTCATTCCAGGTTTGCAAGTTCCCACAGCCTTGTTTTTCCCGTAATGGGGGATCCAAGGTGGAGGGTGGAATTCTGTGTTGATGCCATGGCCGCCCCACGTTTTGATAACCACAAGACCTCTAGAGGATGCATGATTCTCAATAATCTTGCCAAACTCGCGAATTGGAACCCCCGGCTTGATTATCTCAATAGCCATGTCCAGGGCCTGCCGCGTTGTTTCAACGAGTTTGACGGAGTCAGGGTCGGCCTTGGCCTTGTCGCCGACGTAGTAGGTCTCGTTCAAATCGGCATGATATCCACCATGGTACAGAGAGATGTCGAGGTTGATGATATCGCCGTCGAGCAGAATGCGCTGATCAGGGATGCCATGACATACAACCTCATTCGGAGACGTACACAATGACTTGGGAAAGTGGTTGTAGTTTAGTGGAGAAGGGTATGCCTAGCCCACTTTAGCAAGTAACCCGAGATGCTTCACATTGAGAGAAAGGTGACTTGCCTCCCGTTCAACGCAAGCATTGTGGCAGATTTCGTCGAGGTAATCTGTCGTCACACCAGGCTTGACTGCCGCAGCAGCTATGTCAAGTACTTCTCGGGCCAATCTGCACACCCTACGCATTGCCTCCTGACCCTTGGCGTCCAATAGCTCCCATTTGGACCTACTCAAGCGCATCTCCCCTTTTGGAATGCCGGTCTCGGCCCAGTCGGGATGTCTGATTGTTTTGGGGACCGATCGTCGCGGCGAGAGCGGGTAAACAGGCCTGACGGAGCCAGTATATGGGTATGATGGAAAGGGATTATAAAGCCCGCCAGCTGCATCGCGCGATTAGCAAGTCGGGTCACAAGAGACTAGAGGTAATTACAGTTTTGTGGTTTGTGCATGGCCGTCTTGTGGGTGGCCTGGAGGCGATCCAGTTAGTCGCTTGGGGCAGAGATCAGCTGTGATGGCAGATGTCAAGTACCCAGTTCTTCTTGAAACAGTCTTGAGAGCAAAAGTAGCTCCCTTTGACGCCCAGTTTCAGACACGTTGGGCATTGTAAGCTCCCCGCTTCATTGTCGCAATCAGTCCCACAGCACCTGGAGCCGGACATGGCGCGATATTAAACAGCGTAGCGCTGATTAGGATCAACAAGATTTTTTTTACTTCCTGTTTGTGGGATTTAAATCTCGAACGCAACGCCGATGCGCGATGGCAGCCGAAGTGGGAGGCTGTGTTGCGTTGTTCGAGTTATGTACGTGAACACGTGCCTGCGCGTAGATACAATACTGTACTGCCCTGTACTGGAGGACCGCATATTCCGGTATTATATGTATGCATCGTCTCATCTCAACAAGTGTATTCGGGAGTACTCATAACTTTGAACATATGAGCACAGCAGTATCAATACTATTATAGCCTGATAAATCCCCGGTTCCAATACACCATGTTGAAATAAGTATGTCGTATCTGCGCCTCAACCTTTTGCTGATTAGCTTGCTCTACAGCAATATATAAATATATATTTTAACTCCTCTGACCACATTCCGGTAGGCGAGGGATCCTTAGACTGTCGTTGTTCTCGCTGGGTACAACCTGGTTTCTAGAATTATATCTAAACTTTACTATGACCGAAAACCCACCATCTTATCAAGGTGGTTGGGGAACATATTCCAGAGACTTTACTAAAACATGCCTGATGCTCATTGGAGACTGAGGAGGGCGTGCGTATGAGAATGATGAGCTTGCATGTCATATCCTTAGGCGTAATGATTAATGGAAAGTAAGACTCAAGATCGTCTCTATTCATCTATACAGGCAATGCCAGAGAAATATTTGTATATCCAGTCTCCTCGTATATGGCCTGATGCACCGACTAATCCATCAGGGCGGAGCACAACCACTGCTCCGTTTCTCGAATCTATGCCGAGACGATCATGAGTGACATTATCAGAACAGAAGTACGCTTCTCCAAGCGGCGTTCTCCCTAGGGCTTCATACGGCGAACTTCCAGTGCCGGTGATGATTGTCAACCACCGGATGGACTTGCAATATATGAGCTTCGGTGCTGTGCGTAAATATTGTTCCAGGCTAGCTATCTGGTCCCGAATCCTTGAGTTATTACTCCCTGTAAACACGAGAACCCAAAATGTGGCTTGGTTTGGAGTGATTTTTTGCAGTCGCAGACTCTGATTCGTTCCAGGCATTCTCAACTCGACATCTGGAGGCCGGCTGCCTGGAGCGAGCGAGCACACATTATTATGAGACAGCACCTGGTTCAGAATATTCTCTGAGTAGGAAATTCCCAGCCCGGTGTTGAACGAGGCTGCCTTCTCAAAAATCTCACCCAGCACTACATGCGGATCTGCACACGGATCGCCCTTGTACCAGACGGGCCATTTGTTAGACATGAGTAAGGCGATGTCTTTGTCGTAGTCAATCAATTTCTGGACAGCCGAAGCTCTTTCGGTCTCATATGTCTGCAGAACTTCTTGGCGCACAACACGCTGCATCCTCATTGCCAGTTTCCAGCCCAGGTTCACAGCGTCGTGGATTCCGGTGTTGAGCCCCTGGGCGGCGCCGCTGCTATGGGTGTGTGCGGCATCACCACAGAGAAAAATACGATCGCGCGCCGAGAATGACTTTGCAATGCGCTGTCCGATGGTGTATAATGTCCACCAGTGGACCTCTTTGAACTTGACCTTGAAGGGCTTCATGCTTTCGATTGCTTCCTGAACGGCTACCTCTTGCGTGACACCATCTGGGTACTTAGCCGCAATAGCTTCGCTGTATGCGTAGCCGATCCTTGTGGCGCCATGATCGAGAGGCGCCCACAATACGTTTCCGTGTGTCTTGCTCTCGATGGCGCTGGCAAGGTCAGTCGGCAGATCTGAGCGTTCGGAACCAGAGAGACACACCCATAAGCCCTCGTGATTGGCATGTCTGTCTCCACGATTCCATCAATTCGAATCCACTTATCCTCTGAAGTGTCCCCTTCAAAGGGAATTTCGGCGTGTCGCCGAACGAAACTGCGCCCTCCATCTGCACCTACAAGGTATTTGCTACCAACATGTCAGTTGTATATTCGCCGTATTCTATGTGAAATAGTACCTCTTGAGCTGAAAGGTGGTCTGCGTTGCGTTATCAGTGAATGTGGATGTGATCGGATAACCCCCGGAGCCTTTGGCTTCGTCGCAGTTGAAATCAATGCACTCTGCTCCCTGACGGTACACTGCCCCGACAGACTGCAGCTTCTCACGGAAGATGGACTCAGTGAACATCTGGCGCATAACGAGGGTGAAGTCGTATGCTGTGTTTTTGATATTCTCCATAAAAGTCCAGACGCGGCCAGGAATACTTTGCACCCAATTAAGCCTCCATATCATTCATAAAGAAGGATCAGATAACTTACATCTCTTTTCCGTCTTTGTAGGTAACACTAGTTCGACAAGCAAAGCCAACCTGTAGCATTGGCTCAATCACTCCTAGCTGGTCAAGCAGCTCCAGGGTGCGTGGAAAAAAGGCAATAGCTCGTCCGTAGGCATCTTGAGTCTCCTTGTTGTGTTGTTCGAGAACGCACACAGAGACCCCGAACCTCGCAAGCTGATATGCCAGCAGTAGCCCAACTGGCCCTCCTCCAACGATGACGACATCATACGCGCTTTCTGCAGCGACAGGAAATTCAGCCGCTGTCATACTGCTGACATGTGCATGCTTTGCCTGCAACAAGATCTTACTTTGAGAGGTATGGTTTGTTTTTGAGCTGGGAGACTATCTCGGGCAAGTGGCTCGGCCGTCTTGAGTTGCACCCCCGCAACATTCCCCTCCGCGACTTTTGGCCCGGGCGATAAGGATGGTTAATGGGTCCAATAAAATGGGTCTGCAGATGGATAGCAAGATATCGATCAATCTGCAATGTTGCATCCGCTAGTCTAGCTTATCGAGCAGTGATTAAATCGGCATGAAGGCCGACACCACGCGGTGGCTGCCGATAAGGCCCGCGCCTGCGTGATTGGCCCTCCAAGAGCTTCCCAAGGTTGCTTGATAGCTACTCAAGATATCCAAGAATGCTTGAAATTTGTCTACTATCTTGTCTACCGAGTTAATCGACTGTGCGCGCAGTGTAGCAATGTCGACCGAAAATCGTTCTTGGGGTCCCTTCCCTAAACAATGCCGTGAGGTGTACAGAAGTTCCTGTGGGCCCACGAGTGGAGCTGTTTGTATGTTCCATCGTACCGCAGGACATTCGATCGCTTATCTGTGGCGTCGTCCTCCCTTCCAGGGGCGCCACGAAACGGGCTGGACTCTATGCCACCGCGTTATCAGGCGACTGGGTTGCACAACGCCCGGAGTAGATGAACGTGGTACCCTGATTGAGCCAGGTCAAGGCGCCCCGCTTATCTCTCTTGCCAGGGTTCAAAATGTCGCGTCCGTCCGCTGAAAACCTATCCTGCTCAATCTCGATCCTCAAAATCTTCATCGTTCCGTTGATCTACTTCCCTGTGATTGTCTCCTCATGCCGAAGCCTGTGCAAGAAAAGGCCCTCAGTCCGGCTTCAACAACAGTTCCCGTTGACAATGAAGTCGGCCAGGTACTTGACTACGAGGTGCGAGACCATGGCGCTGAGTCTGGCCTGGTTCGTGCGTTAGAGACGCGGCATCTGCTCATGTTCTCCATCGGCTCATCAATTGGCATGGGTCTCTGGTTGGGCTCTGGTACATCACTCGCATCCGGAGGTCCTGCGGCTATCTTCCTGGGCTACTGGATCGCAGGCTCTATTGCGTGGCTGCTGAACCAGGCTGTGGGCGAACTCGCCGTGCTCTACCCCCTTCCCAGTGCGTTTCCCCAGTGGACCAACAAGTTCATTGACCGCGCTTTGGCGCTTACTGTCGGCTGGTCATATTGGTTCTCTGGCTCCATCACGCTCGCCAATGAATTGCAGGCCATTGTGACCGTTCTCCAGTTCTGGGACCACAAGGTGCCGGTTGCTGCATGGCTGTCGATTTTCCTGGTGCTCATCTTCCTCATCAACATCTGCGCTGTTCGAGTCTTCGGCGAAGCGGAGGCCGTTATGTCCACCGTCAAACTCCTCTGGATCGTCATTGTCATCATTGCCGGCATTGTCATTAGTGCTGGCGGTGGTCCCAACCACAAGACAACGGGATTTGAATACTGGAACTCCATGCCTTTCACCCACGGTTTCAAAGGGTTTCTGTCAGTCATGGGTACCTGTATCTTCGCCATGTCCGGCTCGGAGATGGGCGGCCTTGTCGCGGCTGAAGCTCGCAACCCACTGAAGGCCGTTCCCAAAGCAGTCAACGCCATCTGGCTCCGTCTCTCTCTCTTCTACATCCTTGGTGCTTTGATCGTCACCATCACAGTCTCGCCAGAGAATCCAAACCTTTTTGGTGGCGAGGGTGTCAATGCTTCTCCATTTGTCATCGCATTCCGCGATGCTGGTATCCCCGGTCTAGCTCATGCGATGAACGCGGTCATCTTCATATCCGTATTTTCTTGTGGTAATGCACAGGCATATGCAGCAACTCGCACTCTAGTCGGTCTGGCCGAGATCAACATGGCTCCATCGTTCTTTCAAAAGTGTGATAAACAGGGCCGCCCTTGGTACGCAGTTGCGGCGACCTTTCTCATTGGCGGCGGCCTCTGCTACCTGAACGTCAGCAATTCAGGCGCCACGGTCTTTGGCTGGTTCTCCAGTCTTACCTCTCTCTGTACCCTGTATGTATGGGGGATGATCTTTGTCTGCCACATCCGGCTCCGTGCGGCGTGGAAGGCCCAGGGACGCTCCGTCAGTGAGCTGCCCTGGAAGACATGGACATGGCCATGGGGCTCGATCTACGGAGTTGTGTGGTGTGTTCTTCTGGTGATTGTCGAGTTCTACCTCGCCGTGTGGCCACTCGGGGAGGCAAGTTCTGCCGAGACTTTCTTCTCAAACTATGTCTCGATGGTGGCAATCTTGGTGCTATACATCCTCGCGAAACTGTACTACCGCGGGCCATTCTGGATCAAGGCCTCGAATATTGACCTCGATACTGGGCGTCGGCACTACGTCGAGGACATTGATGCACTAAAGAAGAAGACGGTCATGAACAAAGTAGTAGATCTTTTCACGGGCGATGGGAGCATTTAAGCGGATTTGTGTGTTGCTCATTTGAATGTGTAATGATTGATGATCCCACCTGCCTTGCTCAAAGACCTGTGATTTAGTCTCTTCCCTTATATGTTTGTATGTATTGTTATACTTCCTTTTGTGGGGGCGGGCCAATACTCTAGACGCAGTATCAAACCTGAGGGGACTGGAGATGGTTGTTGATAGGCTTAGTTGGGGGAAGTTAACATCCTGCTTGATAATAGATACCTTGGACGTCGTTTAATATTTGCAACGTCGATGCAGTGTCCATTCGCGTCTCCTCGTAGGGTTTAGGGGTTCCCAGGGGACTTATGCTCATTTTTCGGATCTATCGTGATATACATCATCCTGGGGGAACTATTACACCATCATTGTCTTAGGCGGAGGCATTATTGCGGCGCAAGGACCTTCTGACAGCTAACCGGTCGCCTCTCAAGTCCAGCTTCGGTGTGCGGCGGCGAGGACTAGGAGTGTAGGGGATGTACCAGCTTGATATGCATCAGTCTACAATGTCTCAATCGTGGTTGGTGGGTTTACCGTGGCTTCATATGCATGCGTTTGACACCTATGTACATAATCTCTGAGAAACCCGCCGCCCCTGTCACAGGTGAGACGTCCATTCATCTCAGACTGCTCGGAAAACAGTCTACAGAAAAAAAACACAGAGCGCAAGTGGATGTCAGAGGACCCGCGAAATGAGGCACCGTTCGCTTGTACCAAGGCCAGTCACATGTACTTTGCCAATCCGTGGAACAGCCACGCTTGCTGTCTCCAATGGACACTGTCACCTTGACTGCATATGGCTTGTTGAGCAGTTCGGCACGGTTTTCTTGGACATCACGTCCCCTAAGCCTTGTGATAGGCAATTATGGGACGTGCGGCTGATTTGATCTTCTTTTACGTGACACGCAATAAAATAGCTATCATCTAAGCTGACTAGTACGGACATCAGATATAAGGTACTATCCAGCACCCCCGACACTGTGGCACGGTTCACGTCCTGGTATTTAGAAGTCAGTGTGCACTTTCGCATGTTTAAACATCGTACCCTCCAACATGGTCGACAAACCCTCCATCAATTTTGCCTGAAGATCTACAGTCAAGTTTATCCCATACGGCTTCCCCAAACCCACCTTCAAGTCGCGGTTCATCGCCCATTTCAAGCGGCGATGGTGGATGCACCTCATCATCCTGATAGTGGTGACACTCGTCGTCACATTGCCATTGTGAGAGCCTCTCCAACCACGCCATCCATAAGTGAACTACCCAGTCAATTACTATAGGATTGTTAACCCACTCTCCAGCGTCTAGGTCGGGTACCCGCGAATCGCCCAGGATGGTATGAATGACTCAACGCTGTGTATCACTTTGATGGAAATCACTTCCTCCACGCCCTCAGGTTTCCAGGTTTCCAGGTGCAAGTACTGGGCTCTAATAGCATCTTACACTCGAAACTATATGGTTTTAATACGGCCGTTTGGTTCCCCGGGTACAATAAGCCGATAATAAACATTACGTTCCCAGCATAAAGGCTACTGATAGGGCCATGATCAAGATTAATAAGTCTGTCACATTGCAGGCTGTTGGGATCTTTAATAAGTTTAACAAGGCTATCATGCTGCGTAAGGAAGTAAGTTCGAATATCTATGGGAAGCCGCGGCTAAAGCAGACTGGGCTACACACTATTAGCGTTACTTATAACCACATAATTATAATGAATGGTGAGTCCTTCCTGGTACTATCTAAGTGCCACTAATTAGCCCCTTCTACAATCCGACTAAGAGATGCTGCTAGGCCTCAACAAGCTCACTGGGTTCGAGATCCTCGACCTAAAGCTCGATCCCGATTGCAACGACGGCATGAATAGAAATGGTTCCGTGCTCATTCCCAATCCATCGGTCATGAACCAGCTTGTGCTGCTTGGTCTGCTCCCTCACCACCCGCCGTTTATCATCAAGGTGCAAGCGCTTGGGAACTCGAGTGTTTACAATGGCAAGCAGTTGACGTATTATACAGCGGCGCTGGGGGCAAATGCGATAACATTTTCTTTTGATGTATCCCAGGCTCTACCCTAATAGATGGATCGGGTCGGATTCGGTTTGGTGGCTGGGCGACGCTTTGTGTGCTTCATCAAGGGATATTGTACTCAGTACTCCACAAATTTCAAGAAAAATTTGCAGAGGTCAAGCATGCGCGACTATTGTTTTTTTTTTTTTTTTTTTTGGTTGTTAATTATATCAAACATCCCACAAACATCCCACATAGGCGTTTCTAGGGCAAAGGAAACGGGGTTGCAGAGAATAGAGTTGTTATGGGGCGGGTTGGGGCGGGTTTTTGACCTTAAGCAACCCACCCAGGCGGGTTTTGGGGTGGGTTACCATATTAATAAACCGCCCATGGGTTATTTAAAAACCCTATAACCCACCCTAAATAACCCAAATAACCTAATTAGGTAATAATATACATTAGTATTTAAAATATTGTATTAAATACATTGATTCATTAGTAATTAGTATAGGTATGTAATAGGATTACTATAATATCTAGTAATTTATTTCTTGGCAACCCAATGGGTTACTCCATACCCCATGGGTTGCCTAATTAGGACCCAGAACCCACTGGGTTTTCTAGACCAGCAACCCACCCCAACCCAGGCCGGGTTGGGGCGGGTTGGGGCGGGGTTTCTGGGGTGGGTTAAACAACTCTATTCCTAACCTTCGAACCGCGTTTGACCTGAACCCTGATAACTTGGATTGACTTACCTGGTCCTCGCAAGGATATCGCTCAGCGTCCAACTAGTACGGGAACTAGTTACAGTCGGGTCGGGTAAAGGTGGAATGGTAAGGAGGCCGGTCTTTACCATGTATGGAGAAGCCTGTAGAGTTAAGTGTTGACGAAATATATTATAATGGTTTCTCTGGTAGCAAAGGTAACTCTAAGATAACAACTAGTATTGATCACGAAGAACAAAGTAGAACTAGATACAGTGGGTAATAAATGTCCTTATATATCCTTCGTGCCTGACTACCATCTTGACTACCATCCTAGTCATCTTCCCTGTGGTAGTCCTGGTGGTAGTCGTGACGCAGCCCGCGGGCAACCTTCTGGGCTACCAATCCTTGCGCCTTGGCGATGGTAGCTGTCGTGGTAGTCCTCACGTGACATCCCCTGACCCCTGAGGGCTGGTCGTAGGTTCCGTTTGGCCGTCTGCACGTGCCTGTCCGCGGTCCCCTTTCTGCCGTTATGTACCGCCCTGGTAGGTCCATAACAGGTGCTTAGCTGGGGGCAGGCCAGGGCTCAAAATACCATTAAATTGTTTGGCTAATATGATGTCGCACGTGCTGAACAATGTATTGACTTGTATCGAACCTTTGCTTCATGACCTGCTTCTTCAATCTAGCTGCGATGTTCGACTAAATACATGAAATAAAGGGGCAAATAACTAAACTAAATTAGGAAGGTCGGAATATCAAATGACCGAGTGGATGCTGAATAAAGTGAAATCCTAGCGGTATTGTAAGGTCGACATATGGGTACTCTAAAGGAATACAAGTGCACAGCTGGGACTGGTTCCTTCGTCTAAGGACAGTGCGGGTTTGCCCTTGGCTCTGTCAGACTATGTAGACCTTTGTCGTTGCTACATAGTGCCATTCTACCAAAATAGACATTCAGCTGACTCACCCGGCTGAATCGCGCGGGGTCAGCTGCATCTTCCCACAACCATTCTCTGCCATCACTTCCATCAAAGTTCAGTTCGACTATTCACCCGGTCCAAACCTCTGATAGAAGTCCGCATAAAACATGGCCATCTCCAAAGTGGCACTAGCTGGTGTAAGTCCCATATGATTCGCGCTGTTCCAGCTCCTAAGCTGACCAGAAAACGTCCGCCCAGAAAGGCCGACTTGGCTCTGTTGTCCTCGATGAGCTCCTCAAAGCTGGTTTTGAGATGGTAATCCTAACTCGGTCGACATCCTCTATCAAGGATATCCCAGAGGGCGTCCAAATCTGCGAGGTGGACTATACGTCCCAAGCGTCTCTCCAGGCCGCCTTGAAAGGAATCGACGCCGTCATATCAACTGTCGCCGGCGTCGCAGTCTCTAGCCAGAAGCCCCTTATTGACGCGGCAATAGCCACGGGCGTCAAACACTTCATCCCTGCTGATTACGCCATGAGTCTGAGAGCTCCTGAAGTGCGGATCCTGCCGCCCTACACTGATGTTTTGGGGATTGAGAACTACCTTCGAGCACAAGCCGACGACCGAAATAAGATGGCTTGGACAGTTATCGCGTGCGGAGGGTTCCTGGAGTATTCATTTGACCTGCCATTCATGATTGACCTGGCAAACCGCCGGATTGACCTCGTTAATGGCGGTGACGTTCCGTTCAGCCTTTCTGAGTTTCGGACTGTTGCTAAAGCCATTGCTGGAGTCCTTAGCTGGCCGAAGCGTGTTGTTGAACACTGTGTGCAGGTGCATGGCATGCTGGTTACGCAGAATGAGGTGCTGGAGATTGCGAAGAGATATACCTCCAATCCAGAGTCTTGGGTTGTGAACAAAAAGGAGGCCCTTGTTAGATTTACAGAAGGTCTTGATATGCTAAGGAGGGGCGAATTCACTATGGAAGCTGTATCGACACTGATGGCTGGAGTCATATGGGATCCCAAATACCAGACGGGATTTCGGGAGACAGATAACGAGTGGTTGGCAATTGAGGATGTGCCCAAGGAAAAGCTCGAGGAGACTATTAAGCAGAAGGTTCTTAGCGGTGTTTCTGGGATCGCTTCAGACAAGATTGTATCTAACGTTTAAGCGTAGGCTGAACGATCAATGGACCCTGCTCTTCAGAAGAATTTACAGAGAAAAGACTAGCCTTGCTTTATTCTATCTTTCCTAAACTAACTTGATCAAGTCCCTATACTAGTTAGATATTAAAACACCTGTAAACTCAAGTATGATAATATAAATAATAAGGTTTAGATCAACTATGATCTAAAATTTGGAAAACGGCTGAAGGCGTTAAGGCCTGTCTGTAACAAATTCTCAACTAAACCTAAGATTTCGCGAGGCAACTACATGCGTGACTGGTGAGACATGGATTCGGATCAGGTCCGTATACTACCACAAGCCGGGTGTGTCGGTAAGATCATATGTAACACAAAGGGGCAGGCCACACAGAGAGATAGGGAAAGCGTTAGGACCTCTATATAGAATGCGGCATGTCTCTATCATTAAACAGAATTCCAAGTTCACACTGCCGCAAGACCGCGATAAGCTCTGCGATACACGCGGTCTGTGGAGCCGGCATTTATCGTATTAGTGTCTTCCAAGCATGTCGTGACAGATGAATAGGAGAAAGGGAAATCGGCGGAGGGGTAAAGGGAAATTGTACCATTAATTTAGACACTGTTCACTTGATCGTCTCTGTTTAAACCTTGGTTGCTATCACAAAAGTCTTCTAAGTAGATGACATGCGCCAATTCTAAAGGATGGAAGCTATGATGCAAAATTTAAGAGGGGATAGCAAAAAACAGGAGAAATTGCAAAGGTTTAAGCCTTTCGAGATAAGCCTTTACATCTACTACAGTTGTGGACAAAGGGAGAGATGGTTTGACAAAGAATTTGTCATGCAACAATGAACGGGCAGGTGTGGAGCCATCCACACTTGCATGGCATTACAGGCTGAAACGTATAACACACCCCAGGTCTCATGAGTGCTTATTAGTGCGGCAAATTATTACCACGACGTGGGGGTCTGGGTAGGAGTCTATGGTGTACTTGAATTTGCGTAGTTGCCACGAAGGAGAAATTGAGGTGGGGGCACAGGGCTAGGGCACGTAACAGCAGCTCAACCATGATTATAAGCTACGTACATGATAAGGAAATAAGGAAAGACGATGAACTCAGTACTTAGACAGAATATGGTTACCATTGCTTTGTACTATTATTGTCAACTCCTTCAGACACCACGGTGGAAATACCCTGATACTCATTGGTCTCTTGAACATGATATTGCTTGCCCTAGCGCGAGCTCGACGGTAGTAGCCCCGTCCAACCCCAAACTCTGCTACCATCTTGATCTTGCACAGGCTCTTTCCGAAAGTTTGGTAAGCTAAAATACGTTGCCGGTGGCTTCGGAAAATTGTCAAATGCTGCGCAATAATACCTCAAGCATCGTCATGTTTTTCTAGCCCAATTTTCTGGGAACGTAACCCAGAAAGCGTCAGGGATAATTTTAACAATTCCACTATGAACGCTAACGACCGATCATGGTAGCCAAAGTTTTGGAGAAAAGACGCTTTGGTTCCTGTCAGGGAAAAAGGATATCATGTGTTCAGTGACTGCGATTTGTCACCATTCCAATTATTCCGCGGAGGAACCGAAGAACGCGTAGTCCAGTCCAATCCTTGCAGCCATCAAACATTATTTTCCCCTATTTCGAAGTGTGTCAAGAACTAAGATTATTGGGATACAATAGCTCCACCAACATACCTCGATACCTCATTTATAGATCCTGATAAAGGAAGATGACGGAGGGGTAAGAGAAGTCGGGAAGTGTAGTGTAAAATACATATCCATGTTAGACATATACTGGAAAACATACTGACCATTGTAAGTTGTTGGGATTCAAGTAAATGATATTCCAATCAGAACTCGCAGATTTTAAATAGATCCTCTGAGAAATTGTCGAATAATCATGTTATGTGGGCAGCCAAGTTCAGCCGACTGGAGGACATGTTGTTGGGTGTATGAGCGTATTGGGTTCGGGATATCTCCGCCACGCCTCCCGGCCTCCGGGATGATCCCGAGAGATGAATGTGGATCTCTGAAACCCAGACTGCGGACTCCGTATCATTCACCCCCCTGACAGTTGCTCCGAAATAGATTCGGACATTAAGGCTCGTGGGTGGGATCGACTGCGGTCGGAGGAGCGCACCGATCTTCATCGATGGGATGGTGAGATAAGTGGGAGCCATGTCACGAATTCAACTGCACGCAGGAGTCTATTCACCAGTTCATGCAATACTATCCGCGCAATGGTCGCAGTGAAGTATTAGGGAATACAGAGGGAATAGGACTGGCAATCTTTGTTGCGATACTTTCGGTCGGGGGACCTGGCTGATGAGATAGGTGAGAGGTCCCTCCCCGCGCCAGCAAGCTGACTTGAATCCTTGCTTGAGAAGATAAGCCCAAGCTCACCTACCCAAATCAAATCTTTATAGATTCGTAGGGGACAGCGTTCCCTCCAGCACCGCGAAATCAATATTTTCAAACCCCGCACGGGAATCGTACAAGCAGTGTCGTTGCTCGAAATGAGTTCCTTGGAAGCCAGTGATGGGGGTATCTTTGGGTGTTTGTAACAATTTGCCTGACCCGAACAATGCTAACCCAGTGGCAGACATTATTGCGGACGAATATTCAGACCGACAGGCACTGCAGCAATGGGCGAGCGATGGACCACGTGAAGGCGCTCCTCGAAAAATGGATTACCATTGCGCATCAGAAGTAGACGAGTTTGCGTTCAATATCAACCCTTGCTATGGACAATACAGTGAGGAATGGATGATCTCGTGCTCACTTCTGACCGACAAGGCTTTTGATATTGTTTCAAACTCAGAGGAGAGCAACACTATTGATGGCTTGACGCCTATCCCCGCAATCTGCGGTTACTCAACCCCCCGAGCTGACAGCCTTCGGAGTCAAATCTCTCCTTTCGACGAACACGGCCCAGGTCTTCTGACAGACGTGACTAAAGAGAAGCTACACCATCTTCGGTGGGGTTCCGATCGGTGTTTCACTGAGGTCGGTTATGCCGCACCCCGGGATCAACTGAGCGAAGAAGATGTTACGGAACGCCTGCTGCAAAATAACGAGTGTTGGATTTCCTACTCGAGTAGCTTCATCTCGAGAGAGGCAGTCCGGGCGCTGGCTAGGGTTAATATGGGAATCGCGATTGTCCCAGGACTGTTTAGTAATGGCGCCACAAGATCGCATGAAGATAATACTCACCCTCCAGATGGTACAGAGAATCTCGGCCAGAGGACACTTCAGGTGGGCCGACCAGGACGGCCTCGTTTATTGAAGCAGAAACTGAGGCGAGGTCATTGCATAGGCAAGGCGTTTAATGAGATTCAGGATCTCGTACCAGGGCTCAGAGATCAGGCACCGTCCAAGCGTCAGATCCTTGACAAAGCGTATAGTTGGATCCATGAGCTCGTTGGCGATATAGAGACTTTGAGAGCCCAATTGGACGAAATAAGAGCTAGAGAGGGAGTGCAACGGGCGACATTAGGCAAGGCTTCTGGGGTTTAGGTGTTGACCGCGCTGAGGAGCACTGGCTTGTGGAAGATTTAAGATACGCCACTGGACAGTTGTGGTGTGTAGTATGCCACTAATGGGGGTTCGAAGTCTACATTTATGAATCTAGCCAATAAATGGCTTGTTTTACCGTGGGACACAGCGTAAAAAGGTGATGGTTTACTCCATTAAAGCAAGGTAAAGGGTTGCATTTATATTATTTTTATGGTGTTCCAGCCAGCTCATCATTCTCGACTAGGATGGTGCAACACATGCATTAATTTAAACATATTTGTACATCACGTTAATTGCCACCCGTCCATTTCTTGACTGGGTAAATCGCGTTTTCAGTACAGCACTTGCAAATATAACAGCGCCCAGCGGAGCATTCTACTTGAGCCCTCAACTTATCCCCAAACCCACCATTAGCAGCCGTCAAAATAACAGAAGATTATTCCCTCTACAGGTAATGGTAGCTCGAAGAAGTAATTTACTTTCTGTTGTGATCTTGTATTTGTTGTACGACCCCGTTGAAGACCAGTAATGACATGATTTGTATGTTGAAGAAACAATATGATTTTTCTCCTAGTTGTGTCAATTAAAGACATCACTTGACCAGCGACCCTGGATCTTGAGCTCATTAAACCAGGCCTCCACATCCTCTTTGTTCATCTTAGACCCCGTCTCCGTCTGGTATTCGAGCATGACTCGTTTGCAAATCTCATTAATCGCATTCCCCAGCTGAGACGAGCCGCACACATACACCCTTCCACCCCCGAGTAGAAGCTGCACAAACCGCGACCGTTCAGCGTAAATCCTATGCTGGACGTACTTTGCTCCAGAACTGGCTTCAGCTTCTTGCGAGAATGCATAGAAAACCTCAACAGCACCAATCCGCTGCCACTCTTCGAACTCGGCAGCATACAGCCGATCAGAGTGGCTATTCTTACAGCCGACAAATAGAAGCGCCGGTCCTAGTGTGTTTCCCAGTCGGACTTTCTCAGCCCTCTCCTCCACAAATCCTCGGAATGGCGCAATGCCCGTCCCCGCACAAACCATGATAACCGGTTGCTGGGTGTCACTGGGGAGATGAAAGCTGTAGTGACTCTTTTTAACGGAGATTTGGGCAATGCTTCCGGTCTCGAGGCGCTTGAGATAATTCGTCGTCACTCCTAGAAAGCGGCTTTTAGGACGGGTCGGGATTGGCTCGTTCACGACGCCGTAGGTTACGCTTGCGAGGGTCGGGTCTACCAGGGGGCTTGATGAGATCGAGTAGCGGCGCATGCGCATCGGCGGCAGCAGGGAGAGAAAGAATCCGAAAGGACAGACAAGGTCCAGGTATCGTTCGAGGATGTCAAGGACGGATTCGGGGGGTGAGGAAGGATCAGCCGCGAGTTCTCGGAGGGCTTTGCTGGCCGTGCTGCCTTCGCTAAGTCGCGCAAGGCCCAGGACACTTTTCTTCGACGCAGGGCTCCCTAGCTCGACGTACTGGCTCAGGAGTTGAGCCAACGGCCATTGGTCACTCACAGGTAGCGAGGTATACGACGTGGGTTGGATGGTGATCTCAGCGTCCTGATGCACATTATTCGTTAGCAGTGACTAGGTATGGACGGGGAATGGGAGGCACTAACCCAAGGTAGACCGAATCTTTTTAATACCCTGTTCACAGTCTCTGGGGGGTTTAGAGGTAGCACGTTGAGATAGTCACCAGCGGAGTAGGTCATCCGTGAAGGAAGCCTAAATGTAATACCTCGCTTCTCCCTGACGCCAGGCCCGGAGAGAACTGCCACTTGCTCTACCCTCGCTTCTGACACATTGTGCCTCAAGCTGGACACTCGTGTTGAAGGAGTGATTTCCACATCAAGCCCATTGAAGTCTTCGCCGGATTGTAGCTCGGACTTGTTGGAAAGTGCTGGCCACAGTATTGTGTCGGCCCAGTCATCGAAATCGTCGAGGACAGTTCCCGCAGAAACATCGCTCTCCCCGCGCTCAACCAGGCGAATGGCGCCACACCTTTCTAAAATACTATCCAGCTCCTTTGGGATCTTTTGGTACGTCGAGACCCAGTCGCGGTGGCCGCAGCCAAAAACTGCATAATGAACACCACGAAGATCTTTCCCTTGCGAATTTTTGACCCATTCCATGAACTGACTCGCGTTGTCGGCAGGCGCCCCCTCAAAACTAGCAGTTACAATCACCACCGGCGGGCCGGAAGGTAACCTGTCGGTAGCGGAGTCCATTGGGGTTATACTAGCCGTAAAACCGTGCGCAACCGCTCGGTTCGCAAGTCCCTGAGCTAGTCCCTCGCATGTGCCGGTGTTGCTGCCGTAGAGAACAGTCAATGGCCTTCCCTCAGCTTTTGGGCTCTCAGACACAACGCCTTTACCATTTTTCTGCGCTCGGAGGGGCGCTGGAGCGGATTCCCCAAACAGACGTCTTTCGAGTTGGCCCGGTCGATGATCACCACGCGATCTCTTGTATAACAGCAGGTCATTAGGCTTGATGGTAAGTGTCTGAACTATTTGCAGCTCATAGCTTGGGTCGACGAGACGCATGTCGAAGTTCTGTAGGACCATAGCTAGTGCCAGAATGGCTTCTTGCCACGCAAATGGCCTCCCAATACACGCTCTAGGGCCCGTTCCGAACGGCTGCTCAACTTTAGTACCCCTGGCGCAACTCCGGGACATGTCTTGTGTGAACGTACCTTCCATGAATCACCAGAGAGGTTCTTGAAGGCCTCGTCAAGCATGCGCTCGGGCTTGAACAACTCCGCTCCAGGTCCATAAACTGCATGGTCCCGTTGAATGGCGCCTAGCAAACATATCACACTGACTCCTTTTGGAAGTCTATATTCTCCGTTCCCGATCACCTCGTCTGTCGGCCCGGATACCTCTCGACTAAAAGCTGGTGCCGTGGGATAGAGACGGAGTGATTCACGAAGGCACGCTTGCACATACTTGAGTTTTGATATATGTTCAAACTTGATCATCGAACCACCAACCACCTTATCGACCTCATCCTGCGCCTTTCGATAGGCGTCAGAATTTTTGACAAGCAAATACAGTGTGAAAGACAATAACCCTGATGTTGTCTCATGTCCTATGATCCTGTCAGTGGCCTAGTTGGATTGTGTTTGCGGGCAGCGCACCTGCAATAAGAAATGTAATCATATTGTTGATAATGTTATCGTCGGACATGCCCTCGCCAGTCTTTGGATCGCGCCCACATATCAAGGCATTCAGGAGGTCCTTCTTGTCTGATGGCTGTCGACGACGTCGATCGAGAACTGTGCGTGCAATTTGCTTCATTAGTTCGATATTCTCCTCATACTTTCTAGTTGCACTCTTCATCAGGGCATTCGCTATTGGCGGTCGATTGCTCCTCTGTCCGGATTCAACCAGCACCTCTACCATTGCATGCACAAAGGGATGAAGGTCGTTACTATAAAATGAGTTGAAGCGCGTATCCATGGCGCATAGGGCGATCGAGTCGAGAGTGAGTCGTGTAAAGTCTGCCGCGACGTCAATGGGCTCGCCATCGTCCAGCCGGCTCCATTTTAGGACGAGCTGGCTGCAGATCTCATGCATCTCCACAAACATAGCCTGCACATTCAGAGGGCCAAATGCAGGGGCAAGAATCCGATGAGCGACCGCCCATTCGTGCTCGCCTTCGAAAGCCGTAAATAAGCCCGACGATACGGCATGGCGCAGTTGGAGGAGCGGTGGAGGGAGCGACTTCTGGAATCGTTTGTCGTCGCATAGCTCGCGGAACAACCGGTAGCTAGCAACGAAGATGGTCTCAGTTCCGAGAATTCTTAACTTAAAAATCTCGCCATAGCGAGCGGCCAGATACTCAAAGGACTGCAGGGGGCTGTGGAGGTTGATATTATGGACGTTGCCGAGCAGCGGGAGAGAAGGAGGCTGTGGGATGGTCTGCGACATGGAGGGCGTGTGGGAATGCCACTATTCTTCCAGGACTCTGAAGTTCAAGCTCAATATTTGGCGTTGACGAGGAGGACAAGAACGCGCGTTGTGGATGATCAGACCATCGCTGGATGGAAATCATGGAGCATCTGATATACATAAGCTAGGCAGCCAAGACTAAATTCAGGCTCTCAAGCCTTAAGCTGTGTCGAAGGTCTTCACTGCCGCGTCATAACTCTGGTTCTGAGTTCAAGGTTCAACAATTCTGGCCAGTGGCTGTCGTGTTCGATATTGCCACCAGCCCCCACTTAGGCTCCTCCGGCGGGTTCCTCCGGCCAGCGTACTCCGGAATGGCTCCGGGACAATCCAAGGATGACAGAAAGATGGAAGCCGCAACTTCAGCTGCCAACACCAGCTGAGATTGCGCCACCAAGTCACATCCACTTGGGCCACGTTGTCCATGCTCATATCGTCAACGTCGCCGCATGGTGGAGCAGTCATTTAAGATCTCTATGGACCGAGGACTCCGCGCAACAGAAAAGGGGTCCCGATGTCTGCCCTTGCCTAGTGCGTGATGTCGAGCCCAAACTCAACACCGGGATCCAAGATACCTCGCCTACGCGCGCGGAGGGCGTGCGACCATTGTCGTGAACGCAAGACCCGTTGCATGGTTCTCAACGGCGCGGCCTCATGCACGTCATGCCAATCAGATCAGGTTTCATGTAACATTGATCTTGAGAAATATTACCGGTAAGCCGAACAACACTGGCCTAGGAGTTGTAAAACAGGCGACTGACCGTTTAGGTATCAATATCGCCGCGCGAAACTCCTTGCGCGAAATATTAACCATCAAGGGCGACTAGGCTACATAGGTAGGGTATTCCACCAATCAACCCCCATGGAGGGAGTCGCGCTGTTAACCCAATGCTAGGCGATGAAGCAACAGATATAGCCGTTAAGCTGGAGAAGGCAGATGGGCAACAACACGCCGACCACTGCAGCCCTGGTGTATTTTTATCAACAAGCCACCCAGGGACGCCTTTACAACCGAATCTTTCCACCTTTATCCCTCTTCCAGGCTATATTAGACAGCTTCCTGGTCCCACCAATGTGAATACTCTCGAATCTCTTGCGGTTCAAGGAGCATTCTTGCTCCCCCAAACAGACTCCCAGCTCGCTTTGTTAAGAAGCTTCGTACAGCACGTGCACGCTGATATGCCACTTCTTGATCTCAGCGCACTGCTGGATGGTATAGTCTTGCAAGGCGGCTTGCAGGTTGGGTTACTATTATTCCAGGCTGTCATGTTTGCAGGGGCGATCTTTGTTGACCAAACTCACTTGCATTCGATGGGATACCAAACTCGGAGGGAGGCCTTGAAATCGCTGTTCTCGCGCGCAAGGGCCTTGTATGAGTATGGATGTGAGGCCAAAGAGGTGGAAATCATTCAGGCCTTGCTCCTTTTTACACTGTACCAGGAGGACAGCCAATTTGGGCCGTCGTACTGGATGAGTAAACTGTGGGCGATATCGCGGACTATCAAACTGCATCAAAGAAATGAGTTATTAGGATCGGGTCGCGGGCTCTGGAGGCGCCTTTGGTGGAGTATCTACACGCGCGATCGAGTAATTGCCCTCGACACCAAACAACCTATGTTTATTGATAACGCGGATCATGATGTCCCCATGCTATTATTGGCTGACTTTGAATCCTGCTATGCGACAGGCGAGATATACATGCACCTAGGTCTTGATCATACTTTGCAGGATATTGCAACCAAGACTGCACTGGCGTTAACCTTCATCTACAAAGCCAAGCTATGCGAATACATAGGACGCATTCTAGCCACCCAATACTCGATTGAGCCAGCATCCACGGGGGCCGTGATGTACAAGCCTCGGCCTACAGGTTTAGCTTCGCCCGAGTTCCAGGACCTTGACCATGAGCTAGATGTATGGCGGACTAGCCTTCATATACCTAGCCAGAGCCCAAGGCCCATTCTACCCCCTCGAAGCAAGGCTCAGGACACTATACACGTGCAGCGATCCATAGTTCAGATGTTATTCTTCACGGCGGTGCACCTGTTACATCGCCCTTCTCTCTATCTACCGCTATCGGTCGACCCTGTGGATGGCATATTTCGCAGCCTATCGGCGTGGAAGATCGAATCAGCCTCAAGAAACATCATTGCCATCACATATAGCCTCCACATTCAGAACATGACGGATTGCCTCCCGGACCTCGCTGTAACGTCCCTTCTGTCTGCAGCTATCTCCTACGCCTTTGACTCAGGTCCCCAGGTCTCCCTGGCTCTTCATCCAAGTGCGTACTACCTGCAACAGGCACGGGATTGTCTTTGGAGCCTGAAGGAAAGATATAAGGCGGCACACTCTGCCGAGGCTTTCTTAAACCGCGCCGCCAGTCTGCTTCAGCCCATTGAAATCCCTCTTCCTCCGCCACCTGAGTTGGACGAGCTTGAGCTTGGTGGTTCCCTTGGCTTGGATTATTTTCAGTCGTGCGCCTTTGATGGTGATCCCACTGCATATTCTGCCTGTCACTAGCCTAGTCTTTACATTCCACGGGTATGCATAACGGTTGGGATTGCATTTGTCTGTATGATATTCCTTGTGGTTTCTTTTTTTTTTACTGGAATCCTTTCACATTCACACTGCCTATTCTAATATTATTGTCCTGACGGCGCTGGAAGCAAGTGTTTTATTTAGAAATCAAACCGCAGCTCAAAACCTAAAGATTCAAAGACCTCGTTGCACAATGATTCTGGCCACGATGGTGCTGCAACTCCCCGAACGTTTCCTAGTTCATTCCCTTAGTACACACTCGAGTTCCCAAGTGCCAGAATCTTGATAGTAATTAGGGGCCTCTGATAAGGAAGTAGACTAAGCATTACGATTTTTTTTATATTTGCCAAAATTAAGGGTGTATTGTTTCCAGGGGTAAGCTAGGTTGGCACAGCATCTATGGCAGATTACCTCCGCTGCGGATCCAGCTGGACCAGAGTACTTTGTCTGTCGTCTCCCAATCTTGGCTACACAATTCCGGGGACGAGGCCACCGTGTTGGCCGGGTGAGTTGGGCAAAGTGTACTCCACCCAATGAGTTAAGCACCTGGCTTTACTATGGGTCGATTATGCGAGGATACAAACTTTAAATACAACCTTAGGAACCTGGGTCAAGATTTGACAGCCCCCATATCATATAATTTACTGAGTAGGAGCTGCCTACTTGGCCCGATAGGGTTGGGGCTGGAGCAGGATTGCTGGAAATAGGACTGGGGCTTAATACGAAAATACCTTTCTGTCCGCTCAATGTAAGACCTTCTGCCCCAACGCTCCCATTTTAGTGAGATAATGGCTGCTTGGGGTAGCTTGGATTTGGGGGCACCCCGAGATGGACGTTTGCCCGGCTGGTGAGTTTTGGGATTTGGCCCCCTGCCCGAGGCCCCGGTAGCGAATGCCTCGGCCATTTGATCACCACCGCAGGCAATAATACAATGGAGTTTGAGTACACTGTCCCCAAGCCTGGAAATCACCACCACCACCACCATCACCACCACTGGGACTTGTCCTGCAGGCGTAGATGGCCTTAGGTCACTTTTAAGAATTGTACTGAGAGGTTATTTTTCGGTGCGGCAATCCTTCCGGCCCTGAGAGAACGCCATGTTGATGGGGGAGTCGATCCGTCGAAGTCGGGATTTGGGTTACGTCTGCTTCCATGAAGCGACACCTGCAGTGCATGCCAGGCATTTTCATCTCTGAATAAAGTATTATTTGCATTTCAGGGCCTGTTATATTGGAGTGAGACTGAGAACGAAAATCACTTGTTCAAGACCGTCCCTTCGCCAAGATAGGCTCGGCTCGTCTATATCCCAGCAGTGCTTTTGTCGCACCTATTCCTGATTGTATACAGACAAAACGAGACAAAAAAATAGTTCATTAAAAATGACGATACATAGTGGAGAGGCGAGAGAGCACCCTTTTCCGAGCCCTGTTAGTCAATCTGGCGTTCAAACTTCCCGCATGGATGGGCCCTGGAGGTGGAGATGTGCTATGTAGGGGACTGGGAGGGTCACCTCCAAAGACAATTTATGGTCGATTGGATCAACATTCTGAATTACATATGGTATGTCCGCAGTGAACATATATCCGGTGGCTAATATCCGATATGCTTTAGCGGGGGTCTCTGCCAGGGTTACGGCATGGTTCCGAGTTGTACCGGAATGACTCCAGTCGCTTGGACTGGGTGCAATTGACCAACGACATCTCGACATCGACTATGAACGTTCAATCACTCCTGTTTACCCAACACCACCACTTCCACGGGAAGATATTGAGGTAGTAATTGCAAGAAATTTATCTGGATATCCTGAACTCTCGGCCGACTTGAAGAATTCGTAACCCGAAGGTCAAGGACCCGGTTAATGTCAAATGACCCGCCATGGGTCTCAATGCCGATATTTAATATATGCACTGGAGGAGTCTTCGATTTGTTGCTAGTTTAGAAGAGATCTGCGAGTTTCAGGGGCTATATTTGGTCTACATGGACTAGAAAATAATTCTTCCCATGATGGTCTCATTGCCCTAATTACGATTTAGATGTACACACACGGTAGGCACTAGTTGCCAAATGAATATAAGTAGTGATAGTGACCCTGTCATGGAGGGCTTCTCAGTATCCTATGGTGAAAACGAGTCAGGTTGTAGAGAGTAACTGGTATTATATGGCTAGATTGGCCACGACTCCAATACTGCCCAATTGTTCCAACCTAGCAAAACACACTAGTATCAAGCTTTATAACAGTACCTTTTAAAGCATATATCACACCACTGTGGTAATTTGGCATCAGTCTTCCTGAGGATAGCACAACCCAAGCATGCGCCCCAAGCCTCATCGTCATTCTGCGTGGCCACTGCCATGCCATTTTCGATTATTTTCCGAGTCTCTGTTTTCGAATATTGGAGTTTTGCGGTGCTCTTATTGCTCAGGTATGTGTAAGCGCGGTTTGGCAGGTACACAATGGTGATCTTATCCGGTTCGTCACATCCAAAAATTGTTGCACGCTTGTTTAGGCCTTCTTTGACAAAAGTGGCTACATCTGGGATATAAGGCATGAGTATCAAGTCGTGGTTGAAGGTTTGCACGTAGGTTGTCAAGATCTCTGTACCATTTGGCCAATTGTCGGTAGTATCAGCACTGTTGTCATTGACGAAGAGGACGTCAACCTCACGGGCAGGCTGCAACATGGGCCATATAGGGTTATTTTGCAACGCTTCGCCCCCGTCCACAAGGTGAAGCTTTTCCTGTTCTGTAATCAGATTCGCTGTGTTCAGCACCATCGTGGCTGACTCATAACCATAAAACGGGTTCGGAAACACTGCAAAGAGGTCCTCGGTGGCTGCTTCATGTACGCGGTTCAGGGTTGATTTCACCTCTGTCAGCAGTTCCGTGGTGAGGAGAGGATTGCTGGTAGGTCCAGCTGCATAGTTAAAGACATTGGAGGAAACCCCAAGAACGTATCCGAGATTGTCGTAGTTGATCACGCAGCCGCTTTCGTTTCTTGGGTTACCATCGATCATCGACGTGCCCAGGTATGTAGTCTGGACAAAAGCACTTACGTCCCTGTCCCACGAGCCAAATTCAAATGGAGAGAACTCGTATATCGTCGCGTTGGGCCCTGGAAGGCTCTCCCCATTGAATGTTTTGACGCCAAGACTAACGATGATGGGGAAAGGTATTGCATAATCTGTGAAGTTCGACAGTTTCGCCACGGACGAGAAAGTGAGATTTGCGCCATAATCTGGGCCAGGGAAGAATTGATAGGATAGTAGACGGCCATATGGGTCGGTGAGGGTTGTGTCAAAACCAGCAGCATCCTTTGAAGCCACGTCGGCAAAAACCTGCCGGTAGATGTCAGGCGCATTACCACCTTCCGGCGTGACAAGCCCATTCTGGAGAGCCTCTTCCCACAAATCTTCCTGCAGCTTCGAAATGGTCGGGTAGTTGTTCCCTGCAAAAGAAGAAAGCAGCCAGCCACCACCAGAGAGGCCGGACTGATAGGAGAATGCCTGGAATAGACCACTGGTGCTTCCATTGCTGTCCCTTTCATCCATGCCTTTGATAACACCCGCTCCAGTAAGCATGGATCTATAGCCTCCACCACTTGTGGTCAATCCAATCTAGACATATCTTTTTATTAGTCATGCGCTCCGATATTAATTTCACGACGTAACACCCATAGTAAACAGACTCGGACACTCACGGTGGGCAACTCAATGTTCTCAATGTCGAACAGGTCGCTTGTTTTGGACAGCCATTTCCTCAGAGCAGCATCCGCTTTGCTCTTCCGCTTTGCAAGAAACTCGGATTCGTCAGCACCGAGGCCCGATGCATCTCGGACAAGGCTCATGGACGGGCAAGCCGTATATTTCGGTGTTATGCATTCTACAGCGCGGACTAGAAGCATAGCGCCCAAAAGCAGGTCTTTGGTAGTGAATCGCATTTTGGAGATACCCTTTGGAGGCTTTGCAAACACCGTGAACCTGTAGGCCCGAGACAAGAATATAATTTTACCAAAGGTTTGACCTTTTATATAAAGTGGTAAACCCACTGCTACCTAGTTCCTACCAAGCGACGGAAAGATTCGTTACAAGGCATCGGCATGCTTTCCCGGCATGCTTTCCCGGTACAGAGCAATAGGATCAGACGTCGTGCCCATCGTTATCAAACGCATAAATACCAAAATTGAGAACCGCCAAAAGCCGCACGTGGCCAATTATGATCGCATGGTTCGCGAAGAAATGCTGTGGAGAATCAATGGCGACTGTCTTCTAGATAGAAGAATAACTCCCTAGCCATCCACTTTTGTATTGTGCTAGACTTCGAGCAGTTTGCCGTTGGCTGAAAGAGTCCCGGAAGGGAAGAAGACGGGGATCCACAAGTTCCCGAAGTTTAGAGCAACCGAGGAAACATGTGATATACTACCGTAGCCGTCAAGGCAAAGCCGACACGATGATTGGCTTATCAGACGAATCGCAAGCCCGCGGAGGAACTTTCGGAGCAACTTTCACCAACGTTATCTCGGAACGACTCCGGAGTACCCAACAAAGCCCTTCAAGGCCGCCCGTCAATCGACCACGTTCATCGGTAAAAGCCTTGATAGGATCCCGTCCGGGATCCTGCGCCGATTTTTTGCAACGTGGGACAGCTAAAGTCTACCACTGGGGACCCAAGTTTCGGTCTCGGCTGGGAGATTTGCTCAGAAAACGGCTTGTCAACGACCTTAGCATCTACACCGTGCGTGCTGTCGATCCATAGCTACCATCAGAAGGTCGGGTTCTATGGCTGGTTCCCAAGCGCCTAGGGATTTTGAGATGTTTACTGGAAAGATAAAGCCGGAACTATTAGCGGGGAAGATGGAAGATAGAACTGTATGGTATAATTAGCATCGAATTTTCCCCTAGAACAAGCGGTATCTTTTCTTATCCCACATTTCAATACCCTCCGCAATCACCATTACAACAGCATGTTCTCAAACATGAGAGCTTTGGGACTAGCTATTGCCCTTGTGGCGCAGGTTGCTGTTGTAGCAGGTTGGTTATTAGATCCATTTCTTATCTGATCCAACTTACTTTCACCTTCATCCACTAATCCAACCAAATTTAGCTACCAAGTCTGCCGAATGAAAAGTCTGCATGGACTGTGTGAATGCTGTTGTGGCGCAAGCCCAGCAAAACGAGACGGAGGAAGCCGTTATCGACGCGTTTGATGAAGCCTGTGCCTATTTCACAAATTCTAGCCAGGCGGGATACTGACAGAAGTTCGCAGACAAGGCGGCGCCAGTCTTGGTTTTGCCCTTTCTAAGGTTGTTAATGCGGATAATGTGTGTACTTGGGCTGGATTTTGTTAGGAGGATTTCAAGTTCTTGATATTAATATTAGTTGGTGGAAATATTGCACGCAGGGAATGGTTGGGGTTTGCTAGGGTTATTTAATGTACTTTCTTCAAAGAGGTGAAAGCGTCTCTTGCATCGTTTTGCGGTTAAAGGGGCTCGCGGCCACCTGCTTGTAGCTATCAGTTTGAGATGATATCTTGTGTCTACTTGGGATTCGGACCGGCTTGGGTGAACGCCTGACTGAGAACATCTATGTCGTTGTAGGCAATTGGAATCCTCGTGCCGGGTGTATCTGGAGCGACCCTGGGTAGGTAGGGTCTGTAGTTGGCTGGCGAGTCCGGATCCGACGAAAGCAAAATGGCTGCGAGCTGTCTAGTCATCAGCATCTGGACCCTCCGCACTCCTCTTGGATTTCTCCAGCAGCATTTCGTATAACTTACCGCTGCGTCCATGAAAGCCTCAACCAGAGCCTGTTCAGGCTCGGTCTTCTAGGTCATCTACCCCAATTCCGTGCGACTTTAATCGCCGTGTCTATCGCTTCAGCGTCTGTACTAATGTCAAGCACTATTTCAAACCTGATGTACTCCATCACCGTCTGTGCAACCCGCAGAAACACATCGCCGTAGAACACTGGCGCACTTAGCGCTGAACGCCTTGCCTGAGCAGCGAAGGCCTTGACGAGGTCAGGATGGCGGTGTCCATGCTCGACAGCGGAGTGAGGGGACAGAAAGTTAAGATATTCCCTTCCAATTACACTAACCACTCTGTTTTAGCCAGACTCCCGGATCCAGAATCCACATAGATTACCTAAGTAACCAACACGCCCCAACCCAGGGTAGGTTGAGGCGGGTTGGGGAGGGGTTTCTGGGGTGGGTTGAAAAACTCTAATAAAAATAATTGCACGGGAAGTACAATATTACCTTATTTAGGCTCTGTCTATAATAGCCTGAAATCATTGGATATATAGCCTATATAGACTAGAAGCTACATAGGATGTGGCTTTTTATCCACGGTCTTTTTGCCCAGGCACGCAACCGTTATGGGGTGCAAAATTTGTGGACAAATGAGAGTTCAATTGGTAAAGGGACCATGGAATTATTTGTCAGCATCAATAGTGAGCTCTAAGGAAATGGTGACATTATGGTCCGCCAAAGAGAACTTGTCCCCTCTTTATTTACAATCTGGCTTGATCTTTGTGGGGAGCAATCAAAAACCCGTCAAAAAAAGTTCCAATTTGTTCGAAACTTTCCACAGGTAACATAGTGGAGACATCTGGAAACATCATCAGCGACAAAAAACGAGTTTAAGGGTGAGTTCCTTACACTGATCAGGGCGGACGATAATGATGGCTCCTTTCTGAGGACTGATGCCAAGGTACTCATACAGACGACCATGAATCCTGTCGTAGCTTTCATCATCGAAGAGTATCTTATGAAGATCACGGGTCTTATTCTTCCCTGACATGGGATAGAATGATGGAGGAATTTCATCCAGCTCTATGGCGTGGCGATTTCCATATGCCACTAAGATCAGTTCAATCAAACTGTCAACACCATCACCCGAAGGGGTGAATCGATGGGTTGGACTTTTGTTGGAACTAAAATAGTTACCAATCTATATCATACATTAGTAAAGACGAGCTGTAACAGGGTACGTGGTTGGTTAGATACATACGTTTGCCAAGTTTGCTTTAATCTGGGCCAGCTGCAGGTCACCCACAAAAGTTATTACCCGCCAGCGGCCATCTGACTTGAGAGAGTTCATGAGCTGCACAGACTTCGAATCACAGTACCGCACAACCTGAGAGCTAGGTAATCTCATTCCGACGACGACGTTAGTGGCGAGCTGTGCTGTCTCATCCGTAGTAGAAGTAATAGGTGACAAGTCATATTTCGCAGTCAGACCAGCAGTATACTTTCCAGACTGGATAAAACCTTTCTGGAAGTCCTTTGGTGATGTCTTTTCTGCTGAGGAAAACAGTTTGGAGAAGTATCGATCGAACTCAATAAGGTCGATAGCTGTTTTCTTCCGCTCTAGAACGTAGGTCTCGAGTAATGATGGTGGAGATAACCCTTTCAGGACAGACGCTAACTTCCAGCCAATATTGTAGCCATCCTGCAAGCTAACATTCATACCCTGGCCAGCTTTAGGTGAATGCGTGTGGCACGAGTCACCGGCTAGGAAAACACGATAATCTTTGTGGAAATTATCGGCATGACGCTGCCCGATAGAATAGGCAGACCACCAGACAGTCTCAACAAACTCAATCTTGAACTGTCCAAGAATACGCTTAGCAGTATTCTGTAGGTCTTCGAGTTTAACATTTGCTGGCTTGGTGCTTCTCGGAAGTTCGATATAAAATCGAACCAGGTTATAGGAATCGCCTTCCCGAGGAATGATGAGCAAATTTCCTGCCCCCGAACGGATAGTGGCCTTTTTCCGAATATCCGGAAAATCTGTTCTAGGCACCATATCCATTACACCCCAAACAGCATCACTACTGTCACCCAGCATGTTGAAGTCCAGAGCACGACGGACTATACTGTGGGCGCCATCACAAGCCTATTAGTGTCAGTAAAGTAGCACACCAGGAGAGTAGTTTGCTCAACTTACTAATGCGTACTTGGCCTCGAACTCTACTAACTGACCATTCTTCCTAGCGATCACCTTGACGGGATAAGCAAAAGGATCTTTGGCCTGATCGCTATCTACCTCGACATGCTTGATGTCATAGCCATAGTCGATATCTTGGTCGTTGAACCGACGCATTGCGTCAATCAAGAGCTTGTTGATACGGGCCTGGTTCAATATGACATGGGGTTGATGCGACAGTCCCGGTTGGGTATCTGCTGTTCTACCCGTCCGCTTGATGACTTTCTCTTCGGCACCTTGCTCTGCCCAAAATGTCACCTCAAGGACATGGTAGGCCTCGCGTAAGAGCTCGTCACCGATATCAAAACTGTCGAATATTTCCACAGTACGGCATTGTACACCATCTGCTTGGCCAAGGGCTAAAGGACCGTCACGCCGCTCCAGAACCTTGCAGCGAATTCCTAGACGAGCGAGCCAGGTTGCGGCACAGAGACCTGCGCTTCCGCTGCCGCAGATAACAACATCAACTTTCTCAATCATCGAGCAACTCGTTCAGATAGTCACGGATGGGGCTGGGCGCAGCGTCATGTATGGGAGCGACTCTTTATGAAAACGACTTGACAAAGTTTACCATAATCTTTCCTTTCGCTCCAGATGATCTCGTAGAAATATATGGCCTCTGCGGAAAGTTCGGAGCGCATTCCATATCTTCGGATCATATTCCGGTTTAGTCTCGGTTGAGGTCGGAGCCGTGCGGAAAAGATCCCGACTGGCATTAATTGTCTGAAAATGTTTCAAAAGACCAAGAAACTTTGATCATGGCGCTCTATCTCAGGATCTCTGCAGTAACCAGTACGTGATAAAATCTTCGATACCTAGTAAAACTCTCCCCATCAGCATGTGAAATTGTCGCCTTTTTTTTGGGGGAGATTTTTTTGGCGAGACACATATCGGGCGCGAAGCCATAACTTAGTTCCAGCAAGCCAATTGATCGCTGTTCCATAAATACATGCATATTGAGGTCCAGATGATTTGATGTACTTGATGACACCTTCGATAGTCTTGGGGGGTTGTGCCTCTTCTCGGATTCAGAATTTCAAGGTCCCCAAATTATTGGCAAGAAATTCAGGCTGATCAGCTCCGAGAATCCGGCTGATGAAGAAAGTGAATGGTGAACTCTGTCACTGTAGCAAGCGACTTACAGGCACGCTGTTGGTCGCTTTCACTACCCTTTTGAATGCTGTAACAAGTCAAGATACAGTAACCCGCCTGCTTCGGCTATGGCCGCCTGTTAGACCCTGTATGTACTGCGTTGAGGATGAATGCATATCATGCCTCAGGCTACAAAGTTGCAGGTGCCTAAGGCGCTACTGCGGTGCCCTGAGGCATACATGACACACCAACCCTTCCCAGCACCACTAGTCCTTCCGCAGGAAGACTAGTGATTAGTTCTACTACAATAGCACCCATATAATCTGACCACCATATTTTACCTTATATATTATGTCCCTATAATATCTTAGTACTATAGATTAGAGTTATTTAACCCACCCTAACCCAGGGTTGGTTGGGGTCGGTTTAGAGTTGTTATGGGGCGGGTTTTGGGGTGGGTTACCATTAGAGTTGTTTAACCCACCCCAGAAACCCCGCCCCAACCCGCCCCAACCCGGCCTGGGTTGGGGTGGGTTGCTGGTCCAGAAAACCCAGTGGGTTCTGGGTCCTAATTAGGCAACCCATGGGTTA